>VZRQ01006119.1:1871654-1935081 GCA_013397975.1 Machaerirhynchus nigripectus | reverse complement strand
CTGCAGCAGGTGCGGTTTGGCTGCTGCTCCTGAGAGTGGACCCACGCTGGGAAGTTCACGGAGACCTGTCTCCCGTGGGAGGGACCCCACGGCCTCACAGGGAAGGACTCGTCTCCCAGAGCAGTGGAAGAAAATCTTGGTGATGGACTGACCAAACTCCCCTGCTCTGCCTCCCTGTGCTGTCAATGAGAAGGAGGGAGGGCCTGGGAGGGCGGAAGGTGTTTTAAGGGCTTATTTTACTTCTCATTACCCTCCTCTGACTCTGTTAGTAATAAATCTTACTTAGCGACTAAGGTTGAGCCTGTTTCGCCCTTGAAATATTTCTCCTGCTCTCCTTATCTCACCCATGAAGCCTCCGTTAACCCTTTTTTCCTCTTTTCCCTCCTTTTGCCCAGCTGTGGTAGGGGAGGGTGAGCGAGCGACTCTCGTGGGTGCCTGGCGTTGGGCCAGTGTCCAACCACAACACTTCTTAACTAGAACTCTTCTGCAAGAAGTTATTTTAAGCAATTATTAATAGCTGCCCATGAACAGGACTTTGGGTTTTGTTTAGATGCTAGAATAAAAAAAAACTTGTAGAAATGGTCTCTACACAAGCACAGGAGAGAGAAGCCCTGATGGCATTCCAAAAATTCTTCTGAAAATTAATGGGAATAAGCTAACTTCCAGGCAGGTATTAAAGCCTCTCACTCTTTGCCAGCTCTCCCACCCTGCAGTCTCATGAATCACCTTTCCCATTGCCAAGCACACAACTTCCCTGTAGCATCTATGGAAAAGAATTCCTATAAAAACTTTCAATTATTTTGAGCAGTGTTTAACAGCAGTACTTGCTATATTCTCCCCTCAGAGTTATATATACTGCTTATTTTCTCCCTCCATTTCAGTCCCCTAGTTACTACTGTGGACTTACTCATCAGAAACCAAAACCTCATCATCGTGAGGGCCACCAGCAAAGCTTCATTCAACACCTCTGAAAAAACCAAAATCCCATCTGGATAAACCAGAGTAGCTGAACCCAAAATGTTCTGATGAAATAAAGCAGGGAAAGATTCAAGAAAGCAAAAGGAACTGATGGATGGAAACAACACAGAGCTAACTCAGTGGACACCTTGCCACCAGATACAAGTGATACATCTGGACAGCCAGAGTATCAAGTGCAAAAGAAAACAATGGGAGCACAACCAGGATGCCACTGGAGATTTTCAGATAAGTGATAAGCAAATAGTTTAGGTAAGAGTAATTTTATTCCAGACTTAGGACTGGAGTACTGTTAAACACAGAGGAGATCAAGTATGCCTCTGTGATGAGTACCTGCAAGGGAGAACAGCAGAGATCTCATTGTACATGAGACAGGTAAGATTTTTCTCATGTCTCCCCTTAGGTAAGAAATTAAAGACATCACTACTATACGGATTCATTCTTTTATCACGTGAAGAGCCCAAGCAGTCTCCTGCCAAAACCCAAAACCCTGAGGAATTATTCTGCCCTGCCCCAGTGTGACACACTTTCTCACACAAACCTTACCAATACACACTCCTCATCTCAAAGTATCAAATTTTAAAAGCTGATTCCTAAAATAAAAACATATATAACTAAAAATTAAAGCGTCCAAACTTTTGCAAAGTTGGCAAACTGAAGTGCCCAACTAATGAGCTATACAGCTGAGAACTTGGTGGGTACCTTGGTGGATATCCAAACAGGAGAATGAAAAACCTGGGCAGTCAGAGGGAAGAAACAGGTGGAAGACAAAAATAAGGCTGATGCATTTCAAATGGGAAGAATGGAAGATGTAATACTTATATTGCTTTTCATACAGACATAAAATCATGGTTCATAGAAGGTTACAATATGCATATTTATCACAGTCAAACAGGAATTCAATCTACTTCAGCAGTGCAAAAACCAAGCACTTCAAGAATTCCTCTTATTAAGGGCATAAAAGGCAGATAATTTCAAACTTTACAAGAATTTCTGAAACATCTACACCAACACTAAGTGATAATATTCTATAAACGTTGGCAGAAATGTGCCTTTGGAGACTCCAAAATCCTACACAGGAAGATCTGAGCCTAGCAGCATATGAGTACTTTAATAGAGTAAATTTGGTACCGCCCTGACAAGACTCAGGTCTGGTGAGATCCAGCTGGAATGTCGAGTCAGCCACTCTGCTGTTACATATGGCTCAACTGATACAAGCCATAGTCCCTTACACAGAGGAGTTCTCAAACTCCCTGCTTTTGGAGTTTAGAGACAGTCCTGGAGATGAAAGACAAAGCTTTTAATCTTGTTCCCAACATGACTTACTCTCTGTTGCGGTGTGTTCTTGGGAAGTCCTGTAATCTCCTTCTGCCTTACTCAGTGTAAAAAGAAGGAACCACCAGCAAATTTGCAAATGCTCTGGTGACAGATTAAAGGCCTTTTTTGTATATCTCTAACCTTGCTATTGGCCCAGTTTCTATGCTGCCTGTAATTGCTTCAAAGCTGGTCTAACCCATCAGCTAACTCAAAATGCTCCAAACATAAGAGCCCACGATGCCAGGGTACCCTGACAGCTTCTCAACTCACATTCTTACTGGCCTGCTGCCCCCTAAACCTGGCATGAGGCTGGCACAAGCACCCACGCACTACCTCTGCCACACAGGAACACAGACAAGGAAATGGGTTCAAGGCCAGATTGTGCCATTGCTAGAGGCTCTGGGTCTACAGTTCATATACAGAAGCTCCACCAAGGAGCAAATTTCTGCTGTTCCAGCAGCCCACAGCCCTCCCCTCACCTTCACAGTACTGCTTTACTGCCTTTGGGCCCTTTTTCCCTCACCTTGCAGCAAGCACTGGCTGGGTCCCGACTGCCAACACCAGCTCAGATAGGTAACAAGACTAGAGGCACGTGATTTTAGACACATAAGCACTGTCCTGTGTATAACCCTCCAGGGCTGAAATTTGTTTTCTCAATCTCAAGCAGTCACAGAAAGTATTTCACTTTAGATAGCAGCATACATGAAGGTATTTCTTCCTCTGAAGTTGCTAATGAAGCCACAAATCCTCCTAATATTGATACATATATATGTAATCCTCTTATAAAGTTTAGCCTGATTAATCTCATCCTCTGAATAACATTCTAAAAATAACTTCATTTGGTGTGTGTTTCTGGTACGGTCTGATCTCTTTTGTTTCATCAATTATTGATCAAAACTCAACTGCAGAACGATAAGACATTTAGGTAATGACTGTCACTTGTCATTTGTTACTAGTTCTTTCACATGCTATAATATTATTTTCAAAAACTCAAAACATTAACAGATAAGAATCTTTCATATGGTATTATTGCTCCTGCATGTGTATATACTGTAAGACTGTTGTGGATTTCTGTCATTAGCTCCAATGCCAAGAATCAGTATTTTATAGGCATCATACTAATGCAAAACACATTAACACTAACATGGGCTACACTCCTGACAAAGTGTTTACTCCACTTCAGCCCGCTTAACGGAGTTCTCACCTTCATTTGTTTTTGTTTCTCTGTCTACTTAATGCATTTTTAGCTATCATCATCTCAGTTCAAGTAGGATGTTTATTATTTGGAGCTCTCTGTGGGCTGCTTTAAGAGTTAGTCATCTCCTGTTTCTATTAAATAGTCCATTTAATTATAGTGTAAAGCATCTTTTTTCTTTGTTGACTCACCAGTAGCCCAGTATATCACCTTTTAGAGATTATCTGAAGAATGCAGAATGTTTTACGTATGATACAAAAGGATATGTAATCTCAAGAGAATATATATTTTTTGTTGATACTGCAAGATATTCCAGGGCCAGTTGTGGCCAATCCCGAAGACTCATGACTGACAGTAACTATAATTTTGTGCAGACACTCTTAACACTCCAAAACTTCCTATAATCAACACACAGTTTAAGACCAGATAATATTTACAACTCCTTCATTAAGTGTAAACAAAAAATCCAAATAAAGCTCTGTTTTTTCCAAACAAACAACACACTATCTCTAGTGAGGCTCATTAAACAGTGCACTGAGAAAATATGTCAAAATCATAACTTGAAGAAAGGAACAGGAAAACCCAAGGCATAATATATGATGCCACAGCATGCTGAAGTTTAAATAAAAATGGGAAGAGGTAGAGCATGGCTAACTCGGTTAAAAAATTTAAAGATACTGATGGCAGTGCAAATCATGGAACCATAAAACAGTTTGGTTTGGAAGATACATTAAAGATCATCTAGTTCCAACCAGGAGAGCAAGAATCTAAGATCTGTAAACCCTGGAGTTGAAGATATTTTCTGGATCAAGCACGGCCTCTTGTTATCTCAGGTTATCTCACCACAGAATTCTGTTAAGAAGTAATTTTGCTTGTTCTTACAGCAGAAGTTTTTAAGCCACATTTCTTGTAGTGGGAAGTTGTTTCAGATCTTTGCTCTTCTGCTTAAGAAGATGCTTGTAATTTCCAGTTATTTTATTTATTTATGTATTTATTTAAACAATATGGTCAAAGCTGGCTGAATACTGGAAGAATGCCAAAGGCATGTTTCTGCTCTAAAAGCTCTCACTGCTATATTTCCTGTTCCAGCTCCTAAGCATAGCATTATCAATGAAATGGTCTCCAAAAATAGTTAAGGCTTTTAAATTTATAGGTCTATTTAAATATTTACACTTACTGTTAAGATTTCAAAATCATGATCAACAAAGCTTTGAAAAAAAAAGAGAGAAGTACATTCAAGAATTTAAGGAACAAAAAATTAACCCTTAGAAACACTTAAAACTACAATCAGCTTCAAAAATCTTGTATTCCCTGGTCTATAAAGTATAGGATCTAAACCCTCAAGGTTTATGCAGCTTTCACTGAAGGGAAGGCTCTCTAAAAATTAATCTCTGATATGCATAAAATATAAAACAGAAAGGAGTTTATTACAATATTACTGTATTACAATATTTCCACCTGAAATAAGTTTCTTGAGTTTATTTTATAAAATATGCTCGAGAATAAGATAAGGCAAACTTTTGGGGAGGTAGAGAAACTGATTAAATCCTTAAAGCAAATGCAGATAATAAAAGACAGACTCTCAGTCTAGCGCTTAAACTGCAAAAGCTGATCTCTTAGGAAGAAAACTAGTATCACAAACTAAGGAAAACGATGATTCTAAAAGGTTACCGAAAACAGTGCTTACCTGTGCTATGTTTATTTACACCTATACCTGACAATCCTTAAGATGACACCAAATTATACTGTGTAGACATTCAGCAGCTTTTAATGAAGATCGTTCCTCAAAATTATTCAGAATCATTAAACTGCATATGCAGCTGAGTTATGTCATCATGTAGGGCAGATGTTCAGCTGACAAAAACAGACACTTGCATTTCTAAATCACCTGATGCATTTGAAAATGCTGAGGTTTTTTCTTTTCTTTTTTTTAAAGCTTAGTTACATCTTTCTTTTTGAAGTGCAAGCTATTCAAGTGAAGAACTACATTTCCCTCCTGGTCTGTACAGCGTGCCTATTGCAATGGAACAACAACCTAACAGAAACTATTCACCACTTATTTGTTGTGCTAATCTACACAAAAATTCTATTTTGTCAATTTCAGAAACACTAAATAACTACTAGGAAAAAAATTCACAGTAGGATAACCTTTTACAACATAAATACTGATATTAAATTTATTTCCAGAGTTTTTATTGTATCATATGTTTGCTAATGCTT
Organism: Machaerirhynchus nigripectus; assembly: GCA_013397975.1. Lineage (NCBI taxonomy): Eukaryota > Metazoa > Chordata > Aves > Passeriformes > Dicruridae > Machaerirhynchus > Machaerirhynchus nigripectus. The sequence continues at coordinate 1,929,374 of VZRQ01006119.1, read as the reverse complement.
AGTTTAATGTTAAGACACTACATTCATCGGTACTGGGCAGTGGGATGAAAGGCTGTATTAGATTACCTAATGGAAAGCCTACAGGATCCATGAACCGAAGCAACTGAGCCTCTGTGAGGAGCAGGCTCCCACGCTGGATCGGTCCGCAGCCGGCGTTCCCGGCAGAGGGCAGCAGCTGCTGCGTACAAGCCGGGGAGCACCGAGAGTGGCTCCGCATCTCCCGACTCCCTTAGCTCCATGGAAGATTTCACAGCAGGTACACTGTTGTCTGCGTTATTTATACCAGATCAAATTACCAGTTTTCAAGGAAAACTTTAAAAGGGAAGTGAAGAAAGGGGACTGGCAGAGGGTGATTTTTTCTAAGGTGCAATGAACACTGTTCTTCATGTGAGAACGCACTAAAATGGGAGAAGACTCATATTTGCACAACTGCGTGCATATATATACGGATTTTAAAACCAAGTTCATATATATATTTTATTTTAAAAGGTATCTAGTGATCTTTCATTCCACATTCAACTCAATTAACAAATTAACTGATTACATTTTGCAAGAATCTAACACCACCTGGTAGTGTTTTCCTCATTGTACAGATGGAGAAACTGGAAGAAAGAAATTAAGGGCCCCAAAGAATGGGTGAAGTCAATGTTAGCACTAAAATTGGGGAACTGTATGTCCCTATTCTGCCTGGCACCTGTCCCAGCCTCCTGTGACTACATTTTATGGGGCCTTAGAAAAGGTGGTACGATAAAAAACATTTTGATGAAAACCAAGCAGAGTCTTCCTGGCTGATTACACTTGGAGAAGCACATTCACAGGGCTCCATTCTAGTACTGGGTAACTGCTTCATGCCCATGACAAAGACCACCACGTGCCACACTGCCACATAAACCCTGGCGTGTCAGGTCTGAAAAACTGCTTCTCCTTTGCTTTAAAGCAACCAAAATAGATCAGTATCATCTCGTCCAGTTTTTTGTTGGTTTTCCACATGTTCACATAGCTACTAAAGAAAAAAAACGAAGTGTAGGAATTAGATATTAACTAAGTTAGCTAAAACTTGGGATTATCCTCAACTGGGAAACTATGATTTACAAATCGGTGCACAAAATAGCTTAGCAAGTTAACTGCACGTCATATCAGCATTGCAAACGATATATTCTCTGTATGTTATTTTTATAAACATTAATGGACAACCAGTAATTACCAGTATCTGATGCATTATTTTAGACAGAAATAACTCTTTATATTCTTGACATGAAAAAGTTTGATGCTAACATACGAAACAAGAATTGAAATACTGTCATACCAGAAAGATATTGACTCTAACTCCCAAGGTCTCCAGGTATTAATTAAAAAGCAGCTATTATGAAAATTCTACTTAAGCTAGGAGATGTTACAAATAGTATCAGGTTGCCAACTGCTGATTTGCTATTTTCATCTATTATGTATTAGCTGACATCTCATGAAATTGCATATCAAAGTGGGAAATGTTTCAATATTTCCCCTTAGAATTTTGATTTTATTTCGAAGGAAACATCAGTGAAATTGAAGAGGTTTTACAGGCTGTTCATATGAAATACTGTATTCCAAACATCACTAAGTAATTACCTGAGAAATTTCAAACACATTTCCTTAATCCTACATGAACAAATGTAGATTTTTAGGTCTGGATATTTATCCCTTGGAATGCCCTGTAACAGTTACCCAAGACCAGGCTAGAAGACAGATAGCAGCAACGAAGTGAAAGCAGAGTCACTTGAGTGATAAGCTATTTTGCCAACACAACAAAAGCATCTATCCTTTCACATGTTGATTCTTGCAAAACTTACTGTATTTTCTGGAACCCTTAAGGGTAATGGACAGCCAAAGAAATCAATTAACCAAGTTTTGAGTACAATGTTGTCCACTCATGCTGCAATGATTACCGACACCCACATGAGCAGCGGTATACAATAGTTTCAGAAAACTCAAAAAATACTACTGCAACTCCAAGGTAATACTGTAAGTTGTAAGTACTTCCATTATGCGGACCAGGCATGTCAAATTTGGAAGAAAGGTTGCTTGGTATGAGGGAAACGTCCTATACACGTCCTGTGAAACCCCCCCCTCAAATCCAAGGAATTTATAAGCCTTGGAAAAACTCAGTCTGAACTGACTGCACAGCTTGATTGAAGCTGAGAAGCATTGCCTACTCCCAGAAGGTTGAGGGGGATAAGAGCTGGTTATTCCCTCAAGATGCACTGGGCACATTCCCCTGCTGGCTGCTGAACTTGTTCACTGCACGTGCAGGGGCAGTGAGAGCTGCCAGCAGGCAGCAGGGACCCTGACTCCCTCACACCCCTAGTTTCAGACACTTTAAAACCAGAAAAGATGATGGGATTCTTCAAGCTCCTGCATGTTAGAGATGGCTAAGCCTAAAACCTAGTACGTAGCTCAAACACAAAAACCTCCTCCTAAAATGGCATCCAGTTTTGATGCAATACACCATAAAAGGAGGCTTTCTGTCTGCTTAGATGTAAAAAAGGCAAAACAAAACAAACTCTCAAAAAAACCCCCAACCCTTTCCCCAAAATATCAGTTCTGATAAGAAATAAATTGCAAACAGCATTCTTGTCTTTATTGCCCCTAACCCCATACACACAGTACTCTGTATTTACAGCAAGTATGTATTAGCATTTATGTTATATTCAAAACTCCTGGGGAAAAAACCTGTTATACTGGGCTTAGTACAAAAATGCGCTCATTAGAAATGCTACAAACAACAAACCTTCAGCAATATTTCTTTTTATAGGTTAGTTAACTAACTTAGCCATCCATTTAACAAATACGTTCTTGAGACTGCATAATGCCACTTTCCTAATAAGAACAGCCTCTTCAAAACTCAACCCTTCCTATAAAGTCAGGGAGACCAGAGAATTAATTTCATTTCCATTCTTTAGTCATCCACTGTATGCATCCAGAATCAGCTTCTCCATTACCATTTCTGGACTAAAATCTGACCAACAGCCTGCAGTTCCACCCATCATCATATGCATGTGTGAATTTTACTTGTTTGCTTTTTAATACTGACACATAGAGCATTCTTCTAGTGACATGGAATTTCTCTTGCACTCCAACATTTATCAAAAATAAAAAGCTAGTCAGAGATCTCAGCCTAGTTCTCCAGGACTCCAATGATACAAAATGTATTTTCAGGCTATTTTTAACATTTTAACATTTAACATAACTATTTACAGACTGAAAATCTTTCACTATCCTTTAGTGAAACGAATATTTCACTCTGCTTCACCTAGAACACTTGTATTTTGCAAAACCTTTTCCTTTTTCTACATCACTATTAAAAGTTCATCCATCTCCAGATGATGAACTTAAGAATAAGAATAAGCCAGTAGCATTCAGATAATATAAAACATCAAAACTCCGATTTTACGTAACAAATCTTTTATCTGAATGGACATATTTACCCATGATCTTTATTTTATAATTTTCCTGCACTTCATAACTGATTGCCATTAATTTCATATTATTTGATTCTATGTCAACAGTGACACACGAAATACTTTTACTATCTTCCTCCTCAAAGAGTCCTTCTTGGGGTTTTTTGTGTTGCTCTTTTTGTTGTTGTTGTTGTTGTTTACACTTCCCTTTCCAGTTAGTCACACTTCCTGTTTGCTTTTGAAAACTACTCTTCCTGAACACTCAAATATGCAACTTCACTGTTTGGAATAACTTTTGGTTTCATTAAATATTAGAAAATTAAGGTTGTTCCTACACAACACAAAATTCTAGATGAATTCATCACTGTAAGCTCCCACCAAATGACCTTGTACTGGATGTAGTACATTTTATGCTAGAAAATTATCATTTGCAATTTTCTGGCTAATTACATTTCACCTTTTCCTGTGTTTCATCTACAGCATAACATACAACAGTGAATTTTTTTTATATGCTTTTTATAGCCAAGTGCTTAGGGAGCAATCCACCTCATGCTCCATTTGCAACAGATCCCTATGAGTGCTATCCTTCTGGGTTTGTTAATTAGTAGACTGATATGTACTCAAGAACCTTGTATTAATTAACTTTAAGGCAGGTACCAGTACCTTCAGTGTTGTACACTGTTCTCCACCTCTTACTTTGTCTTTAAGCAGGCTGTAAGCACCCATTCTGTATTATTATTTTATGAATTGTCCCACAAAGTTTCAATAATAGCCATTATCTCTCATTTTTCCCCATTAATGAGAATTTCCCATTTATCATGCTTGTCACCACATCTTAAAACTGACATAAAACCAACTGCAAACCTTGTTTTCAATTCTGTTAGAAGTTTAATGAGCTCCTACAACACCAACTTTAAATTTCATTTATTTACCTGGAGGCTTTCCTTGAGCTGTCAATTAAGCTCCACCCTGGTTGCAACAGGCTCCAGTGAGGAAGATTTCCTGCCCCGTGTCCCTTCGTACAATCTGCCTTCCCATGGGATTTTGTTCCCACGTCCTGCACAAAGAAACCTGCAGATTCACTCCATACAAATCCAAAAAAATTCCCCTCCAGTATTTTCTTTTCTCCATCTTGCTTTTCATTATGTCTTTTTCAGCTTTCTACTTCCCTTTTTTTAATAGTAGCACTTATGATGCCTGACAACTTTTGGCTTCACAAGAAGCAGCAAATACCTTGTTGCTATGTCCCCTACAGATTTCCACTTTATACCTCCACAAATCATTCCCACTATCAGCCAGCTTACTGGAATATATATAAATGACTTTATACTTTCTGTCATGTTGAATGTCTCCTCATTTTGGGTTATTTTTTGCTATAAACCACCAGGGCACTCTTCTGGATCCTCCCTATCCCTTTTAAATTATAAAATAAAGATAATGGGTAAATATGTCCATTCTGTGACACGAGTGGGAGCAATTTCCCACTCTGACTGTTTAAAAAAGATACCGCATGTTTAAGTTTTTCCATCAAAATTTAAAAAAATTCATGAAAAAAAGGAACATGGTTTCATGGCTTGACAGCTGAATTTTTCCTTCTTTGAATTCTGCCTTTTAGCAGATTTTAATGGCAGCAGGGCAGGCAAGCTCCTAAATGCAGCTTATACCAAGGGAAATTTTCTACCATTGCTATGAATCACTGCAAAAGTTTACAGTTGTGAAAAAAATCACAGTGGAGGCAACTCTGGCCATTCACCCAAATTTAATGGACAATTCTGAAGTTCATGGCTATACTTTTGTACCTATGAAGGGAGCACACTGATACCCCTTATCAACATGCTAATGTAATATTTATGAAGATACATCAGTGATCTGAAGAGAAAAATCAGCAATGACTTGAGGAAGTTGTCAAAAGAAAACCATTTACTGTCTGCCATGTTGCTTTAGTGTTAAGCATGTGATTTTGCTCTATGAGACTACAATAACACATCTGCAGAAGGCATCTGAATTGAGACAGCAAGGCTTCCTAAGGCCTGGGTGATATGTGTAAGAACAATACTGTTAAACAATTATTAACATTTCATAAGGATTCTCTTTACTTGCTCAGCTCCACTATGCCAAGATGATCAGAACCCCAAATAGTTCTCATCCAGGATGAGAACCTTCAGGCCACTGGCATGAGCTACTTCTACTGGCATAGAGCACTTCTACTTAGAAGCAACTTATCATCCAAGTACCTAAGACATTTACTGGACTAAAGAATTGTACTGGTGTTTGCTGACAGCATAGCTTCCCAATACTTTAAGGGGCACAAGGCAGAAGTCTCAAAACCTCTAGTGAAAAGCAAGCTACTCTACCCATGACACACCTCTACTCTTACAAATGGCTTATTGGTTTTGTCTGAAACTGAAAACCAACAGTCTAAAACCTACAGTCTGCAACACAACCAGTGAATTTTTTGTCCAAATAGTTATCAACCTGGTAGCTGCAAGGAAGTGAAAGCATAATGTTATCACCAAAAGACAGGTCACCATCCTGAATCAAAAGTGCTATTGGCCCAGTTTAGGGTTGTGATCATTTAATGATAACTTCAGACATCAGTACAGAGATCACTGAAGTACAATCCAGCTCCTGGGGAATTGTCTTCCAACCCACTGGAGGTCAAATGCAAGGAGAACTTTTCAAGATTCACATCTCACATGTTTAAGCAGAGAATGTGGCAGTATTTAGCAAAACCTGGCATATTTTGAGAAGGCCTGGGATTAAACATTCCTTGTACACGCAGTTGAAACCAAAGCATGGAACAGCAGTGTTACTGTAGTGGTGCCGGGATCACTACTCCTTTGCTTGAGTATCAAACTGAAACCCCAGAGTATAAAAACAGCATTTGACTGCTATTGACATATTGATATGTTACCACCACTCATACACCAGCAGTGATGTTAGGCCAGGCATATATTGTAGTAGGATTTTTGAAGACAATCTGTGATACACCTAAGAGCGAATTTACTATATCATTAAAAAGAAAATTAGTATGGTTCTTTTGAGGAAGGGTTTTTTTCCCTGTTAAATTAAAAATATTTCTTTTAATCACGTTTTTTAAAAAGCTTTTTTAATTTAGTGCAACTTGGGAAAATAGCAAGTTTGCGTGGTTTGAATTTTTGTTTTAAACTGTGCAAAGTCTGAGCATTAACTGATCTAGATTGGACTGGGTACTCACTCTGTCGCACAGCTCTTCAAACGTGAAGTCTGCAATGGTTCCACACGCTTTATTCAGCCTCAGCTCTCTGCCTTGCACTTTTAGAATCCTTGGTCTAGTTACTATGGGAACATGAACAAAGACTCAATCTTCTCTGGATAATTACTATAAAATTCATCTCTTACAGATAGGAAATGCATAGCTTCATGAATAATAGCACATGATTCAACACATAAATTAGACAAAATGCTGATACAATGACTGCCACTTGAGTGTGGCATCAACCCATATACAGCAATGGAACTTATTAATTGGTCAGTGGAGATTGGGCATTGTGTTCTAAATGTATTCTCTTTCAAGAGAAATTAACTTACGTACAATCATTTTGTTTCTGAGCCAGCTCATCAAACAACTTATCCATGACAGCCTCCACATCAGCTTCACTTGTGCTACAGTGAAAAGAATAATAGAATATGAAATTAATAACACTTGAAGCCAACATCAAACAGCTGCCTGAGCCTGCTTAGCTTTTTGCCCATAAAAAAAAGAGAACAGGATGTTATGCTCTAAATACAAACATTACATTTAGAATACACTTAAAAGTAGAGAATATTAACTCTCAGGTAGATGATTCTGCCTTATTTGCATACACTGAAAGACTTCTGTGTTTTGAGCTGTTTCCAGTAATGAGGCAATACAGGCAGAGCAGATCCATTAACACTATGTGTACACAATGAGAAAAAAGGCTTCTGGCTCTATCTTGCATGCAAAGTAAGAGCAAATAGACAAGGCAAGGCAAGGCAGTCAAGCACCTAAAGAAGCATCCTTTGAAATTTCTGAAAGGGGACTTTGGGAAATTAAACGTAGAAGCAGATTTTTCAATTTTTTGGGGGGGTGGGGGGAGGCCTGTGTCAAGTCAACCGATTGTATTGATCAAACAATTTGAAAAATTAAACTGTGAAATTAAAAATACCAGTATGATCTCTGCATTAGCAACTTTAGCAGTTTCCCAACCTCTGTTTCTAATACTACTTGGGAAAAGATCAACCACAAATGGTGAAAATGCAAAATATCTGTGCTGATAGCTGAAGTGAAGCCTACGTTCATCCTCTGGGCCACAAGAATTTAAAAATCAGTCCAATCAGAGAACTTTTTTAATCACTGAATAGGTTAGAGAGCTAACCTTTCCATGCTTTATTCTTAAAGATGGATAGATGGATAGATAGACAGATACATAGATAGACAGATAGAGAGAGGTATAAGATTTCTAGCTAAGAGTAGTAAATTTATGTTATGGTAGACAACAAATTAGGACTAGGATATATAATGTTTGACTAAAGTTTGTGTAAATTCTTTTGGTGTGAAAAGTCTTATTTTATAGATCTTGATGCACTCAAGTCACACTGCTTCACACAGTTCTAGACATCCTCTTAACTGACAGATGAAGATCAGCTTGTTAAACAAATACTCTCCTGTTCAGTAGGCCTTAAGCATCTTAAAAATGTTAACAACAGAACTCAAGTAACTACTTTTTAGCTGAAGCTTAATGATAACAAACCTTGTAGATAAAAAGAAATTGGGAAAAAAATTTTAAAAACCCACAAATTTATAGAAGTGCCATTTCAAAGACTTTAAAAACCTTTTCTGACTAGGAGGTTACATAAAATTCTAGAAGTTTCTCTCAACATTGATACTGGTGTGATTCATTCCTCTGAAAAAATGATAAATGAAAAAGAACAGACAACACCAGGAAAAAAGGCCATAAAAGGGTGCAAAGAGTGTGTGTATGTGTGTATAAATATATATATATATGTATATTTATACCTATCTCAGAGAGTATGTGCATATGCATGCATATCAGTAACAGAAATTTCAATGGAAAGGCTACCAGAAGAAATAGGTGAATATGATGCTAAGGTGGATATTTGCACCTAATTGCCACAAAAGTTTGTTTTGAAAATAGACACCTGAGAGTGAGATTGATGAAGTTGCTTTGATCAGGCATCTTGTAATCGTATTACACTGATTGCTCTCAGATGAGTATGAAACAGCTTTAAGTAACCCTCAGTTACATACTTTAAATGAAGACAAGACTACATAAAATATGAAGCATCAAGAGGATTCTTTAAAAAATGTGACAATGATACTATAGCCATTAATAGAAGAACATATACATGTTGGAGAAGAACATTTGCTTTGGGGGGCAAGACTGCTAATTAAATTTCAAAAATATGTAGCAAAATACTGTACAGTATCTAATTTTAAAACAAACCAAACAAAAGGAATCCCCACACACAAAGCTAGTTCTACAGAATTGAAAGCTCTGATGAGCCAGTCATGGATAGAAGAATGAATGAGATTCCCTCAGAAGAAGAAAGGAAAAAGAAGTAAGTACCTAATTCCATTGGCAGCTATGGGGTTTTTTAATAATTTTTACCCCCACTGCTTCCTAATGATTTACACATCAAGTTCTGAAGGCAATCAACATCCTTCCAGTAAGAGAACGTAAAACAGAATTATTGCCCATCTCTGCCATTCACTTGATCACAAGTTTTGCAGCAGAACACAATGAATTATTTTGGCTGGGTACTACTCTTGGAACTTATTTGTATTGCTTTTCCTCTGAGAGCTGATACCACAGGCACCATGTTTAGCCTATTACCTGCTAGAAACCACAATCATCCTTTTCCTTTCTTCAGAGTACTGACAGTGAGAAAAGAATAAGGCAGGTGCTCTCCCCAAGTGTCCAACAGAGTCACAGAGCGCAGCAGGCACAGGAAGCAGCACCAAGGCAGGGAGAGCAGCAATCAAAACAAGGGCCACGATGAGCAACACAAGGGTATCAGCAGTGGCTCCAAAAAGTACTTCTGAGCAGACATGGCAAAGCGCAGGGAAAGTGGAGCCAGGCAAGAATATAGAACAAGAACTACTTTTCTCAAGTTCATACAGTCACAGTTAAAGGGTACAAAACCTGCATTGGACCTGTTTTCCATATATGAAATTTGGTCATTTCCTTTCAAAAGCAGGAACAGTTACCAGTTGTAATTCTACCAAGCAGTAATCCTCCTTCCAGACAAACAACTACACAACCTAACTTCATTAAAAAGTAGCATGGACATACTTGGTTCCAAGCACCCGTCACAGACCTGAAAATACCCCACCTTTCTTAATGGAAACATGACTTTTAAATCAGTATTTTAAAGGTAAAACAGTATTTTAAAAGGTTTTATTCAGATTGTCACTGATTAAATAATATTACAAGAGAAAATACAAGACAGAAGAATGTTTGCATCGCAAATGTTTCAAAGTATTGAAGAGGATGTTCCTATTAGGCAGATTTATGCTGCAACCATAAACACAACTGTGAATATATTTTAAAATATATTGATTTGCAAATATAAAGTGCTAAAGAAATTTTGTAATGATAAACAGAAACAATCTGTCAAAGCAGAAGGGTGTTGGTTTTTTTAATCCACAGCACTGGAAACACCCAAAATTAAATGAATCCTTGTCATTGGACTTCTATAAATACTTAATTACTTAAATACAATAAGGATGTTCTTCTATTATAAGAGAATTGTGCAATCTCTTACAAGAGGATATTCATTACTTTCTAACCATCTGTCACTTCAGTTCTCCAAACACCACACCTCCCCAAAAAAATCTAATTAGTTTTTATTCAGTCACACATTATAAATGATGCTAGTGTGGATACTGAAAATGTAGTTTAATGAAGTTAATATCAAGGCATAATGGAAGGCGGTTTGCTGAACAAAATGGACCAGAAGGCAAAGAAAGGAAAAGTCACACCCTGCTAATTCTACTATGCATTTTTCATTTCCCATTGACTAGGAAATTATTGGCTAATAAGAAGGAAAAAGAGAGCAAATACAATATCATAGATAAACTTACAGGTAGTAAAGTTTTCCAGCAGCTGGAAGCACTCGTTTCCTGTAGTCTATTCCAGAATCAAGCTGGACTGTGCTGCAGTATTTCTACAGAGACAAAAAAAAAAAAAAAAAAGAATAGCTTTCCTCGAGCCATAGCTGTATTTACTATTGTCTGTGATACAGAGAAGACACAGTGCTGAGATAAATCATCAGCATGAGTATCATCTGCAAAACTGAAATTCAAGATCTAAAAGCTGAAGTCTCATTCACAATTATCGAAGCAAAGAAATAAGCAGAAAATCATTCACATATTCAAAACAAAAAAGGCTATCACAAGTCCATCAACTAAAAAAATTAGTATAGATTAGAAGCACATGGAATGAAATGAGGGTGGATATTACTCATTCTCTCTAGGCACTGCTTTGTTGCAAAAATAATTATTTCCCCATTAAAAGATATTTGTTTTGAAATACAAAATTAGGAGCACTAAAAGTTTAACAGAACACAACCAAATTCTAGTAACAAGTGAAACTACTTCTATTTTATAAGCTAAAAATAAATTTATCTTTTCCTTCTACTAAAAATAGTAAAGATTTTATTATACAAATAGCAAATATATGAACCACACCAAGTTTTGCTGCAAAATGGAGAAGGGAGGAATAAACAAAGCTCGATATCAAAAAGATTTTATTTAATTTTTGAAATGTCCGAATTAACTCAGAAAAGGATCTTTTTTGTTCCCCTTTAAACAACCTGTAAGATTCTAAGTGTGATACAGATGTCCCTGAGTAGTTACAATAATGGTTTATGTTAGAAAAGTCAAACCCAGCTGTAGTAAAGGGTACTTTTTTTGATTCAAGGCCTGAGGCTGAGAGCAGAATTCTCACTAGTATCAGTGGGATCAAGATTTTACCCCCCGGCAAAGGGAATAGCTCTGCTTATCTGTTATGACTATTTCCAACTCACTCAACTTCCAGGTGTTATATATAGCAAGAAGCAAAAGAAGCTACAGAAGAAGGGGAGGAAAAGTTTTAGTATTTTAGAAAATATAGCTCTATCAATAATTAAATTAAAGCAATAAAACTTTTTTGAATGTAATTCAACACCATTAAAATTCTTCAGTTTGCTAGAATCCACTAAATCAGTCTGCTTCTTCACTGCACTATGAACTATTAGCTTATCTTTAATATTCTTGTTAAGCGTTTCATAGTCTGCATGTTCGAATTTTTCAAAGCCTCCTTGAGGCCATTCAAATAACAAAATTGGAAATGTCAAACCTCATTCATAGCAACTACATTGCAGGGAAAAAATTTACAAGAACTATCATCAGTGATTTAAGGAACAATGGCCCTTTTGAACAAATGCATTGCATAGGACACATAGATCACAAATATCTGCAGGAATTACTGTGATGACTCATTGCACTGATTTTTTGCCCTTGGCTATTAGTGAAGGCTCTATACCTACTTTAAACCTCCAACTTCTCTGCAAAGACATACAGCTGAAGAAAAAGGTGAAAAAAATCATCCTGAAAGCACAGAATCCCAGGAAAATCCATGTATCTTTAATTCCAGTAAGTGAAAAAGCCATGCTAATCAAATCATTATCTTGGACTAAGGCTATTGCAAACACAATAGCATTGGTGCTACAATATTATTATAATCTATTCCCTTTCTTTTCGTGAGAGCTCACAAAGAAAGAGAATAACAGAGCAGAAGAAAAAAGTTCCAGAGGCATGTAATAATATGCACAAGGGAGGGAGGATGTTTAAGCTTTTCTTCAGCATCAGTCTGGCAGCCAAGGCTAGAAGGAAGATCACTGAAATTTCACAGCAAAGCTAGTGCACTTAGCTTTTCTTTGCCAGCACCTTTCCACCTAATGGTTTATTTTTCCAAAGTAGTAGATTAGCTTAAATACTATTTTCTTTACCTTAGTAGGGGAAAAACCCCGCAGATTACTACTACAGCTTTGAGGAATATGAGATTACTTAGACTAACTTTAGATACTTGCATATATAGTAATGCTGTTAATCATTATGGTTTGTTTTATCCTGGAAATAAGATGGGCAATTTTACATCAATTCAGCCTCATCTCTTTGGCCTTCAAGTCGGATTTATAAACTCTACTGCTCCCTCAGGGTGTTGTGTTGCACACTGTGGAAAGTGAACACAGAATCACATATACTTTAGAGTATTCCATGGTTATGGTAGGGCTGAAAGAGAAAAAGCACACCTGAACACTGTAGATGGTGTAAATTTGTTCCCTGATATTTACAGTGGTGCAGGAGGCTCAGCTGCTAATGCAAGCAGGTGTCCTGTGCACTCAGATACAGACTTGTACTGGGCTATATTATGCAGGGCATTGCAGCTTGATGAAACAGAAATGGGTGCCCAGTGCTACACTGTTTTAATCCACTTGTGTTCCACTTACAAACTTGTCACTCCTTAAATGTACCGCCAGCCTCTTATGACTCCATGATTTAACATTACACTAAATGAGTTTTGGAGGTAAGAACCATGGAACTGAAGATGTAAACATTACCAATACAGCTACAAAGAAGGTACCTTTTTTTTTTGGCCTTCCCTCTCTTTTTGTTAAGAGAGAGATACTAATACTAAGTAGTTAGTATTATCACTATTCAGAAAAAAGCACTATCATTAGTGAGTCTAGTTAAAAAGAACTTGTGTGTTCAAAAAAATTATTTATGTTTTTGGGCCCCTTTTAAGCTACAAACATTGCCTAACAGAGATATTTCTTTCCCTATAAACTTTGCTTGTATGTCTGCAATGATGTACTATTTTTTATTTTAACATGATATAACATGATATAGTTTATTTTAAAAAGACCTGTTAGATATGGGACCTTTCAGCCAGAAAGGCTGAATCCTGTTCAGAGATCTATAAAATACAGTTAATATAGTCCTAGTGAATTTTTTTTTTTTTGCTTCCTTAGGGGGTGAAAGTCAAATATAAACAAAATGAAAAAACAGAATTCTGATGTACAGCAGTTTCCTGTAATACACAGTGTAAGCATAAAAGCAGGGGACAGCTAACAGGAACCAAGAAATACTTAGTCCTTTTGAAAACATTTGGCATTTTACTCCTTGGATGTTCCTAATTAATTGACAGGTTTGGCCTCTCCAGACTGATGGTCAGTTCAGGAAGGTAATCTGGCCATTTAGAGATCATATTCTAAATACAAATGAAAGAGCCACAGGAATTTCCTAGCCCTTTTACAGGTTCAGATGTCTATCCATGCTTGTTGCTAATTATTTTCACTGAGACACTTCAAAGCCCACCCACACCTATTCTGTTAAGACACCATATGAATATACATAAAATGAACGGCTCCTGCCATTAAACTCAAATATCATAATCTGCATCACAACATGCTCTCAGAAAACAGTCCTTTAAGACATGATTCCTGCAGTTAGATTTATAAGCTTTGCAGGGTAGGAACAACCTTTCCTTATGTGAATATATGACGAGTACAGATCCATAGGTGCTAATGGAAAATAACATAACAAAAAAAACCCCAACCCCCCCAACAGAAGTGGGCGATGTTATTTACACAAACTGAGCTCTGCATAGTAGAGGACAAAAAAGGTGTGTGAGCAGCAGCGAACCGAAGGGCAGTAGTAGGAAGATTGCTTGCACTGCCAGACAAAAACAACACCATCCCTTCTCTGAGTTAAGAATGCACCCTTGGAGATAGTTCTAAAGGGAGATGCAGCACATGGTCACCTTCACTCAGTCAGAATGATCATAGAGAAGTTACATGCCGTGCAGAGATCCAAAAGCTTTTCCTTTTGGGGTTTCCTTTGTTAACAAGGGTACCCACCATGGTTCTTTGTTTCTGCACACATAAACATTCACTTACCTGCTTCACAGGAAGGCAGAGGGAAAAATATTCTTATTTATAAAAAAAATGTTTAAGATAAATGCTTTAAATATTAAAAAGACAGCGTATAATAAGAACATGTAATAAAAGAAAATAAAGCACACCAAAATAATGGAGATGTCCAAACTAAACACTTTATATACTAGATTTACAAAAAGGAAAACCAGAGACATGGTTGCAAGGTATGGAAGAACAAATCCTGCTAACAAGTATAAAAATGAAATACTGAACATCAGAGAGGGTGCCTAGGTGAGTATCACCATGCATTTGTCTGCCCTTCACAGGTATCAGCAACATTATTCTCCTGCATCATGGTACTAAAAAATCAGTACTATAATTTTAAAATCCTGGAAGTTGGGGGAGGGATGGAAAGATAGGCTTCTCAACTTTTTCACTTCAGCTTCTTACAGCATGGGGAAAACTCCTACTAAGACTACATACAAAAGTTCTACTTTCTCCATCTTTGGACTACCTCATCCAGCACTGGACTGATTAAACCCTATGGATATGATTGCATTCTCACACTCACTAATCATCATGGAATCCTAATCAACAGCCAAAGAACTAACTGGAGTGCTCAGGTCGTTAGCACTTAATTGTGAAACCTGTAACTATAACAATTGGTTTCCATTTCTTAAGATGGAGTTTTAAATTTTCAAATTTCATTTTGGGCTAAACTTCTTTTGAAATAAATACTTAATATTGAAGCTACAGTCAGTCTAGTGGAACCATCCACAGTTTCCAACAGATTTTCTATTCTATTGAGATATTTGAAGTCTGACTTACCCTATTCAATTCAAATCCATAAAATTAATTAGTCATACAATTTATTTTGAAGTCATTTATGTATTTATGTATACAAAGAACAAATACAGTTACAGAATTGAAAATGCAATTAGTAAGTTAAAAATGCAGCGTAAGCATGCACTCATTCCCACTGAGCAGCATAAAAACTTTATTCCAGAAGGAAAAAAAAAGATAAAGCCTCAAGGCTCAACTCAAGACACAACACCTGAAACAACCACCTTTTGACAGAATAGATAGAATTAGACTGCCAACAGACCTACTCTATAAAGTTATTAAATACAGACTAACAAATACATTTTTTTTCCAGTAAGCACCTCTGATATTCCTTTATCACTTCAATCAGGAATGGTAGCTATTAAAATGTTTAACTGCTCAAGAAATTAAAGCACACGACAGGATAGATTGCTATGAAGAAAGAAACTTCGGAAAATTTCGAAAGGCAATCCAAGTTAGCTGGATAACCTGCAAGTTCTCAAGACATGTGTCTCCCCTGTGTCACAAAAAGCCCTGAAATGCTATAGATGGCCTTGTGGTCTCCACATTAAACACCGTACTAAGTATCATGTGCCCCTCTGAGCTCAGATATTGTGATCATCTGGTAACACTTGATAATACAGGTGAGTAGCTATTTCTTAACCTTACTGAAGATCGCCGTAAGTCAACCCAATTACCATTCTCTGCTCTGAACTTTAATGGTATTAAAACAAAAAAAGCCAAAAAAACCAACATATAAATTATCCTATCAGACCACAAGAACAGACAAACTAATCACCACAGAACCCTAATCAACAGCCAAAGAACTAACTGGACTGCTCAGATTAGCACTTAGCTGTCAAACCCACCCATCTGAGGACCTCCACAGAACATGTAGGGGAACAGAGATACAAGAGTGCTTCAATTTAGGAGGATCATCACCTTAATTCCCACACCTGCTGAGTTTCCACTGCCTTTCACACCTGGGTCAAGTAGAAAATGGAGGGGCAGCACTGCATCTGCAGTATCAAATACTCATTTTCCATATGAGCAAAGAAGAGTATAGATCTATACCCAAGCAGGCAAGGCTGCACAATTAATACTCTTGGCCTCTGAACAAGCACATTAGAACACCTACTATTAGTAACCATGCCTATCTAAGAAGTGCAACTTCCAGCCACTCTTTCTGAGGAAAAGGAATCATAATTTTCACATAGGTCTCATCCTCCTTGTCAAATGGATCCTCTGATTTGGTCTCCATTAACAATACACAGGATCAGTAATATTCCTTTCCTCCAGGAAATCAGAAAATACTTTGATTGTTCATTTGCAATCATTCTTCTCATACATTTACATTCAGCCTTAGAGGGAAAAACTCTCCCACATCACACAACATGCAGACACGTGATGAGAGTCACTACAGAGAAAGTCACAACAGAGAAAGAGTTCCTCAGGTAAACAAAGGTCACTAGACTTACCATTTTTATTTTTCATTATTTGACTCCATACAGTATTAGATTATCAACTAGAATGTTATTTCTTCTTTCTTAAAATTCTTCCTTAAGCAATTTCAAGAAAAGGTTTCTCCATCCAAAGGACACCATTACAATTGGCATTTTTCATAACTATGGTAGAACAAGAATCATCTGAAGCAAAAATGTAGTATGCAATGAAAAAATTATTGCTGACAGACAAAGCACACCCACAGGTTTTAACTCTTAAAGATACCAGCATGTGACAGTAACCAGAATGTGAAATTTTGGAATGTGAATCTGGTCCAGCTGGGACTCATGAGCTGGACAGGTCTGTCCATAGCCTGCTGAGAAAAGTGTACAAGGTTTAAGTGCAGTTTCCTCTCTGGTGCAGCTCTACAAGGAGATCAAGCACACTGTTAGTCATGAGCATGCACGGTACAGGTGTGGGACCTTCAAAAAGTCCTTTTATCTTCTTGCCTTTTTTAAAACCAAAAAAAAGCAAATTACTCAAATTTGTAACGCTCCTAACTTTCTGCTACACTAATCCATGGGATTGAGGAGGAAGGACAAAGGGAATCACCAGCTATTTGGTGGTGAAGAAAAACTTGGTCCAAGCATTGTCGGATGTACATATAGTTTTTGTCTCCTTGTTCAGATGTTGTTGAAACAGTAGACTTTAAAGAAAATGTCAATGAATCCTCATAAGCACTATACGTGACCTCTGGGGTAATTAGCAATCATTCAAAAGCAACAAGACTAAAGTGTTCTATTCTTTATTACTGTCAGCTCTTTTCTTGATCAGCATTTTAATAAAGATGGTTCATTGCTAAGACAGTTTCATGAATCAGTCATAATTACATTCTGACATGCAGTGAATAGTAAAGCAAAACTAAGTATCACTTCATCAACCTTTCTAACCTTTGTGCAAGTATTAACTGTAAATAATTTTTACACAATCTTACAACAGAAAATCTGCATATTTCTTAGCTTTGTACATACTCTACCCTAACTGAATTTCATGTGACCTATACCTGAAAAAAACCCCAACATTACAATCAGGAATAATTACTTATCTTGCATGGTATTCAGGTATTGCCTTTCACAGACCAAATTAACTTCAAGTAGAAAAGGCTATTTGCTCTACAAAACAGTGCAATACTTTACAGGGTTAACTAAGGTTTTTTTTACAGTCTTTTCCCCTATATTCTTCTGCAATAATGAAATATGGGAAATTGTTACAATAGCCCCAGCTACTTTATGCTTATCCCAATTGCAAACACTGTAACAAAACTAAATAGAAAAACCCCAAAGAACCACATGAACAAATTTTGAGGAAAACTTTCTAAATGTCATCCAAGAATCCTGTACAATATCAAGGAAAGTAATCACTCTCAAGTTGATTTGGGATAACAAGCATTTCACTTGTGAATTATTTTTCAGTGGACCTAGAGCACAAAGATCTGGGAAAAGAAATACCGCCAAATATAATTTTTTCAATCTTTTTTTTACACTTGTGACAAGAACATTTAAACTGAAGAGTTTAGCAGAGATAAATTGAGAGGCAAAATTCATTCAGTGGAAGTTGCACAAGTTTACATTACAGCCTTCAAAACTTTAACAGCTAAGAAACCCCACTATTCTTGCTACCACAAGGAACATACGATCTATTGTACAACTTTTCAATAACTTATTTTAATGTCTAGCTACAAATCAGCTACCCCCTAAGAAGAGGAAAAATAGACAATTAACTTGTAAAATAATAGTGCATGAATAAAAAGAGAGACTCTTAAAATGTACTGTTCTGTGAATAGTATTTCAGATATTCAAACAAAAGTGAAAGAATTCAGGAGGTACAGATGCGGCTGTGCCGGCTCGGAGACAAGTCTCCTTTTTGCAGTCAGGGAACAGAAGAATGGCAGAGTAAACTTCCATGCACTAAGAATTACACTGAACAGTGCTCCCCATTTCACATCACTTAGGAAAAAAGTCTTCCTCACAGAATAAGAATAAATACAAAAGAAAAAAAACCCACCTGCAAACCACAAATCACTGCATAACACCCAGTTTTGCTAAAGGACCAGTAATGACTGTAACTTTCAATCTCCTACTAAGCAAGCTGTGGCGTTCCGTGAAAAACAAACGCCAAGAGTTCACGCTGAATTTATAACACGGTATTTCGTAAGCTAAGGGTCAAATTCACCCCAATACATGTACTTCACTGGAATTATACCCTGGACGAAGTTATTTGTCTAGATTTCTTTTATGCTGTTGTTTTTCTTTTTAACATTTGATTTGTATTTCTTTTCCCAGTATTAGCCTTTGCTCCTGCCAGAACTGTTGGCAGGCAGGAAAAAAAAAAAGAAAGAAAAAAAAGTAGTCTTGATTTACGAAACTGAATTTCCCAGAATAATAATAAAAAAAAAGCGATTAAGATCTAAACAAAGGCTAAAGATGGCTTACACTTAGCTCTGATGAGGTCCACTACCTCATTACCCACAACTGAAAACTTCTGATGCATTTTGTTTCAAGGGAATCCAAAAGTCCTTGCTGTAAAGCAGGCTGGGGGGTGCAGGGTCCATTCACTCTTTCTGTATCACAACCATTATGTAAGAAGTATAAAACACTGCCTTTATGCTGCCAAACCACAATGACTCTTCTTACATCAAAGGGTTTTTGCCACTAGGGTTTTTTTTCTCTGAAATTTATTCAAGCCAAGGGCAGGGAGACAACAATTCATACACACTAATTACACCTAATTATCTATTCCTTTTTTTTCCCCTTTCCACCAGCTTCGGCCAGTGTTATTTGCTATCTGGGTTTCTCACAACCTCCCCTTGCCCTGTCCATCCAACTCAGCAGCAAAGTCTTTGAAGAAAACAGTTGTGGCTTCTTAGAATTTTAACAATATAAGGTTCAACTCAAATTAAATTATTCTATTATTAGTTTTGACACATTTATGTGTTAAATATGAAGGCCTCTTAGTTAATTTGGCAAATTCCTCACATCTCTTCACAACTAGAATTGCTGGTAACACCCTCTCTTGTAGGAGCTTCTCCTCATGCTTTCTTTTCATGATCTAAATGAAATGTTTATTGGATTAAAGTTCTTCTCTGCAGACCTCCACGGTGGCCTGTGACAAAGAGCTTAAAAGCTTTATTAATTGGCTCGGGCTTTTTAGGGGGAGGCAGGACCTCATTTCACATTACATCACAAGCAAACAGAACTGCCACGTGTAATTAGACTAATTTGCTCTGATACAGCAGGAATCAACTATTCCATATCTATGATATGCTTTCATTTACTCATTTTAATCAAGGAGCAAACAAACCAAGCAAGAGCTCAGGAAATCCTAACAATTAAAGAAAGGGAGAAGGCAGGAAGCCTGGCACAGAGCTACAGTAGCAGCTATTTCATCCTAAGATAAAGTTTTGATCTGCATCTAAATAAACTGTCTAGGAGAAAAGTGTCTAAGACACATAAAAGATAAAACAAACTGAACAGTTCATCCCTTGAGAACACAATAAAGCAATAGGTACATTAGAAAATATTGTAACAGTTATGTGCTCTGAACTACTGAATTTAAATAACCCCTGTGTTTAAATTTAACACACACACACACACACACAGAGGCTTAGAAGGCTGAATGCAGAAGGGATTGGTAGCTTCTAATCTGACACCTTGCTTTCTATATACAACATTTTATTACTTGATAATCTCACAAATTTATCAGACTAAAATTACCCAGAAATTACACTGATGGTTCAGAAATACTTGCAGCACAAAATACTTGCAATCATGCTGTATTTCCTGTTTTTATTTTTTTTCTATGTTTAATTAGGTACACTTCACAAAAGATGAGTACTTCTATTACTTGCACAGAGAGAGAACAAGAACAAATGCTCCTTCTACTTAGGAGTTTGCTTGGTTACATACTAAGAAGGGAAACAAAAGGCCCAACATCTTCAGTAATGAAAAAGTCAATTGATAGGCGAAGCCATCACAATATCAAAGGCCTAATCCCTGCAATTCTGACTCAGGTGACAGCTCACAGGGGTCAGAGTGGCTGACACTGACCTCAAAAGCAGGTTTTAACTATTCAACATACTGAAAGCTGCTGGGCTATCACACCATTAGACTGGAACAAACTGACAAATCAATTTCATCAAGGAGATGACTTTTTTGGGAGAGGGGGAGGAGAGAGGCAGATCCGCCACTCAACAAATCCCTGCATTTCTCACACAGGTGGTTGGACAAAAGCTGACTGCACCATCAAAGACATTTTATATCTCCCAAATGCCTTTGTACAAAACTAACTCCCACAATTTCCTTAGGGGCAGCTCTGAATGTTTTTTAAACAAGTATTTTTCACATTCTCAAACTAAGGTATCAAAAAGTGAAAATGCTTTCAAATTCCTCCATTTCTTTCTTTGTAGGAAAGGATATCTTTTAATTAAAACCACAGTCAGCAACATTATAATAAATAATAATTAACTGATTTCAGGAAAGACAGGGCAATACAGTGTATAAATAATGCATTGTTTTCTATCTGAGAGGAGTGTACAATGCTTACTGTTAAAAGTCATCTTAACCAAACAGTTTTAAAATAAATAATTATTTGGTCCCCAATAGTAGAAGAAAAAAAAAAAAAAGAAGGGAAAAAAAGACGCTGAAAGTAATTTCACATCCTATTGACAAAGATTTCTGGCCGATTCCTCCTCTTTTCTCAAAGTGAAATGCAGGCAGCCAAAGCCAAACATTTTTTTCTGAAATTATGCCTTTTTAAAGTTAGACTATGAAAGGCCCTAAAATGTTTTGACTTTCAGTTAAAATTTACTGTAGTGCAAGTCTATTGTGTGAAGAAAACCTGACAAAACGCACAAGTTACATACTTGGTATTTCAACACAGCTCAACATTTTGAAGCGTCATGCTACACTTCCAGGAAACCTTTGGAATCTCAAGAACTGCTCTGTCAAGTTACAGACTCTACACAACAAATTATTTGAGGAGCTTTCCTTCCTGATTTTCCAGAGAATGGAACATTGAACTAGCTACTGAATTAGAATTAGGATTCCAGAACAGAAGGGTTTATGCAAATGTCTTCATTAAATGTCTGCAAAAATGAAAATGTTGCCAAAATTACTGGCAAAACAGTAAATTAAAGCATGCTTCCTCTTTTTTTTTCCCCCAAGAGCCTCACATAATATCTTAAATCAAGCTGTTAAAGATTAGTGCAATGTTGATCTGCTGGAGGGCGGGAAGGCTCTGCAGAGGGATCTGGTCAGGCTGGATCAACGGGCCAAGGCCAGTTGTATGAGGTTCAACAAGGCCAAGTCCTGCACTTGGGTCACAACAACCCCAGGCAGAGCCACAGGCTGGCGACAGAATGGCTGGAAAGCTCCAGCAAAAAAGGACCTGGGATTAAAATTTTTTTACCAAAAGGGTTTGTCAAGCATTGGAACAGACCACCCAAGGAAGTGACTGAGACACCATTCCCGGAGCAAAGACGTGCAGATGTGGCACTTGGGGACATGGTTTACTGGTGGACTTGGCAGTGATGGGTTAATGGTTGGACTCGGGTTAATGGTTGGACTCAACAGTCTTCAAGGTCTTTTTCAGTTTTAACAATTCTGTGATTCCAAGATACATAGCTTTATTTGTAAATCAGCATTAAAACATTTAGGAACTTTGTATATTTCTTTTGGTTGAGAGTACTAATTTTTGGAGTATTTCTGCTCTAAGCATTTGAACAAAGCAACTGTGAGCAATGAATGTTTTTGTCAAGAACTGCCTTTAAAAAAAAAAAAATCACATAGGAGTTCCACACACTTTAAAATGCTCAGTAAGCGATCCTGCGAGATTAAAAGCTCAGTCAGATGGGAGTGAATCTAATTACAATTATAGAATTAGAAGATTTTTCTTCCTAATACTTCTTATCTCTGTAAAACTCTATCTTTGTAAAATTTGGATTGAAGAAGCACTCCTATCTGTTGCAGAAACGAAACCCTTTCATAAGGAATACTGTGTCCCAAAGAAACACAGCCACAATAACAAACTGATCAATTCAGAGTTATCCCCTGTTTATAAAAGCTACCCCTTTGAATTACAGGATTAAAGAATCATTGAAAAAATACATCTCAAATTATTTAATATTTCAAAAGAAGAGAACACTGGAACAAGATCAGAATTGAGTAGGGAACACACACAGGGCAGAAAAGGCTGCCAGTGGTGTTACTGACCTGTCCAACAACACAAACCTGGGGCTCTTATGTGGCCACCAGATCTAGGAGCTGAAAGTTTTCATGGGGCTCTAAAAATTGGAACTTTTCAGTTGCAACCTCACACAACAATCACTTGTCCCCAGTAACCTACCACCTAGAAAGACAATACAGACAAACTTTGGAAGATAACTCTATCTTCCCTAGAGTGCTATTTCACCCTTTTGCTTATTCCACAGAAACTGGTTTGCGGTTATCCTTGTAAGAAGCAGGAACTCAAACACAAGTACTGGAATTACACAGACTGAAGAAAATAAAAAAAAAAATTGAGGATGAACAGGGGTAACTCTATGTCTAGGGAAGAAACCATTATTTTTGATCATTTGAAGACAAGAAAAGATATTTGTATAACAGTTATCCAGGTATCTAGAAACTCTGTTCCACTTAGGAGCAATGAAAAGAGCCTGAAACCTATTTCAAGTGAAGCATCTCTTCACAGAAATATATTGCCAATACTTTCCATTCATTCCACTTTCCCAAGAACTTTTAGAGGAATTTAAAACTCCTGTGTTGAAATTGAACTACTTTTAGTGCTCAAGTCTTATTTTAAGATTTATGATCATAAAAGTTAATTACTGAAAAAAACCAAACAAAACCAACCCACCTATTCACTCCCACTAAACCCCAAACAAAAGCCTTCTGGGAGGCTCTGAGCCCAGAGAAAACTAGGACAGGAGTTAGTCCCAGCTGTCAAAGCTAGTACCAGGGGACAGGTCAGATGAGACCTACATTACCACAGACACACATGGCTTGGAGTGAGGGAAAGGTCGAGAAGACAGTAAATCAAACGTTTACAAGCAACCAATGCAGTGTTTTCCTTCGTATTTTCACACAAAATCCTAGAAGAAATCATATTTACATTTCCTAGTCACAGAATTATGCACAGCTGAGGCAGAAGCTACTTTATCCATTTACACTAATGCCATCACACAGATTCTACACACATCGGGGATGCCTATATCTGAATTTCTCAAACCACCAAAGCCAGGGTATCAATGTAGTTCTATCCACACCTTTGTAACGTAAAGGTCAATTGTTAAAATCTTACACTAGAATACATTCCAATGTGCTTTTTAAGTGCTGACTTCTGCTGTGTTGAATTAAAAATGTAGATTTTGACATTTTTTAATTAATAATTTTAATACCATGCCCTTACCCTTCTACTTTCCAACCAGGGTCAGAGCAGCATTTTGTGGATAAGCTTCCTCTGACCCACCTTTTGGTCATTATGTCTTTGGGAAAGAATAATGTTACATTGGTAATACTTATTGAAGTGACATTGAAGGCACATACATTTAGAGCAGTGTTAAAACACAGAGGTGGTGGGAAAAAAACCAAACAGGATATCCAGAATTTTAGAAAGGGCCTTGTGAATTACGTTAAAATTTGCTTCTCCCTTCATTCACTATGATGATACTATTCATCTACCTCTAGTCTGGGCTGCGCTACTTGTTTCTTTTTGCAGTACTCCATTCTCTAGACCAAGCCACATTTACCACTTCTCTCAGTGTTCCATACATTCCCTTCTAAAAAATTTTGATTACTTTCCCAGTCCTGATGAGGTGTTCTAATGCACAAACTACATTTCACATTTTTTAAATTCAGCTAGTTAAAAAGAGAAAAAACGAAACTATAAAAAAAGCATACATTATAGGTATTCTTAAAGCCTGATGATCGGTGAAATGAAAAGAGCCTTATGTTTATCAGGGAGAAAGACAAGAGTCAACAAAGAAAGACATATAGAAAATAATGATTTGCCATGGTTGCTGCATTTCAAAAAGCAAATGCATCCAAAATTACTCATATTCTTGAAAATACTCTATGACTGGGAGCTCTCATCCAATGCAGCCAGCTACAAAATAAACCCTTTTCAAGAATCTGAAATGGAAATGGTTTTTCATTTATTTTTATGTTCCTTACTTTTCTAAAGCCATCCAGGTAAAAACCACTCTCACTGGTAGCCTCCCTGACTTCATAGACAGCCATTCTGAGATGCACAGGAGTGCCACAAGCATGTCAATGGCATATTAACTTTGAAACCTGGTAATTGCACAAATGTCAACATTAGATGGGATTTTCAAAGGTGCTTAGGCAATTAAGTAATCTTTTGATTCCGAAAGGGCCCACTGAAAATGCACAGCACTGTCAGCTGCTTTACTGCTGAGCAGAAACTTCCAATCAATGCATCGATTCAGCAATTCCAAATCTCCTATCACAAAGCCAAACCTACCTAACTTTACCTTACAATTCTTTTATCCTAGATACCAATACAGTAAACATTACTCGTGTATTTATTCTAGCAATACTTCTGTGAGGTAGGGAAACACTGCTATTTGCATTTTATATGTCATGCCTATCCAGGCACAGCAGGATACCACAGCTGTATGTTAGCCCTCAATAACATAATACAATTGTAGCTTGTGAATGAAAAATATCTACAACTTATCCAGAACTTAAAAGTGTCATTTCAGGGTATGGTTTTTTTTAACAGCAAAATAAGCACCAATTGTGTTATTCACAGAGGAAGGATCCTCCATTTTTTAATTTAAATGAAGCAATTACAGTTTTTGACCTGCCACAACACAACTTGCAGACTGAAGGAAGCTTGCTTCAGAGCTGCTGCTTGTTGAACATTATGCGAAGCCTCACAAACAGCCATTCAAAAAACTACTTACACACAAGAAAGACCCAGAAACAAGGTAATTGAAGGGTAAAGAACAAATACTACTTTTCTTACATCAAAGAAACAGCAAGCTATTCCAGCATTATAAATGTAAGATATCCACAAGTACAACACAGTATAAATGTTAGAGGGACACTATGTTACACAGCACACATGCACCAGCAGGAAAGTCTTATCCAAACAAACATATTCTGCTGCCTTAGTAAAAAAGATAATTCTTTATCATGCTAAAAATGTCCAGCTTTAAAAATGTGTTAATTCCAGAAGGAAAAAGTCCCTTCTTGCCTCACGTTCAATTAGTTTTGCTCTAAATAGTTAAAGCAGATCTATATAATCTGGAAACTTGCATCAAAGCAATCCTCTACAAATCTTCTACAAATTTATTAATAAGGCAGGCAAAACTGAAAAGCATTGAATAAGTGGGTCTCCTTACCTTCAGCACAGCAATGAATGGTACAAAATTAGCCCTCTGAAGACCATTTTTATAGAGATCTGAAAGAAAGGAAATCGGTACCATTTTGCTATTTAGTCTTAATAACATCGGCTTGTCTTCTAGTCTAGCAAAAAAACCTCAGTATTGCTAGAGACAGAAGGAGGAACAAAAGGCAGAAAAGGAGAGCTAAAATCCATTTCTCTTCATTTACTGTATGAAAATTCAATACAATCTTAAGGAAGAAAGGAACATTCTGAGGAAGTGTGAAAAAGGGAGCAAAAAATGACTTAGATCTCTAATGACATAAAACTAATTCCAGCAGAAGAAATTAGAGTAGCATCTGTTTTAAAGTAAGGGTATAAAAAATATTTGTAATGCTGGGCATACATTGGTATAGACTGTAACTATGCAACAAACTATGCAACTGCTAAAGCCAAGTATTTGGCAGAGGGCAAAAACCCCACACAAACTAAAAATACTAAACTAAAATATAGATTTGTCTTTACAACTAAACAACTAAAAATAATTTGTCTTTACAAAGTCAACAGCGTTCTTGCTCAGTGCAATGTGGTACATGTTATCTTCTAGCAATTCTGCCAGGTACACCTTCTCTTGAAAAGCAAGAAAAAGGATCACCCAAAGGCCAAAAAATTGAAAATTAAGTTAATATGTAAACTTAGGCAAAGTTGCTAAAAATAAAACTGAATAAAGAATAAAAATAGCATGTTATGTAACAAAATGCAGATCTGCATCATCAAACAAAATACAAATTAACAAAAAAAACCCTCCAAAGCAGCATTATTCATCTGACATATCTCTATATATTTATACAACATAAACTTTTCTTCTCTGGAAATTATCCAACTGCCCAACAAGTTCATAACAGAATGACTTCTTCTTTGAAAACACAGTCACTTAAAACTGTATGGTGAGCTGCTCTGTTTCATTAATATTTGGAAGCCTTATAAAATGCAGTGTAGTACCTATAACTGGCAGAAGGAATGAGTAAGAGAACACAGACAGTTGGCAGAGATATCACCAAAATTCCACACAAAGCACTTGCCAGGTTATGATTATCTCTTATATTACCCATAAGGCCTGAAGGCTACAGCTACACTACAGCTTTTATGCTTTACCAACAAATCATGGTGGACAGAAGATGCTGCATGCATGAGGCACCAACAGGGCACCTATAGAGTGGTTTTAACAAAACTGGATATGTACACAGAAACATTTAGAAAAATTACCAGTAAAGGCAATTCCATACCCTAATTACTAACAAAGATCTAGGAAGCCATGTATCATGCTCATTCCCAACTCAGCAAATCAGGATGGTTACACATTTGTTAAAATAAATAGCAATCAATTGCGTATTTACTTGTAAAAATTAGTGAACATGTAACAATAGCATAAGACAGCTACTCCCATCAGTTCTTCTAGCTAATAGGGCTGTGAGCTTTGTATCATGTCTCCATTTCATGAGGATCAGAAAAAAACCCAGTAATTTTGGTGGAGAAATGAAGCCAGGACTCCTCAAATACAATCTCAATTCCCTGGGGCAGGAATTCAACAGAGTTACGTGTATCACTAATGGTCAGCAGCTGGGCACATCTGCTCTCCAGTGAAAAAGCCACTCTTCCCCTTTGTGTCCACAAGAAACAAATCTCTCCATTCAGTCTTGAACCTCGATGTGGCATATTACACTAACCCAGCTCTCTTTCCTGCAGGGGGACATCAGACACACTGCAAGCATGCAGGAATGGTGACCAAAGAAGAGAGAGGCATCAGCCAACACACAGCACAGTTCTGGAGATGCTGTTCTTGATATTCTCTGGGGTACTTAATATAGGTGGATGTTTTTCAGGTTGATACCATGACTTAAAATACACTAAAAACACCCATGCAACAACAAAGGTCATGAAATGACATCTCGATTTCAAACAATGGCTACAATCCTCAAGTTATGATAAAAATTCTCCTGAACTTTAAAGAGCAGTGCTTCAAAAAACCCCAGGATGGTTCTCAAGTGACTAAAGCACCAGCATTCCGTCTGTCTGTAGCCAAACCAACTACAGTAGGTACAATTTCATCTTGTTTGGTCAGAAAAGCAAAATAAGCCAATGGAAAATTATTTTCTCCCCTACTAAAAACATTTGGGTGGGGTTTTTTGGTTGTTTTTTTTTTGGTTTTGGTTTTGTTTTTTTGCTAAGATTAAGTTCATTGTAGAATTGCACATCATTAGTGATTGTCTTTTACTTAATTTGGGTAGGAAAATAAATGGTAGTTACAGTTAACAATTAAGGTAACTCTACAGTATTTGAAATTGATCAATCTGAAGTGTCACAGAAGCTTATGCATTATGCTAACTGCTAATGCTATACAATACAAACATTTTTCTCTTCTACAAAAACTTACAGTTACTGCTTGATTAAAACCCATACAGATTTGGGGACTTCATAGAAGGATCTATTTAGCTAGTCACTAGAAGTGACTTGTCACTCTAAAAAAAGAGGTAGAAATGGAAACAACTCTCCACTTAAGTAATTCCCTCAAACCAGTTTGTAAGAATATAAGAATGGCATCTTGATAAGTGGCTCTCCTTCAAGCTGGTGGACCACATTTGCAAGTTTCTGAGTTAGACGCTGGGAAGGAATGTGATCTCATTTCCCCTCTCTTCTGCAGGATATGATCTTTTCCTATCCTTAAACACATTCAAAACAGGCAGTATTTTACATCTCCTCAACCACCCTGTCCCCAGATAGCCTCTCACTGGTTTGGATAGAGTAGAGGAGATCAGAAGACACAGCAGGTTTTGAGAGTAATGGAGGAAGGAACACTTTGAGTTTGAGATAAAGGAGGAGTTAAGATTTAGTGAAAAACCTTTCTTCCTTAAGAACAAGAAAAAGCGAGGGACAAGCTGGAATATCTCTGATTCTTGCAGACTAGAGAGTTCATTAGTATTAAATACTGTATGATATAAATACAATTGTTTTGTAAGATACTGAGATTCACTGGATTTGGGTAATACTGGTAGAATGTTTGTTTTTACCTTCTGGCGGCCTGTTAGATGTTGCCACAACGACAACCCCATTTTGGAAGAGATTTTCAAAAAGCTGCTTCAGAATCATGGCATCAGCAATGTCAGTGACCTGAGAAGACAACACATTTGTTTTATCTTGCTTTCAGCTTCTGCTGCAATAGATCTGCAAGTGGCTTTGTAGCTAGCAAAATGCTTGTTAGTGAAAGCCATGGAAAAAGATTCTAATTATTGCTTGGTGAGGAAAAAAATAAAAGGGATAATTAATAAGCAGTGAATGTACCACAGTCTTTCAAAACTTGCCCACTCTTTATTGTAGAACTCCACCATTTCTTTACCAATTGCTAAATGATTCCATGTTAACTTCTATTATAAAACTACAGGTGGGAGACACAGAAAACAGACCCAAACATTTAAGAGCCTACTTAATTAGGAACAACATGAAAAAAACCAGAAGATAGAAAGAGATACACACCGGCTGTTTTACATTTCTATTACCTTTGAGGCAAAGGTTTGCAGAGGTGAATTTAAAATGGTCATGGGACTTCAGAAATAAAGACAAGTAGCCAACTATACATAATCAGCTGCTGTTGAAAATAGAATGATATGACATAGATACTATTGTGTGATTGTTGCAAAAAACAATTCAACAGATGGCCCATCACAAAAATAAGCAATTTCATTGTTCTTTTTAAGTGCCTTCTATTACTGTCCATGAATAATCAAAAGGCAGGCAGTCACTTCCAGCACAGTCAGCCTCTTCTAACCTTCAGGCACAAAACACGAATGAAAAAGAAAAATGTGTAGGACAAGTGATACTGGGGAGGGGTAAGGAAGAAAAAATGACTACAAGATAAGCCATTATGTAAAATTTCTTTAAGTATCTTAATTTTAGCTTAACAAATTTGCTTTATAGTACCAAGAAATAAAAGGATACAGGAACAATGTTGTAAAAACAAAACAAAAAAAGAAGTTTTTCTGAAAAAACAGCAATTTGTATTTTACAGGAATTCTCCACCTTTATGATTGTTACACTTGATTCTCCTGCAGTCCCTGTGGTTATTATAAAGACACTTGTTGCATTCTGACTTGCCAAAACAGACCCCAGTTCTGCGGAAATAAACCAGTGGCAGCACGCTGGGAGTCATACACACCCATTACACAAGAGATTGACAGACTGCTGTGCTTTCATCACCTTAGATGTGTATGCTGTGATGGCAATACACATGCAGAAAGATTTTAACCAGTGTAATTTTTTCTTCTACTCCATGTCCCTCCATCCCCCATCATTCTCCCATTTCTAAATGACTTTTCTGGGAAGGAAAAAAACGTGATTCTACACTAGAGACTTAGGTAAAAGACTTAGGTTATACTTCTGGCAGCTAGTTTCGAAGCAATAATTTTCTTAATGAACTACATATAAACACTAGCTTCCTTTTTCCAAAGATTCTTTCCACTTGGTTCTAGAGATGCCTTAATAGGGATTTTTTTCCTTTTTAAAAACCAAACTTTTACACAATCTGTAACATACGCCTCAGATTTGCATATTTCTTCTCCCTAAGATCTGATATTAAAAAAAAATAGTAATTCATTATTGTACTATATGTTTAATACACCTGCTTATGTTTCACTTATCAATAATTTATTTCTTCTGGATACTAAAATATAGGAACTTCTCCCATTCCTAAAAAAACAAGACACACAAGGAATCACTACAGATGTGCATCCTAGGGGTAACTGAATTTCTTGTACCACAAAGCACACCTAAAAGCCAAGTTTTAAAAATCTATTACAGAAGTCATTTTGTTACAAACCTTTTTTTTTAATAGTATTACAAAGCATGCTACCTTTAGAAAACAAGGAACGAAAGAATATTAATGCTTGCATAAAACAAAACAATAACATTCTCTTATTAATGACAACTATTATTTGATGCAGAATTCGGAGCTCCATTACAAAAAAAGGAAAAAAAACCCAAAACCACAAACCAAACCAAAACAACAATAACAAAAATCAACAAAAAACCCTCTTCAAAGTTCTGTCAAAAAGCAAGAGCCATTTTGAGGACCAGGATGCAAATATGAACTCTTTTTATCTAATACACTTTAGAAAAGACAAAAAATTTCTACAAGGTAAAGCAGGTAGAAAACAGTAACTAAAGGATTGTAAGTTCTCATGTTTTTTACTGTATCCAGCATTTATTGCAACTCATAATAAAAGCAAAGGCTACAAATTAACAATAAGGAGAGCCTGCTAGGGGAGAGAATGGAGAAATTTCATTAGCATTTAAGAGAAAAAAAGAAAAAAAAAGGGAAGACACTAGACTAATAGTTAATTTACATGTGTAAGTGCCTGAGACTCAGTCAGCCACTGATTGGTACAGTTCCACGTAATGAATGACAAACATAAGCATGTATTATCAGCAATTAGTACTAGCCCAAAAATAAGAGCCTAATTTTTATTAGAGGCTTTTGATAGAATGCAGGTTAGTAAAAACTCCCTAAATTGTTAGTTCACTTTTGTAGTCCAAATGGTACCATTGGTACCTTAAGGCCAACTCTGCATGATCACTCAGCTTCCCAAGAAGGAGGGACTCTGGTTTCATTATCAATATTAACATAGGTTACAGTCCCGTGCCAAAATTGGAACTTCTAATTACCTGTGTATAGTCATTTGGTCACGGCTAGCCACCCCTGTGCTCTGAGACATCAGAATTACAAATGGCTTGATTTTAAGGGTTTTCTTCAAAATGAAGACATTTTTAGAATGGCTTAAGACTTTTGTGATTAAAAAAAGACTTTAATGTTCCCAGTAAACTGTATGACAAAGATCAGCAAGACATAGCAATGCTTTAATAACCTGACAGCCTGGGGCTCAGGCAAATGCTGACAAAATCCTGCTTTAAAACGGACAAACGCAGAAGCATAGTGCCATCACTGAGGTCCTGGCCACCACACAGTATTTGCACAAAGCAACATTAAAACATAATTTTTTTTTTAATACAACAATACTTTGGAACACAGAAAATTACTTTTAAAAGAAGCACTTAAATATTCTTCTAGATCAATTAGTTAATTCTCCACTTGCTTAACAGTTCTCTGGACTTTGCAGGAAGATTCACTTCAGAAGACTTCTGTTTTGCTTTAGCTCATTGTCAATGAGGAAAATGCAACCTCAGCAATGCTTTTGTCTTCTGAAGCTCTGCATTTGGTTTCCTTTGAAATATGAGGATTAACAATATGTTTTGCTGTCCCTGTTTAAAATATCACTCATCCATTTTGTTCTTAAGATAAATAATTAATTTCAACTTATTCTCCTTTTTTTTGTTCAGTAGGCATCTGAAAGCAACTTGAAGTGTTTAAAGAAAATCTCAATAGTTTTTTGATGTTGCCTCCACACACAATTGTTTTGCCAAAGCAACCCCACTTTTCATCTGTCAAAACAGAAGAGTTGCTTTGTCCACAAGAGCAGTGTATATTCTGAGCCTGCAGCTCTTTCCAGTTTCATTTTAATCTAGCAATTCTTTATTGCTATATAAAGCAGATAAATCAGACTGCAGGGAAATAAAGCCATGATCTCCACTGCAGAAATGAGCTGCAAACATCCTGAATTAAATATGTCTCCTTATTATTAATGTTAATTGTGTCACCATGTGAGCTGCTCTTCCAGTCACTGCACTACTTTATTATTATTTAAGCAGATGGTTTCTTATCCCAAATTCAGTGCCTTCTGCAAAATTTCAGAAAGCTGGAACTCCTCTTCAATAGGCAGAACCTGTGTAGAGTTCCATGTTACAAAAAATCAGGCAAGAAATCCAGCCATTCAGAAATCTGTGAATTCAGAAAATTAGTACACCCAGAATAAGTAGATTTAAAAACCTCACATATGAATGTAAAGTCTTGGAAATACATTTTAAAGAATAGTTCTTGTATTAATTTCCCAACTGTGACAGTCCAACAAAACAGGTGATTTTTACAACTGAAGTCATTGGTGTGCCTCAAGCAAGTCAGCAGGGGGAGCACGCAATCAGCTTGGGAACCAAAAATACCATAGTCTCTCCCTTTAAAATGAGGAAACAGGACAGTCTGGAAACACCGCAATACTGGAGCATGAAAGCAGTGAGCATTTACACAGAAAAGCAGGTATTTACACTAATACATGGTACAGCCTCTTTCTAGCATTTGAGCATTTAATGTCATGACAGTTAACACTTCCCTCTCCAAATCTTCCCATTTCT
Source organism: Machaerirhynchus nigripectus (assembly GCA_013397975.1). Classification (NCBI taxonomy): domain Eukaryota; kingdom Metazoa; phylum Chordata; class Aves; order Passeriformes; family Dicruridae; genus Machaerirhynchus; species Machaerirhynchus nigripectus. The sequence continues at coordinate 1,896,030 of VZRQ01006119.1, read as the reverse complement.
TCATAGTGTAAGTACAAGTGCATTTAGATTTTACTCCCAAGTTTCAGAAGCTGAGCATAATCATTCACTAGACAGAGCACAAATTAAATGATCAAGCAGCAGCAATTGCAATGACCCCACACATTCTGAAACCACAGCTCAAAGGACCACCCCTGCTTGAAAAATGCAAGAGAAACTTAAAACAAGAACAACTGTTATTTGACCAAAATTTCCTTCATGGGAGCCGACCATAAAACAGTTATTTCCTCAAGTGTACAGGTTTGCAAAATAGTAGCTAGGAGATATAAACTGCTCCATCCATTTCAGAAATGTATTAATTTAAGACCATAACAGACAATTTACAATTAATAGATTATTTTACTATTGGTGATTTGAGAACGAACATAAATCTGTTCTTATCTTGCTCTGCATTTTCTCTCTGAATTAAAAAAAAAAAATCAGCTGGTTAAAGCTGCCAAATACCTCTCGTTTTTTATTAAACATTTTTATAAACAATTTTACATTTAAGTTTGTGACATGACCTTAAAACAAAATTCACAAGCTGTGTAAAACAAATGAAATAATCAATTTAGCCTGGGCAAAGACCATTTTATAAGCTTACTTTTAATTTTCACATTTAATTCCATAGAAGTTTCTTAAAATCCTTAATCACACTGAGTGTTTGTTGCATTATATGAACTACAAAAGCAAAGATCAGTGGCAAGCAAGTATCAGGTAGCACTGTACAGACTCAGTACAGGATGATGGTCCCTGCCCTGAAGTACTCATGAGCCTCTAGACAAACTCTAATACCTCCTGGTATGATCAGTGACTAGACTGGTAAACAAAAGCACTATAAGGGGACTTACACCGCTAACTTGCATCTTATCTACTGTGGGGAAAAAAAAACCAAACCCCCCCATCTTCAAAATTATGAAGTGACTTCTACTCTAACTTCTACAGGTCACTACTGGCCAGTGAATCAAATACTACATTAGCAGTAACAAGTATCATATTTAAGATCAAAAGTAATTTTATGAAGTTTCCCTTGAAGCGAAGGAGTAATCTATGACCTCTTACCTGAAACTCATCAAAACACAGGAGAGCAGCCTCTTTGCTTATTTCCTCTGCCACTGGTGCAATTGGGTCATATGATTTGGCCATAAAACCTGCTTTTCTCTTTGGCAAGTTCTGCTTAAGGCGATGTATTCCTTAGATGATAAAACAGAAAAGAACAAATATTTCTTATTTCTTTTTCTAAGACAGGAAGAACTAAATTATTTAGCTAACAAATAAAAAGTAAACTGGTCCAGTAAAAATAAGAACGCTTCAAACTTAATCCAGTTTCAAGAGGGTAAAACACTTCTTAACTATATCCACACAACAGTGGAGTTAAAAGCTCAAAAGATTTTGTGATTTGTATTTTGTTTAGAAATACATAAAACAAAAATCAAAAACATCTTGAATGCTATGCACCTGTAGTTTTATCTTTTATAAGCTGATACAAATTGCAGTTTTATCTTGCTCTGGAAGTATTCTTAGAATGCATTTAGCTAAAAGAAGGCAGATGATGTAGCAACACAGTTATACTTCAACATGTGGAGATGATGATACTGGCACAAGGTAAGATTATTAAATCCACACTTTACTGTCTCATGGATTGTACTGCATCTGAGTATAAACAAACATTCAGAAAAACAAAAAGATCCTGCAGAAGGAAGCTACCTTTGTTAAGATTAAGCACAAATGACAAGAAATGGAAACATAAAATCTCAAGAGCGACCCAGCAATAATAGGAAAGTGGGCAGTAAAAAGTGGCTCAAGTTATTTACACCAGTGAAGGCTTCCCAAGAAAAATGCAGCTGTCACAACACTTGTAAAATACAGCAATAACTAACAATTTGACAGTATTATAAGGTCATAGAATTTAGAAACAGAAACAAGTTTTAAAATATCTAGAACAGCACCTCTGTCAAAACAAAGCACCTTATGCAGCTGATTAGAAAATTTTCTGAAACTTTGGACGCACTTCTTTCTATTACTTTTATCCTCTAAATTACTGACAGTTTTACTGAGTTAGCAACCAGAATAGTTCCCATTCCCTTGGCATTTATATCTGATTTAGTGACTGCTTACTCAAAATACAGATTGAGTTTAACCTTTACATTTTCAGTTTTAGCAATTGCCTTTTTCAGATTTCATAAAAAGCTAACTGGTACCTGGAAAACATTTAGTTAAGGATTTCATGCTAAACAATGCACTCAAAGTATATATACAACCAGATATATAAGTTTTTCTTTCAGAAAAGATACTTGACAAAAATATGCAATTAATATCTATGCTGGTATAACAGACAATGCTAAAATGCTTAAACTTTTCTCTTAATTTTTTAACTTTTCTTTATACTTAAATATTTAAATAAAATTACAGTGGTTAATAGAATTATGAGACAGACTTTTTAATAGATACTGTATTTCATAAAATTCTTGTCAATACCAGTGTCGGCACTTACTCTGGTGTACATCCAACATGAAGCCATGAAAATGGACTCTCTTTTTCCTTTCTAGTTCTAAGTGAGAATAGAACATGTCCATCACCATTGTCTTTCCTGTGCCTTCGAATAAGAACAACAAAAACCACTCAACAGGTAATTAATTTAAGAGCAGTATGTACTGATTACAGTAATGATTGTTTGTTAGCTCGGCACTCATTAATGAAACTATAATTTTCCACAGAGTAAGTACAAGACCAGACTGCTGTGAGGAACAGTTATGTTTTCTGTTCAAAAACTTGGAACAACTGCATTTTTATTTTTCTGTTTTAAAATTTTGATTCATACAGAGATGGCCCAGAAGTTCCACAAATTATTCCCCATACATCCATAAAACATGTTAGTATTTCCTTTAAGCTCAATGTTTTCATGCTGCACTGTTGCAATTAGGATATATTAATTCTCTCCCACAGTTACTTCCCAAATTCTTAAATTGCATTCTTAAATATTAGTGAATGGGTAACGCTGAAAACAACGACACACAGTAATGTGATCCAATCAAACAGCTTCCAGCGTTCAGGGTGTAATTATATTAAATAACATCATCATGTGGAAGAAAACGAATCCTGTAAAATTCATTAAACCAATAACACTACGTAAAGCTTTTAGACACTTCAGAATTTGAATAGACATGCATCTAGAAAAAATTCCATTGGATGCAAATGAAACTTACCAACATCTCCATAGACATAAAGACCTTTTGGGGGTTTGGTTTTGGCAAAGAGCTGCAAGTCAAGAGAAAAATAATAAAGATAGATATGGGGTAAAATAAAAGCAAGGACATGGCTGTGATAGAGAAAGAAAGTAGTTACACTTAACCACAACAGTAGCGCTAGGTAACAAAGTGTAACCTTGAATGAATCATTAGCTCAGAATTTGTAAGTAATGTTATTATTGTGCAAATTCTGTATAAGAAGCAAAACACACATGCAGGGCTTGGGATTTCGGGTTTTGGGGTTCTTTTAGATCATTGTGAAAATATCCCTATCCCCAGTCCTGGGACACGGACTTTTTTATCAGAACACATAAAATGATTCAATGTTTCCAAATCTACCATCATCAAATCCTTTCCCTCATTAAGCATTTGAGCAAACAATCCTAGAAGAAAGGATATAAAGTTAAGGAGTATTGTACTGTTCATAGATATAGGCACTAAATACCTATTAGAGCAGGTCTGCTAAAGAGATAAACTATTAGGATTTAGAAAATCAGTACTGCAAAGCCCATGAACATTGTACATCCTCCTTCTCTCAGCTTTGACTATTAAATGCAGAATCATCTCTGGTTTAAACACGACTAAAATCAATGGAGTAACAGTAAAAATATGTACCTATATACACATGCATGTCTGTATATGTATAAATACATAAACATATGAAAAATGTATTTTCAAAGTATTCCTTTAATTAACCATTTTTTCAAGTGAGTTACTTTCATCTGGAATGAATACTGCTTAAAAATTTAAGATTTCTTAATATTTTTCAGGACATATCTTATGACACCTGATGGCTTATTCTATTTTACTCAAGTATATATTTCTATGGAAAAACTTCCAGTAATGCCAAGACTTTCAATTCGAAATAGTCCTCCTTCCCTTTTCCCCAGTATTGTACATAACCACTTCCAAGTATAACTCTAAAAGGAAACAATTTCTAAAAAACTGGAGATCTTAACAAAATTCAATCAAATTTCAATCAAATCCATGAAACTGAATTGACATCCACAAAAAATAACTGCAGAAGAGTATTTGCTTATTTCAAGGTGCTCCACTTTCAGAGCTCTATGGGCTGAGCCAAAGCAGAGGAAAATTAAAATTGCAACCCTATGGTCTCATTTGGAGCTGGGTAATTGCTAAACAACTTGAATCTAAAGCACTTTTTCAAAATACAGTGCCGTGTTAAAGAAATAGAGGAGTCAGTACAAAATACTAATTAAATATGAAAGAAAATGCATGGCCAAAAAGTAGAAGGGTAATATCTTGGGTCTATAGTACCAGCTCACTCAGAAAATATGCAAGCATGGCTCTTATATAAGAGCCCCTTTTAGATTTAATTTAGATCTCTATTAATAGGGTAATCAAAAATTTGTATCATGAATCTGTGGCTGGAAAGGTTTTCAGATGTTTGGAAACTATTCCATTAATTGACAAGGCTGCAACTATTTGCTAGTACTTTGAAAGCATTGTAAGACAATTTAATAGTTGAATATTTTTCAGTGTGTACTTTTAAAAAATACTCAATAAAACTACTGATGCTCAAAGTTACAGGAGAAAAGGAGAAAGAAACACAAATCCAAATGAGAGACTTCCAAAGGAATTTCTTTGGGTTTAATTTTATATTAACAACAATCATTTTAACAATATAAAAGACTATCACATTCAATTTGTTATACAGGAAGGCTGTATTAACATGATTTGCAATTTCATGAGGAATGACAGAGCTAGAAAAGCAAATCAGTATGTAGAGTACAGCTTTACCTGTTTTTGCAAAGGTTATATAACCAGAACAAATATTAATGCCTACGTTTTTGTACCAATTTTTTCATTGTAAAGTTCTTATTAATTACATTTAACTATCTTAATATTTGTCTTTTTAAGCATATTTATTTTTAGATAACATGTTACAGAAAAAGGGAGTTTTGACTAAAGGAAACAAATATAATGGCTTGAGCTCCGTAGAATTCTAAATCAACTTTCTGGTTGATTTAAAAAATGAAATTCGTTTCCCTTTGAAGACAGCAATTTTTGAGCGATATCTGATTGCTAAAAAGGATGGATGCTGTGGCAGACCCAAACATATTTGCTGAAGCTGATCATGTCTAAAAACAAATCAAATATCAGAAAACCTCTTGTCCTCTTTCAGCAATTAAAGAGGTTTGTAGGAAATACTTTACATATATTTCTAAACATCACACTATTGACAGCTTTAGGATAATGACTTCCTTATTCCTGTCAGATACTATATAACTCTAAGAATTTGTTTTTATATTCTTGGGTTGGTTTGGCTTGTTTTTTTTCTTAACATACATTATATTTCAAAAAGGTAAACCTTGATCAGCCGATTTTTAATACTTAAAACTCAGACCTACTAATCTCAAGCTATTTTGCATGATCATAAAATGGATTTTTTTTAAAAAATTATTCTAATGCATCTTCTGAAGTCTGGAAGTTGTCTAAGAAAAAGGGAAACTTCCACTAGGATTGCTGATAAAATCCCATCAATGTTCTCGATTCAATTTAAAGCACAGCAAGCAGTCAGGAAAGTCAATGGTATGTAGGGGCAAAGAAAGCAGAAGACTCATCTTGGTTCTATTCAAACACAAACTCTGCAAGGAGGGGGGAGACCTAAAGCAGAAGATCCTCCAGCCACCCTAAAATAAGGACAGTCCACTTTATTTCAGGCAGGAAAGGGAGAAAAGTAGGAAATGTAGGAAGACAAACTAAATTAAAGAGCTTCTCCTTGCTCATTTCCATATTATCCTGAGGTAACATTTGAGGTCTCAGTATAATAATGTTAAATTTGTTGACAGTATGGGTCTTTTTGGCAACAATGTAAAGACTTAAGGATGTTAAAGTTCATATTTAAAAGGTACTAACCCAAAGATATTAAGTGATGCACAAAATTTGAGTTTGAAGGGGAGAATATCTTTAGTAACGTGCAACGTCTTCCCACCTTCCCATGCTCAGACACCAGAAGCAAGCAACTCATTTCCTGGGAATATTTACACCCTGACTGGAAAAACTTTTAAGTGAAAATGCATGTCAGTACTAAGATGGTTAATTAAAATATGCAAAATTCAAGAGACAAGACTCCCAACAGCAGATTTTTTTTTTAATGCTAACAAAACTGCCTCTTTCTCCCACTCTTTCAGGCCTCCTTTTTGGCTGCCGTTGTAGCTGAAGACATTTTCAAGGTCTTGAATGGTGTTTACTATTGTTCATACCTCTTTTCAAAACATGACCTCACTCATAATTGAGCCTATTTCAAGTCATTAGTACAGCAACTCAACAACTCTTAAGATGTCCCAATTGGTATTATTTTGAAAAGCTGGAGATGTGAAATGTCTATGCAAACTCTTACAGCCTTGAACTTCAATTTAGAGGATCTCAAAATATCTCAACATACAAGGCCATGCTTTCACCAAGTTGAAGATCAAAGTCCTTGTTCAAATTTGAGGAGTAATTTTTAAAAACAGAAGCCTACTTGGTTGGCAGCAAGACTAATTGTTTTTTCCCCTGAGATTCATTCTAAGCTGATGCCCCAAAAAACCTACATCATAACAAAATAGAGTTTTATTACCATGAAGAAAATGGCTGGTGTCATGGTGTGTCTGTGTGTGTGTGTGCCCCAGACTACTCATTTAAGAAAGGCTTGGCCTGTGAGGTAATACAAGTATTTTGGATAAAAAGACTGAAAGACCTCTATTGTATCTGATAAAAATATTTGCTCCCTAATCCTACTTTTACCATATTTTAGTGAATAGAACTATTTAGATAAAAAGTGACAAAAGAAGAACAAAGCTAAAACCAAAGCAGACCATTCTTGTAATGGCTCAGAAGTGGAAGAAGTTTCTATTTCTGGAATTACTGCTATTTTGGAAAAGGCTTCTGCAATTCTATCACATAAGAAATCAGGCAATAAAATAAGGAATATCAGACTACAGAAGAGGCTGGTAGAGAGAGGCTTCTCTTCCACTGCCCTTTTTTCTTCACCACAACGTCTCAACCACATTCTCTTCAACGACAGAGCCATGAAAAATGAGCATACTTGAAATGCCAAGCACCACTATTTTTTTTATTTTGAAAAAGCTGCCAGTAGATTAGTTTCTTCTCAACACAGGAAATTTCATACTAAAGGTGGGCTATTCAAGTTGCTAGAAACCTCCTGAAAAAGCAGGAAGTCAACCTACAAAATACTACGTATAACTGATAAAGTATTTTATTTTTTCAAAAGAAATCCCTAATTAATTTAAAATACATCAAATTGTTTCAGTAACATCTATTAAAACTCACTAAGTACAAAACAGAAAGGAAATCCAGTGGTTTTATCACAAAAACATGAGAGTATTCAAAGTTACTAAGTACCCAGCCTCCATGAGAGGAGAGTGCCAACGAGCTATTCAAGGATACAGGATTTACCTGTGCCCTGTATCATTAGTATTTCCTAGAGAAGCCTTCTACTGGTCACATGAACAAATTCCACCCATAAACCTACACAAAGCCTATTCAACCCGGGCCAACTCCAGAGAGCAGTACTCACCACCACCTCTTCTTGGCATGAAAAGCCTTAGCTCTAACTGAGCCAAGCCTGCAGCAGCATCGTTGCACTGGAAGCCCATAATAGAAAACCAAGTACTTTGCTTACTTAGGAAACTCCTCAACAGATGCAAACATGATAAGCATATGCTTTTACCAACTACCTAGTCATACTTGTGACTTATTCTGGGGAAACCTTCACTAAGATGCTGAAGCAAAACCTGGCCTGCACTAGAATTTAAACTATAATCTGTTTGGCTTCATTTTATCTCAAAAGGAGCTCTGTTTGAACTGGCAAATTGCTTCCTCAAAGATAGCAGAAGAGAAACAAAGCTGTTGTGACTTCTTCTCCCTGAGTAATGATTTCATTTAATTACACAAGCTAGGAGGCTTTGACAGGTTTATGAAAAGTCACTGCTCTCCTCCTTTTCTGACATTTTGATGTATGGCACAGCCCTACAGTACTCAACCTGGTTATCAATCTTAAGATTTCCATAGAAATATCAACCTCTAGAAGAAAAACCTCCAACAGCAACAACACTTTCCCCAGTAGAAAGTAACTCTTCAGCTGCTTCTCACTGACTCATTACATGCAACAATTTTTAAAAGTTGGTTTAAAATTAAAGCGAAGAAGTGGAATGCTTTAAAGGAAGTAGTGAAAAACACACTCTCAAGTAAAAAATGGCGTTTAAGTAAGAAAGTGTCAGTCTGGGTTTACTGCAATTAACTCTGTTACATAGGTACAAAGTAGCATCACATCTCCTAAATAGAATACCATTGGTATTTGTTCTCTGCAATACAAGCTTTCTTCCCTATTCACACTTCCCAGTCAAAGAATCAGTAAATAACAAGCCCTCATAATGCTTGATCTACAGAGTCATTACAAAACACCTGCTCTAGCAACTAACAATGATTTGGGGCACTCCAGTTAACACAAGCCAGCTCTCAAAATTATTCTCCAGGACAGTGCTTTTAAAACTTAATATCCAAACGTCCAAAACATCTTGCCAGAAAAGATCAAAATGCTCTAGCCTACTGATCCTCAGGTTTGACAGTAAAGCCAATGTGTTCATCATAACATTTTTTCTAAAAAATGAAAATTAATAAAAGTNGATCCTCAGGTTTGACAGTAAAGCCAATGTGTTCATCATAACATTTTTTCTAAAAAATGAAAATTAATAGAAGTCTGGCATTCATGTCCAAAAAAACCAAAAAAAAACCCAAAAAAACAAAAAAACACCAAAAACAAACAAACAAAAAAAAAAAACCAAAAAAGAAAACCCAAAAGAAAACCAAAAAAAAACCCCCAAAAAAACAAGAACAAGTCTGTTAATCGGCTCCCTCTTGAATGACTTCTTTTACAGTCAAGGTACACTAAGACAATTCTGAGATAGGCAAGCTAAAAGATTGTAAGACCAACAACAAAGATTAAAAAGAAACCCAGATAGATTAAAAAAACACGAAGCCTAACCCCACAGCTTTTCACATCCAGGATCCTCACAAGATACAAGACACTGGTCAGCAGCTTAAGATTCAAATTGAAAAAGTAGTTTAGCAAGCTGAATCCAGCTTGGTCTCCTTACACTTAAGCAAAAAATGTTTGCATTCAGGCATGCTGCCACACTGCTCTACATACCAAAGACAAGAAACAAGCATTTTTGAAAAAACGAAGTTTCTATTTTTCATTTTCACTTGCCCAGACTGAATCAGGAGACTGGATTTAGACTCAAGAGTTAGCCCACAAGTCCATCAAGACAACATGAATCCATAGGCATACACCCACACACAACACAAATAAGTGTTTTTAAAGAAACATACGGTTTTCAGGCTACATCTATCATTTTTACACTGCTTGTATGTTTTTAACAATTTTAACTAAAGAAATTGCTAAAGTAGAAAGGTAAGTAATGTGATGACCTGATCCAGCTGCCAGAGAAGGCAAAAATATACCCCAAACCATTGTTTGGCTCCAATTCCCACATCAGAGTTAGAATCATTGATTGATTTGGATTGGCAGGGATTTCATGTCTTCTCTGCTTTGCTGGGTGCTACATTTGGTTTTCTGGGATATAACTCAAATCTACAAAATAAGAGGCAAGGAAAGCTGTGGGGGGAATTCCCACGCCAGTTCTAGTTGCTTCCCATGAGAACGTGCCATACCAGTGCTATCAATATTTGCAGGTGCAAGGCCACCAGAGCAGCAATCTGAGAATAACAGCAGGAAAACAAGAAACATGGAAAATACTGTCAAAGAAGGTCTGGAAAACATTGTGTCAAGAGCTTCAGGGAAACGTTACAGAGATGCAACAGCAGGCTAACAGCATTATGAATAGTGAGGCACTATGACTGTTAAGGCAGTGCACAACAGGAATATGTCTAAACTTTTTAAAATCCTGTGAAAAGAAACTGTGATGCTCTCAAAAACACAACAAGGGTGCAGATTATACCTATACCTTCTTTCCCTACCTCACCTGGAAACTAGCATCGTGGAGAAGAATTGTTTTTAAAAGTCAAGTCTGATAAATATTATAGTGTGGAATTATTTGTGGAATATCTGTTAGAACACAAAACATCAGTGTTCAGTTTATGCAATCCAAACACACAAGTATAATACCAGTGCTTGAGACTTAAAACCTGGTTTACGCCCTTCTCTCCTACAGCCAAATGACATTTTTGGAAAGGCAGGCAGTGGACATAACTAAAACCCTATCAGATTTCCTTACAGAATTATTTCAATTATATTTAACTCGGTTACTTCTGAAGTGCCACTGGATTTTACAAACCAAAAAAGAAAAAAGAAAGATTGAAACATGAAGAATGATCTATCCAGAAAGACGCATTTGCAAAAGCAAGACTTGAGCTCTTGACAGAAATGCCTGAGTTTTAAGCACATTCATATGAGTAAATATAAATGCAAAAAGTATTTTTATCATTATAAACCTCACCTTTGAAAGAACATTTTTTGAATCAATGCTGTAGCCTTTAAGGCTCTCATGCAATTTCTGCAGGTGCTGCACAACTCTTCTTTGTTGTTCATCATTCTTCAGCTCTTCCTGCTTAATCAGAAAGTCATAATGTTCTAAAGGTCCATTGCAAACCAGTAAGGCTCTGGCGTGAGCATCTGTAGGAGTACCAGGGCCTGTCTTCTCATCTGCCTGAGCTGTGTAGGCTGTAAAAATAAAAGTAGCCAATTAATAGAGAAGTTTTGAAAAGCATCTCCTTATAAATAACACACGTTCCTAACAGTTTACATGTTACAGGGACATATAAATTACTTACCTGTATAACCACTGGTTACCCCTTCCTTTTTCATTAACTCAATTTCTAACTTTACCCTAGTAGTATGTTTTAACATTCCTTTTTTTATTAACAAGCACACATTCTAAGATGTCCAGCTAGAGAGTTGGTAATATTTGGATGAGCTGTTGCAAGATAAGTTTTGACCTTTTTTTTTTTCCAAATTGGGAAAAAAAACCATTTAAAATTTCCAAAGTGCATTTCTCTGAATAGATAATTCTTTAGGTAAAACTTCCGAAAGTATTTAGAAGTCAACAAACAAGAGACCAAACCAGGAGTTCTGTAAGGAAGCTGAAAGACTCGAACACCACACTAAGCAAGGCAATAGCTGTGAAGCATTGCAATGCCACAGCCTGATCTGCTGGCATTATCTTCTGCCTAGAAGAGACAGGTACAAGCCCAGGTAGGAATACTGTCAGAAACCAGACATTAAAAAAGAAAAAAGTCAGAATTGCTAGACATAAAACAAGACATAACTAGGAAAGGAAAGAATGCACAAGATTACAAAGAAGGCTTGCCAAATCATTAAGATCAGAAACAACAGCATACACTGAAAAGCTGTTAAATATCTTCTTTGCTTCCACTGTCATTTAACAGGTTAAGTATAATAAAGAAAAACACGATTTTTAGCAATGATAAAAGAAACAAATTTGAGAGTAGGAAAAACATGTGTCAATGACTACAGAGTTAGATATTTTTAACCTTGTGAGCTCTAAGGAAATCCATTCCTAAATACTTTAGTTAAGTTTCCCAAGCAATACAATGACCTCTAACAGCTTTCTCTGAGGTCTCACTGAAGGCAGGTAAGATTCAAAAACACTAGGAAAATGGGAAAAAAAATTGTCTTTAAAAAGGAGAGAAAGGTAAATCCAAAAATGTATAGGTCAATCAACATAATTTCAGAACATCCCAAAAATACTGGAACAACTACAAGAAGTATTTTTTTTCTTTTAATAAAGCACTTAACATGGTAACAACATGAATAAAAGGCAACATCAGCTCCTCAGGACCAACACAAGATCAACAAGCTTTCCTCTCTGATCAGGCATCATGCTTAATGGGTGAAGGAAAAGCATGTTAATTGCAGTACCGCGTTTGTCTCATAGCATTGCCATCTATAAAGTAGGAAAGAAAGTTGCAAGTGAAAGTACTTTTGAGCAGGTACAAAACAGCTGGAAAAAGGATATGTAATGAATAATTACTACAGTTAAACTAGGTGTATATTTGTAGTAGAGTTTCAGAGAGGGCTCAGGATCTCATCTTGGCGCAACTCTGAATTTCAATCCATGCCAAATATGGCAAGATAAAGTACATAGACTGGGAATGCAAATAACAGAAAATCAGGAGAGGGCTGCAGACACTCTGGAAGGCAAGTAAATTCTGACAAACTGGACAAATAATCTAGCACCAATAGGATGCAATTCAACAGGGACAAAGCATGTTATTTAGAGAAAATAAACTAACTCAGGAGATGGGGAATGACCAGCTAAAGAGTACCTCTGCAAAAAAGGATCCAAGGGCCACACTGGATCACAAAATGACAGTGAGACAACATCATAACACTATTAGAGAAAAAAATAAACTAAAATGAAATCAACACAAGTACTCCAATATAGATACACATGGAAAAAAAAAACCCAAACCTGTTCTACTCAATACTGGTATAGTCTGCCCTGGAAGACATTTTTCAATCTTCACATCGTATGTTATGAGAAGTATGAACCAAATGGAAGAGCAAATGGAGATTTAAAGCATTATTTTTTAAAATACGGGTCACAACCCACAAAGATGCCATAAAAGGCACAAAAAGAATTTTAAATAGAAAGATAGAAAAGAGAAGGATAAAACTGAACTATTAGATCAAATTATGTTTATTTATTGCAAGTAACAGTTTCTACATAAAAAGACAGTCACTGTTTATATCTGCAGCCAAAAATTGCACCAAATTCTCTGGTTCCTGAAGGAACTGAGTTACTGCTTTGAATTAAGAGTAATTAGCTCATCCCTATCTAAAGAGATCACATTAAAAAGTTGAGTTCAAAGTCTGTTATTGCAAAAATCTGAGTAAAACCTGTAGAGAAGAAAGCATATAGCTGTCTCCAGATACATACAGGGTACTGAGAAAAAGAAAGGAAATTGTATTTATACAGGTATCTTAGTAACTGTAACTAAGGTAGTGAAATAGATTAATAGTCTAGAAGCTGCAAAACTTCCAATGATATGGGGTGAATTTTAAAAATAAGTTTGATGAAAATCTGTCAGGAACAGGTCAGCAAAACCTGACCTGCCTCTGAAGGGAAGGGGAAGAGGCATAGATCACACGATTATGGAATGGCTTGGGTTGGAAGGGAGCTGAGGTATCACCTAGATCCAACACTCCTGCCATGGGCAGGGACACCTTCCACTAGACCAGGTTGCTCAGATGATCTCTCAAAATTTTTTCATCTTGTTTTCCACCATTCAACTCCCAAAAAAAGCCAACCTCATTCCTGTGATCCATGCCTCTGAACTATCGGTGCCTTTGCAATACATAGAAGTTGATGGCTCCAAGAGCTCCAGTGTGCCCCCTTACACCTATAAATCCATGTCCTACTTCTTACGACAGGATCAAAAGGCAAAAAAAAAAGCTGATTGAGGGATAAGAAAGGGTTTGTGGCTCATAACCTTCCTGGCCGTGGACAAAGCACACCAGTAGGACTCCACAAACACATTGGGTTTGTCTCAGGTTTCAAGTACTCACAGCTAACCATCCTGGGAGTGGAAGAAATACGCTGTCATTAACAGATGACAGAGATGGAGACTATGCCCAAATGGCCACAGAGGGTGTCCTGGCATAAATCACTCACTGTTCTCCTAAAATAGTATTGAACACTGGGATTTAAATATGATGGGGGTATGCTATAGTACACTACCAGGAGGCACCCAGTAACTGGTTAAGTGATAACCTCACACCTGTAGCTGCAAAACAAAGGCAGACGCTACTGAAGAGTATGAGGGAGTTTTAGAGATAAGTCAACCGAAGGTAGGTATACAAGTGATAAACTATTCTAAGAGACAGAAAAAAATGTGCACCTTCCATTCTAACCTGCATTTTGTGGAACAGATTGCAAAATCTATCACTCAACTATAGGAATCACCTATGACTCAGTGCACTAACTGTAGTCCTACAGCCCTCTTCTTCACATTGCAAAATATGGGTTTTCATTTATCTCTTTCCATTTCATTATCTAATCTTTGTACTACAGAAACTGTGACTCAATTTTTATTAGCTCCCTTCTGAAATCTTTTAAGTGTCACACACAGAAAAAGCATCTTCTATACCTATGAAGTGTTCTAGATACAGCTATAGAAAAGCACAGCATCAGTTCACTGTTCACTTAATTTTACATAGAACAGTGTAAAACTAGACATGTGGTTATCCACATGTAAAACACAGTGCTGAATGTTACCACATGTAAAAATCTTTAGATTTGACACCAAGGTGCAACTCTTTCTTAAATTCCTGTTCCCAAAACATATATATGTAAGTATAATCTCACTTTATTTCAAACCATATAATTAGCTCTTTGCATTTGCCTTTCTGCTTGCCCATACAAGGATCACAGACACAGCTGCAGTGAAGACCTACTGTGATACACCCAAAAAAAGAAAGAAATCGGAGGGGGAAATCTCACCAAGGCAAATAAAACTTACTTTAAAAAATGCGAATCTGGAATTATAAAAATTCTTTTTCAAGTGGGGGATTTAAGACATATTCAGTAAACTGACATTAATTTACCACTGCAAAGATAATTAATACCTATATAAAAATACAAAAAGTGTTCTTAACTCCATGGACTTTCTGCTCTGGAAAAGAGCAGCAAATTGGAAAACTGATCACTGTGTTGTTGAGTTTTTCTACTGCCATTTAGAACTGATGTCTGAGATGACACAGAAAAAAGCATGTGAGTTTCAATGACACAGCTTATGAAAGTAACAGTCACTTCTGAGGCAGGCACTAGAGTAATTTATGCAAGAAGACAAACTGATATGGAAGATGGGTTGTGGCATACTAAAACTGATCCTGACAGTAGCCAAGAGGTTGAGAGCACAGAAAGGTAACTAAGGTAAGAGATACAGAATTAACACTTTCCCCTTCCACTTTGCTGTAATGGTTAATTAGTGTTTACCTTTAAAATAAAGAATATTTCCAACCTATAGTTGTGCAAGAACTGCATCTAAACCAAACTCATGTAGGTTACAATTGCACCAAAATTAAGTACCCCAAAATCACCCAAGTGCCACCTTTGCTGAGAGTCATAACCAAGAAGCTGGAATAGCTTCTATTAAATCAGTGTTAATACAAAGTACAAAGATCACATCTGTGTCATTACTGCTCTGCCAGCACAATCTGCCTTGAGAGCTTTTCACAAACCCTGGAATTTGTGTGGAGAGAAGAAAAAAAAAGTAATAGAAACCAACTTTTAAAAACTGCCATGTTTTCAATAATCCAAGCTGAAGTTCAGGTTATTAGTTTGGGTCACAATGAAGCCAAACTGCTTCAAGCCTTGAAACTCTTAGTGCAAAGCTGGTAAAACTGCCTACGAAATACAACTGCCACGACAGAAAAAGAGGACTTGGAAGTCAGAGGGCACTTTCATCAGCAGGCAGATGGTGGTATCAGAGACCTTCCTAAACTCAAGATTAAGAAGATGACACCCCAGTGAGGAGCAAGGGCAATGGTACAGTCTTGCAGATCCAAAGGTTATTTTCCTGCACAAAAATAGGAACAGAGGTAGCAAAAGATCGGAAATTACTTTTTTTCCCATGCTAGTACCTGTAAAAAATAATAATGTCCTCTTGTCTCTTCTTTTATTAAACATTTATGCGAGTTCTGCAGAATCTGTCTCAAACAGGTAAATTGCCCCATGATGTACAAGGATTTAGATAAATTAAACACACATGTTAAAGTTAAGCACATGAATAAACCTGCAGAAGAACAAAGACTTGTCATGTAAGCTTCTTGGGAAAGAGATCATGTGCTAGGTATAAAGCTAAAAATACATTTATAGTCCTATAATAAACAAATGCTCCTTTCAAAATATTGTACCATGATTAAAGACAAGAATGTAAAAGACGGTAATCTGAAAAAATTATCTACTTTCCAGTGCTTAACAGAAAGCTTAAAAAAATCAAAATCCAACCAACCATACCAGGGGGGGCATACGCACACTAAGTTACCTGCATGGATTGAAAATGTTAGGCCAATATAATGTAAAATTCATAAAAGCCCTACACTTGCTGAAATTAGTAGTTTGAACCAGAAGCAGCAGTTGGCAGCTAAGACATAAGGACAAGGACTTGCACTTTTGTCTCATTATATGACCTTAGCTGAATCACCGAAGGCCATTCATTCGGGCAGCATATGAAACAGTATCTTCTAGAGAAACATGAGTTGGTAATGGAATTTTGCTTTTTGCGTACATGCCTGATATGTTATTCTGAAAGAAGATTACTTGTATTTTTTCCATGAACACCCCGTTTAACAACCTGACCTATAGATGTAAGTAGGGAAAGACAAGAGAAGTGTATCACTGAAATCAGAACTTTAACAGATACTACTTGTCAAGTATTTTAATTAAGGAAAAGGTACACAACTGTGGAAAGCAAATCACAAAAACAAAGAAAAGACTATAAAGCAGTGATCATAAAAACAAGATTATAAATCAATTCCATGATGGATAAATCAGTTCCATGATGGCAGCCCAGCCCTGCAGTCTGACGTCCTCAAACAACATACGTAAGGACTACCCTCCCTTTAACATGGAAGCTGACAAACTATGCCTGAAGTCACTGGATTTGCTCTGGTAACTTTTTCTAAATTCTAGTATGTTGCTTATAAAAAACAAACTACATAGAGTCCAAGTGTTAGACCAATATCTAATAAAACACATGCAACTACAGTACTAACTGCAGTGCTTGTCTATTTGTCTTAGGATGTATTAATATTGTACAATCACAACATAATGTGTGGACGTGAACATTTATCAATCCCGGGAGCCACCAGTCACCAGCTGAATTCTCACACTCTTGCCACACTGGCAGAGGACGAAGAGATCTCACTAAAGAAAAAAGACCTCTGCTCCTAACCTAAGCCTCGAGTTAACAAAATCCCATAAATTTGGGTACTGAGCCGGCTTTCAAGGCTGTGAAGACAGAGCACAGCTGTCGTTCGTTATACACCGGAGGGTCCTTGTGGGAGAACAATTCCTTAGACACCCTAAAGCCCGGCCAAAGCGCTGGCAGCCACCGGCGCACTCGCCGAGCGCCCGGTGCAGCCGCAAGGCTTTAACCAGGCAGCGCACATCGAAGCCCTATTTCCCAGGGGGAAAGCGGCATCACCAACTCGGGAAGCCACGGGCCCCTTTCCAGGGTCTCCCAGGGGACCGGGGCCGACTCCCGGTGCCACCCTGGCAAGGCGGATCCCCTCCGGGGCTGGGTGGCGGACAAACCAGGACGGAGAATGAGAGAACACCGGCAGGTTATGGCAGAGCGGCGGGGCCTGTGCGTGCCCCAGCGGTTGCCGCCTGCCTCGCCCGGCACCGGCACCCACGTCCCCTCCGCCGGGGACAGACCCGCGGCACGACGGGGAGGGGAGGCACGCACCGGCTCCTGCGACTGCTCCTCGGTGCCCTCCCTGCGCGGTGCCCCGGCAGCCTGTCGCCCGACCGGGGCCAGCGAGCTCCGGAGAGCCGCGGCGGCGGCACTGACCTCTGTGCGGCGGGAGCGGGCGGGCGCGGCGCCCCAGAGCCCGCAGCAGGCAACGCGCAGTAGTCAAGGGCGCCACGAGGGCCGCCATCTTCCCGGCCCGGGGACAGTGGCGGCGAGGGCGCGGAGCGCGCTGGGAAATGGAGTCCCGCGGAGCTGTGGGGGAGCCCGGGCGCGGCCGGTGCTGGGCGAGCCGCTCCTGCCTGGGTCACGGAATCACAGGGTCGATTCGATTGGAAAAAACCTCGGAGATCATCGAGTCCAACCTATGACCTAACACCACCATGTCGACTAGACCATGGCACTAAGTGCCATGTCCAGTCTTTCTTAAAAACCTCCAGGGACGGTGACTCCACCACTTCCCTCGGCAGCACATTCCATTATCTAATCACCCTATCTGTGGAGAAATTCCTCCTGATGTCCAACCTAAATATCTCCTGGTGCAGCTTGAGGCTGTGTCTTCTCATTCTGTCACTGGTTGCCTGGGAGAAGAAGCCGACCCTCACCTGGCTAAAACCTCCTTTCAGGCAGTTACAGAGAGGCGCCTGAGCCTCCTTCTCTCCAGGCTAAACAAGCCCAGCTCCCTCAGCTGCTGCTCATAGGACTTGTGCTCCAGACCCTTCACCAGCTTCATTGCCCTTCTCTGGACTCACTCCAGCTCCTCAATGTCCTTCTTGTACTGAGGAGCCCAGAATCAAACACAGGATTTAAGGTGCAGCATCACCAGGGCTGAGTACGGAGGGGAAATCACTGCCCTGGTCCTGCTGGCCACAGTATTGTTGATACAGGCCAAGGTGCCATTGTCCTTGGCCACCTGGGCACAGCTGGCTCGTGTTCAGCTGCTGTCGACCAGCACCCCCAGGTCCTTTGCTGGTCTCTGGCTCCTTCCCCCTCTCTTTGCCCCCCAAACTGCGCTGCAGTCAGTGGGGGAGCCCCTGAGGAGCCCACCTGCCTGCCTGCCCCAGGGCCGCACTCCCCACACAGCCGCTCCAGCCACTCAGTACAAATCCACTTTCCAGACCCACCCGGAGCCGCACACAACACCCTACTGCCCTACCCGTGCACTCCAGTTTCCAAACAACTTCCTTGTCCACCTCAACACGAGGAAGAGCTTCTTTACACTGAGGGTGGCAGAGCACTGGGACAAGGTGCCCAGCAAGGTTGTGGATTCTCCCTTTCTGGAGACATTCAAAACCTACCTGAATGTGTTCCTGTGTCACCTGCTCTAGGTGACCTTGCCATGGACTAGATGATCTCCAGAGGTCCCTTCCAACCCTAACTATTCTGTGATTCTGTCATTTGTATTGTGCTGCACCATGCCTGTATTGGGTGCCCCAGCTCTCATCAGGAAGTTTTGGCAACTGAATTTGCATTTGTTGATAATTTCTATCTTGTGCTATTTGCTATTATCTTCAAAAACATGGACCGTAAAATACTAAGGACAGATATTTGTAAAATATTAAGGACAAATATCCCTGGCCAGAGTTACAGCCTATCTGTACATCAGCAGTATCAGTTTTATGTCTATCAGTATCACTTTTATGCCTATGAACATATATTTGAAATGCAACAACAAGATATGCTAACATAAAAGCAGATTTTTCTGGAGACAGTGCAAACCCTAGAGGCTGATTTAGTCTTGGTGTCTGATTAGCACACAGTAAACCTTGCCTTTGGTATCAGTTCAGATACCCATGTGCAATTCCTGAGAACTCCTCGGGAGAATGCTGACCACCTTCCTTTTTTGGTGGGTACCTGACTGCCTTATCCAAGGACCTCCAATTCAACTACAAAGTTCTTTTGACAGAAAGGCACAATGCAAAAAGCCTTCACTCCAAAGGAAGGGCACTGGCACTCGGGAATCACTAACCATAACACTCGCCTGTTCATTGGCCGGCCTGTCATTCCCATCAGAAATGCACCCAAAGGTCAGGATGGGGCTTCAGGAGATGTTGCCTGCAGAGTGCATTGTGCAAGAAATAGATAACAAAGTGTCTGTTCCTGGTAAAGCACAAAGGAAGTGCTTAAACTGACTTTTGGTTTTGCAACATCAGAATTCCTATGTCTTATTCTAGCATTGAATTTCTGTGCAACACGGGAAAGTGAGCAAGTACTTTTCACAGATGATCAATGAACTTTTTTTTTACAAAAGTATTGGAAAATGTTGCTTTAGGGAACTATAGAACAGCTTGCAAACAAAAGTTGATTATAGCCTGAACAGTATTGCTAATTCTAAAAATAATGTTTATGATCTCAAAAATATTAGCAGTGATTGAAGTTATACTCTAACATGTTCAGCTGTTTAAAATACATAGTTGCTCCAGACACATCTTCAGCGCTATATACCTAATTAAGTACTGAATTAAAGTGCCTATTTACCACATGCTAAAAGAGCTGTTTTCAGTGCATTTTCTTTCATCTTTCCTCTGTTGAGCATTTATTGGTTTTGACTCATTCCAGCATATTATAGCTATCAACACCTGTGCCCATTTAGGAATGAATTCCGGTACAAATCATAGTGAAATGAATAGACATCTCAAAGATGCATCACAATTGTTGCAATATATTTAGAAACTCAAACAAGGAAACAAACAAATTCTGTAAAAGTGATTTAAATAACAAATAAGTTATCTTTATAAACAGCTTATCTCCTTGAGAACAAAGAATAAACAAGGCAACAAGAGCTGGGTTTTCTTCCATTATTAACTCAGATCACAATATGAATGGGTGAAATGTCAAGAATAATTGGAGAAAATGACAGTATAATCTTCAGCAAAAACATCTGATTTATTTAAATTGTCACTGGTTTTTTCTTAACCTTGCTATGCAAGGCAGCATAGAAAAACTTCCCATTTGGATCTATTCGGACATCTTCTACCTAAATGAGTAAACCCTCTGCAATGCTATGAACCTTCTGTTCACTGGCCAACTGAAATGCCACCATGCACTGGATTGCATGTCCCAGGAACTTACCGTCCTTTGGCTGTAAGCACTCAGCAAAACCAGGGTTTGGTGTTAACCTAAACAAATGGGACTTTCAAGTACATTTCTGTAGATTACCGTGGTTTATGTCCTGTAACAGGTACAGATCCATTCTGTGGTACATTTGTACCCTTCATTCCCTGTGCCTGTGCCTTTGCTCACCTTCAAAAATGTGGCATTGAAACTGTGTAGAGATTAAATTGGCTCTTGTTCAACCCTGCTGCATTATTAGTCTGCCAGTTAGCCAAAAGTGGTCTGTAGCAGGAATAAAACAGGAATAAAAATGAGGGGTAAAATCAAACCACTCCAGATGTCTCCTCTGGTCTCAAGTGGTATAACTGCACTGCTTTTAGAAATTTGGATATGCTGAACCCTATGGCAATGGATGTGTCCAAGAATCTTTATGTCTCTGCCAGAACTATTCTGAGTTTCTGCAGGAGGGTTGGGTTTACCTGACTGCAAGGCCCCAAGATATTCCCACCATGGGAAATATCTTTGGTTCCTAAACACAAAGGCACTTTTGATATAGAACTGACCATTCAGCCTACTCTACGAAAATAGATTTTGCTGGTAGTTTTCATCAACACAGTTTCCATCAAAAGTAGTTTTCCTGGGATTATGTCAAAACACTTGGGGGTAGATTTGATATTAACCTTATCTATTTTGAGACAGTCAAATATGCTGTTAAAAATCTACATTGCTTATAAAGCCTCAGGTTAATAAAACTGCATAAATGTTCCCAAAATTATGGACTTACAGCTATTTTCACTATCTGTTTACAGTTTGCAGCTCAGTCAGCTCAAACAGCTCAATGTGTTAGAAATTCACTGCAGTATTTCAGCTACACAGGCACTACTCAGTATCTCTCAGAATAGGATTTCACAGTATATGTATGTATATATAAAGGTAGATATTACAAATTATGCTTAGAAGCTTAATATTATTATCTTGCAGGCAGGAGCACAATGCAGACATTCAAACACCGTATTTCAAAGCACTGGCAGCTACTGCAGGGATCAGGAAGTCATTTTTCCACACAAGGCATTTCACAATTACTTCAATGCCTTGTGGGTTTTGCCTTATCCTGAGTCAGCATTCCCTACAAGTTCTGACAAAATATGCCTGTGCTGTCTAAAATGTGCTAACCTGGGCACTTGTCAGAAAGGCTGCAGAGTCCTGACTGGATAATGGAGAGATTTGGTTTCCTTTCCTGTTAAATGTGACTCTTTCTTTTAAACAACAAAGAAAGAAACCAAAAACTACTGGAGAAGTATTACTATACAAAATTCCAGAAGTAATCATCCATTAATACTGCTTCTATGGGTCCATGCTGTGAGACTCTGGTACCCATTTTGCCACTTGAAGCTATGCCAGAAAATCTTTGTGTCATAGTCGAATAAACAAGGTCTAATAACAAATCAGTGAGTACCTGATTGTTAAAGAATCTAGGTTTGCTAGGATTTTCACTGATGTCACAGAATATGCTGATTTGGAAGGGACCCAGAAGGATCATCGAGTCCAACTCTAAATGCTTGATCTAATCTTTGAACCTATAAACACAGCTGACCTCTCTCCCTCCAGATTTGAAATTTGGCTCAAAGTGCATGTCAGAAACAGAATTAAAAATTTCTTTTTTGAGTTGATGCTTACCTTCATGCTGAGAAAAGAACCTTTCTAGCAAGAAGAAACAACTACAGATAGCGTAACTCCAGTCTCATGATCACAAAAGAAATCTGGAACACAATTCAAAGTAAACAAATGCATTTTCTGAGGATTGGAAGCAAACAAAGAGGCCCACAGGACTCTGCTTTTCCCCTACCTTCATTCCTTCTCCATGCCTCATTAGCCAGTGTGGCATTTATGCTTTCACGTGATGTAAGGGGGGCACTAGTCATGAAGCTGGGCGTCTTCCCCTTTGTCTCCCAGGTCAGAGGAGTTGTATTTGACTTCCATGGAAAAAACAGAGGGGACACCTCATCAAATCACTGCAACCCCTTTTATATACCAATGCTGTTGACAAGTGGGCACTTGTCACTCCCTGTAGCCACCACAAGGCTCTCCACCACCAGTCATCCCTGATAGGAAAAGCAGACAGAATAGTGGTGCTGAGACAGTGTGCTGTGAGAAAAGCATTCAACTTAAGCCTCACTCTTAGTATCTACCCATCATGAGAACAAATTCTTTATTCATCACAGACAAGCAACTTTCCAAATGTACAATATTGGACATTTTTTTGTTGCTTTGGACAGATAGTGAAACCAGGCTTGGCCAGGAGATAGACAATATATTATAGTTAAGACAACACCAGTGCTCTGTTTCTTTTTCACGTTTGCAGTCACATGTGGCAGGATAGGTTGGGTAACAAACAAAAGCTTTTCCAGATGCATATGTGATCTTGTAGAATTAATGAGTTTTCTCTTGCCTTGCTGCATGACCAGTTTAATAACTGGTATAACTCAGGTAAAGCTCCCCTTCACTCCTGCTTTGTAGAACTCCTGTCAGCTTATTTTCTGTTTGTAGTTATAAAGTGAATAGTTGGCAGCTATTAGTGGAAAGAAAGGAGGTGCACTAGTAAGTGGGAGAAATGTCACTGAAGGAGTGATGACAAGGAAATTCACAGAAAAGTTACCAAGCAAACCAGCCATCGTATACTGGTTGTGGGGATAAACTATTTTTGTACCTTGGTATCATCTCTGCTTTCTGATTACCTTTTTATTAACACAGACAACAGCTAACTAAACTTGCCAGATGTTAACTTTGTGTCTCTTGGATATGGTTTGTGGGCAGCCTACCATTTTACCTATTGTCCTTACAGATTTTTGGAAAAAATATCAGTAGTTTTCACATAGTCTCATTCTGCCTGGGTAGTAAAGGAACATCACTAGAACTCTTTCATAAGGAAAGAAGGAAGGAAAATTATATAAGCATTTAATCGTTGAGGGGTGCTTTTAACAGGTATTAAAAAATCTGGAAGTCCTCCAAGATGATAGAGTAATTTATAAATAATAGTGGATTAATATAATTTCTATTCACTGAGGTTTTAGGTGCATCAAGAGGGCAAACATTGCACTACTTTGAGAAATGTTCCTTTTATCATAACACACCACCTGCTTAACCACACAATGAGAAATAAAGATGTTATGTCTTGGAAGGGGACAATTCTGCTTCTCCCTTTCTCTCATTTGCTTTCTTTCCTTCTTTCTCTCTCAAGTTATTTTAATAACTCACTCTGTAAACACCATTTTCCTTTCCTACCCTTTATGAACTTTAGCTTTGCAAGCTATGAGGACATAAAATCTGGTCCTGTTAGTAATATGATTATTAAATGTGTATCATTTGTTAAAATTGCAGTAAGTTTTAAAAGGTTAAGGCTACTGCAAACAACACCGTCACCTTGATTGCAGCTCGGGTCAGTGACTTTAAGACTTTGTTTTCAACACAAAGCTTTTAGTGGGCATCTCCTCCAGCCTACGTTTGCACCGGGCTGATTTCTTTTGCCTAACACCTTGCATATACAGCATTTCCCACCCAGTCTTTTCATTACCCGAAGGATGGGAATCTGTGGG
>VZRQ01006119.1:1836517-1871627 GCA_013397975.1 Machaerirhynchus nigripectus | reverse complement strand
CGGGCCCGACAAACCAGCTCTCCCAGGCAGAGAGCCGCGCCCCCAGTGCCAGCCGGGATATGTAGTTCAGAACACGGGCGACCGCACCAGACGTGAGGGAGCGGTGTGGCCCTCGAGAACTACANGTGGCGGCAGCGGCGCTCGGGGCTCGGTCGCTGGCTTAGGGGAGAAGGCGCCCGCTCCGCCATGGCCGAGACGATCGCGGACACCCGGCGGCTGATCAGCAAGCCGCAGAACCTCAACGACGCTTACGGGCCGCCCAGCAACTTCCTGGAGATCGACGTGGGCAATCCGCAGACGGTGGGGGTGGGCCGCGGCCGCTTCACCACCTACGAGATCCGCGTCAAGGTGAGGCAGCGCCGGCCCAGCCCGGGAGCCCGATTGGCGGTGTCGGGCCCTCGTGTCGCCCGGGGTGGTGGTGACGGGCTCCCGCCGCCGTGTCCTTCAGGTCCCGTGTCACGGCTACTGCGGTGCGCGGCTCCGGGAGGCGGTGGCAGAGCCACAGTGGACTCTCCATCCTCGGCCTGGGGATGATAACTCTGACGGGCTCCTGGTAGCTAAGGCGATGCAGCTCGGTTCAGATAACCAAAGGACAAGTGCTCTTTCGCCTCTGCTGTGTACAGCTTGTCCTCAGACTGAAATATCGCTGTGAGCAATTGCTTGTCTGTCTCCAGGTAAATAGAGGACGACAAACTCAGCTCTCTGAGATGGAGTAATATAGGTGGACCTGCCCTGAGGAAGAGGTCAAATTCAGGATTCCAGCGGCCTCAAAAAATACATAGAGAAGGTGTAAATAAGTCTAGTGGGCACATGCGCTAGATCAGAGCCAGCTAAAGTGATAAGGTGCGTGTGTATGGGGGAGGGCTTCCTGTTTTCTTTTGTATCTGAAATAAAATTATAGTGCCTAATAAATAGGGCTGTTTCTTGCGTTGTGCTGCTGTCAAATGCTTCTTCAAATACTGCTGTCAAATAATTCTAGTAACACTAGAATCCTTCCTAGCTGGAAGGGCTGTGTTCATTGACTTGCCCCAAAGGCTAGTAGTCTTGAGCTTGAGAAAAGCTATATGAAGCCATAACTGTGTTCCCTGGCCTTTCTAGTTTCATAAACAGGGCCCAGAGGAATGGTCAAAAAATGCAATGTCTGCAGCATAGTCCTTGCCTGTGGCTGGTAGGGACTTGAAGTAGTGAATCCTTTTTGGTCTACATTGCCAGAAATAAGCTGGGTTGAGAAAGCTGATGTTTTATAGACGGGGGGTTTTTTATAGTTTGCAGTTGAGTCTGCTACCTTGTATAGCTTTACTCTGTTACAGCTGATTGAACCTGGTCAGTTGTCATAGTAAGTAATAAAGGGTGAAGCTTCATTCACTCCCTGCACACATTCTCTGCAATATGAGTTCTTCACAGCAGTGAAGGATACAGCTGAGGGCTGCTGCCTTGGTCACTAAAATTTATTGGACAAGACCTAACCTTGTGTGGATTTTCTGGTTTTAAAGGTCTAAGTCCCCAGCTTAGTGTAACCTTACTTAAAAAAGCAAAATCAGCTGAATCCTAAAGCTACTAGGGAGGATACTCCTTTATTTCTGATGCTTATAAATTGTCGTGTGCAGTAGCTATTCCTGTGTTTCAGGATGTGTCAGTGGGGCAGGAAGAATAAACTATCAGCTTGTAGCCTGTGTTTTGCCTCTATGTGAGGTCAAACTAGAACTTGCAGATTTGTGTTGCATCACAGTGCCCTTATCAGAACCCTAGCAATCCACTTAGAAGAAAGATGTAATTCTACCTGGCTGGAAAGTATTTGCACCTTAAGTTCCTGATGACATTTCTTTCAATGAGGCTGAGCATTTGGAATGGCTGGATCTAGGGAAGATGATACAAAAGGGACTTGGCCATGATATGGCCTTGGGAATCAGGTCAAATTTCCTGTGATTAAAAAAAATAACAATTTTTAAAACTAGTGAACTGAAGTTCTTCATCGAAAAGGAAAGCAGGAAAACAGGTTTTGAGACAGGTTAGTCTTAGCCCACGTGCTGTTTGGGGTAGAAAATTCTGGATTCCTGTTGTAATGAAGACGAAGAATGATTGAACAAATGCACACTGTGATAGTACTGTGACCTTCCTCTGTTCTTCCTTCCAGACTGATACTATATAAACATATCATCCTTCACCCTCCTTGCTTGTATCTGTACATGCCTGTATACAGGACTGTCTCTTTGATCATTCCCTTTCCAGCTGTGCACTGCTGTACACATAGTTCGTAGCTACCATGAACTGTAAAATTGAGTTTTATGTCTCTGTGTGCTGGAAGGCTGCAGACCAGGTAACACAAGCCATGCAGAATTATGTTCACTGTCGCAACTTGTATCAATTAACTGCATCTCAGCAGAACACGGGCCGTGTCGCTGATATGCAAGTTTCAGCACAGAGGAAGAATTCGAACATGAATTGCTGTGGTATTGTATTTGTGAAAGATAGGCCTAGTACCATAAGGTGCTTGTTGGAGTGTGGCTGACAATGGCCATCAGCTGGCTTCTGTGGTTTGACAGCTGCTTATGGTTACAGAAAGTAACAAAGTAGCAGCTGATGTGCAGTTTCCCCCAGCAATGCTGGTAGCTGCAGCAGAACAAACCTGAGAAGATGGTGTGAGTTACCTGTGTCGTATGTGGAGAGCTGTGTCTTCAAGTAACACCAGCAGTAAAATGTTAAGTGTGCAGAAATGGATGGCTTAACTGCTGCCAAATTCTGGTGGAAGCTAAAGGACAGCAGCCTCGTGTTACAGCTGGAGATCATTCTAAGCCAGAAACATTGTCACTGAAATTCAAGTTTGCTTTGAGACAATTAGACTTGTAACATTGTCATGGTGTTTACAGACTCTGTAATTCTATCTTTGTCTGAATCTCAAAGCTTAATTTTTGGGGTTTTTTGGAAAGATTGAGCTTGCTAGCAGACTCTTGAACTGATACTTGATAAAAACTATCTTGCAAAATATACATGTGTGAAATACTGTGGAGTTTCCCCAAAGCTTTTACTGGCAAGCTTTCTGCTGGTACTGCAGTTGAAGCATATCTGTTGTCTGGAAAGCAGCAAGTGGAACAATTTTGTGCTTTAGTTCTTTTAATGCTGTACTCATCAAGTTCTGGTAGAAGTCAGAAAGCCTAATAGGGAACTCTAAAGTTTTGAGTAGACTGCTAAGCAGTATGTTACTGCGTAAGCAAGTCAGTAGTATTTTGGAGCTTAGGAAGGCTTGTCGCAGCAAGTGCCTCTGTGCAGGGTGGCTGTGTGTTGGGGTAAACGCATGGTGCTTTTTTGACAAGCATTTAAGGAGTCTGGGGAGGAGTGCTGCAGGTAGACCCTATGCAGCACTTCTAGCCAGGCAGCTTACTTCACAGATGGACAGTTGGCCAAAGTATTGACTTTCTGAGCCTGAGTCTGTGCATTAAATAACAGTCTGCTCTTGGCAAGCTGGACAAGGTGATGACAGAAAGCTTTCCACTGTAGCAACCACTATAAGGCACACAATGTGGCAGTGTGCCAATACAGTGCAGCCTAGCAATGAAAGTCAAATGTCTTGTTCAGAAATAAATGATAGAAAATGCACCCTGCAGTGCTAAAATGGCAAATTTGAGTGGGTCATGTTTGTGACAGGGTACTTGAGAATTTGCTTTCCATCAGCAGCATCAGGCAGTGCGTTTGTACCATTCTGAGGTGTCCTTTGTGTGTGAAGGCTTAGGGTGAGCTAAACTGGGAATAATGCAGTAGGGTATAAAGCTCTAAGTGCTTCTTCTAGCAAAATAAAACTTGATAAAGTACTCATCTCATCTGAAAGTATCTAGATGATCGCAATATAGTGACTGTGTGCCATTTAAAACTAGCATAATTAACTAGACTGCCTGCAAAAGTAATACAGTAAACTAATTCATTGCCCTTACCTCTTGAGGAAAAATGTGAACCAAAAGTCACATTTTAAGTGTAAATGCCCTTGCATGCTGTTTCTCACAAGTCTTTATTAGCTCTTCTCTCCTTCTTACTAAACCTTTTCAGGCTGGGCTTGTTCAAGTCAACGCTCCTGAATGAGGGCATGTGAATACCTGTTACTCTTTATGGGCTAAAAGCCAATCCTTTCTCTGAATTCCAGGAAGCAAACATAGAAGAAATTACAGTTGCCATATTATCATCCTACAGCATGTATTTAGTCCTCAATCCAGTTCCAGGTATCATTTGTCTTCTACTGTAGTTGAGACATAGTTTTCTTGATAAATGGGTCAAAAGGAAGGTCTTTGCTCAAGCAGATTCTGTGCAATAGCTTCAGTTGTTAAATCCTTTAAGGAGACGAGATGTAAGCTTTACAAGCTAACTCTGATCCAGTGACTGGTGACACATGTCAGAGCCATACACCCACTGTAAAGGCAGTGTCATAGGAGATAAGCACTTTGGCTAGAATACTGTAAGCAAAGCATATGGGTATCCAGGAACTTGCTATGTTTTGGGAAATATCCCTTTGGCAACCCTGAAAATAGCTCAGTTGGTTAGAGCATGGTGCTAGTAACACCAGGCTTGTCGGTTCAATCCCTGTGTGGGCTGTTCACCTAAGAGTTGGACTTAATGATCCTTGTGGATCCCTCTTGAACTCAGAATATTCAGTGATCTGGGAATAAACTGTTAACACTATTTTGTCTGGTTTTGTTTCTGTAGAAGTAAAAGTGACTTCTGTGCTGCCCATTTTGGTTGGGTTTGTCACCTAGACTAAAAGGTTAAATGGTCTGTTTATGGTTAGTGAGAACTTGCAGAGAGGTCGTTGATATTCAAACTGAGAGAACTATAATAAAATACCTGTTACAGGAGCTGTTAGTCCACGTAGTTAAAGAATTCTTTTTTGTCAAACCAAAGCCAAACTAAAAGCCTCTTAATTCTGTTCTTTAATGTTCAGTGGCCTGTTGCCTCTAATCAGTATTATTAAACTTGGCACTAAGGTATACATTAGCTTTCTGAGATTCCATAGTGCAGTGGCTTGTCTTGAGGTGTAGAAAGGGAGTATCTTGCTGTGCTTCCAGATATCGAAGTGCAATAGTTGGGTGGTACCAGTGCTCTTTAGAGCACCAGTCAGGTTTCCTGTACCTTCTGCAGAAAGACTTCTGTAGACCTGCAGAGGTGCTCGACTGTGTAGGTCCAGTGTGGGGAAGGAAATGAATACACAGGCTGTGAAGTGCCTGCAGGGTTAAGAATAGTATTGGTTTCAAGGGATTGGGGAAGTTTATCTGAGTACTGCTGAACTTGAGTTGCTTTTTGAAAGTCCTGTTCTCCACTTAACCGATTTTTTCAAGACCTAGTTTGGATACGATATTTACATTTCAGCATGTTTATAGTAGTCTGTCTTGTGACTGATTGGAGTCTGACTGCTGTGATCAAATGAAGTTAGAGTAAGACAGAAAATGAACTGAAAGTGTGACTTGCTCGGAAAGCACTTGTGCCATGTTTTACAAAGTGGTGCACTAGATCTGACGAATGTGTTTTTGAAATGTTTTGTCCTTGAACAGATTCAAATCTCCTCTCCTTCATGTTTGGCAGGAATTGAAGCTGCAGATTCTTCCCCCACCATGAAAAGAATCAAATCTGCCCTTCCCGTAGTTGACTTCAGCATTGTACAGTTTAATAGTTGAAGCTTGTGGTGGAGTCATGACTAAACACTGACTCAGTGTGGATGTGTTTAGGGATGCATAATCAGCAGTAATTCTCTATTTCTCTACTACTACAAATCTTGCATAACACTGCAAGTCTGGTCTGACTATAGTAAATTATACTTCTAAAACACATTCTAGACACTACCACCAGTTACATATTTTCAGACTCCTCTACCAGCAATAAACATGGAGTGATTCAGGTGACCGTTTTTCTGTTCTACAGCCTGGGTACTGCACCTTTACAAACATTAACTGTTCCTTCAAGCAGTAATTCAGGAAAGGATATCTGGAAGGCTAAGAATTTCCAAGGACACTGACTAGGGAGACAGATAAGTAGAATGGTTTGGATGAAAGAAACTTCCAAAGCAAGGAAAGTGGATTTACTCTGGAGTAGCTGTTTTTTTTCTGTAGAGGTTTGTAATTAAACTAGGTTCAAGAGGGTGGTCCAAAGGTACTGAACTAGTTTGGCATTGATACTTGTTACTGTGTAAATAAAATAACCAGGTCCCTGAATAGTGCTTCTTATTAGTATATTAGTTTAACTGGTGACTTGCACTCCTTTTATTTCAGTGCATACAGTGCAGGCCTTGATTGTCATGTTTTAAGATTGCACTCCAGTACAGTGCAGAACAGACCAAATCAAATGGAACAATGACTAATCTTTGTAGGACAGATGGCTGTGATCCAGGTAGGCATGTGATGCCAGGGAGTTTTGATACATGCTTATTTTTAGATGGCTTGCTGAAAAAGTGTCAGCTTGAACTTTGAAGCAGTCCGTTCTCTGCTGCTTTTCATCTGGGGAAATAAATGATGCAGCAGAGGTTTATGTCTTCTAACAGTAAGGGAAGTATTTTATTTAAAGTTTTTTCACTTGGTAAAGCAATGCCAGTTGTACTACTGGAGGCTGTTTCAACAAGTGCATAATCCAAATACCCTGTGAAGCTGTAGCACTGAGTGAAGGGTTTGAGACTGCTATTGTTGCTGTAACTTCTAATGTAAAAATTATGGAGAAGCCCTAACCTTCTAGTCAAGGTATAAAAACAAGTGTTTTACCAACTGAAGACAGGTCCATGAAATGTTCTTTCTGTGGCTATTTCTTGAGAATCCAATTCAAAATCTGTGTTCTGCCCCAGAAGATTCTCCCATATGACAGCATAGTCTGTGTTGGCCACAAAGCCTATTTGAAAGTATAACTATAAGCTAGTGTGTAGCAGCTTTACTCTAAAATCCAGAAGAAAATGAAGCTATGTATTAAATAGTTTAAAGCCACCTCTAGACCTGGGAAAAAAGCTTTAGAGATTATTTTTATGGGCCTAAGCTGTAGCACCCTCTAAGTGTTAAGATATGCTGCAAGTTAATGAACAGGAGTTAGAAGCCTTTCTATAGCTTTTAGTGGCTACTTAAGAATGTGAGTGTTACTGCTCCAGTAAAACTGGAAATATGAAGAGAATTTTTTGCTACTTAGTAGACACACTTTTAAACTAGTTAACTTACTGCTTTTTTTCTTGCAGATTTGAAATATAGGGATACTGGACTGTCTCTAGCTCACAAAGCATATCAAAAGTTTAGTTTCTGATAAAAAATTGGCAACTGCAGCAATTCACTGAAATTTTTTATCCCCATTTGACTGTAGCTGACGGATGTC
Organism: Machaerirhynchus nigripectus; assembly: GCA_013397975.1. Taxonomy (NCBI): domain Eukaryota; kingdom Metazoa; phylum Chordata; class Aves; order Passeriformes; family Dicruridae; genus Machaerirhynchus; species Machaerirhynchus nigripectus. Next base: position 1,864,307 of record VZRQ01006119.1, on the reverse strand, counting down.
AGTAATGATGCTAAAGCATCAACTTAATGTGATCCCTTTTCAGTCATTCCTAATGAGGAATGAATATGAACATTACAGTAGGTCAAATCAGAGCCATATGGCTGTTATACCTTGAATTGTGTAAAAGTAACAATCCCTTCTCATTTTTCAAATGAATATTTGGTATTTCACAGGAGGCTTTGGCTTGCTAACCCTGATCTAGTTACTAGTTCTGTCTGGGTGTTGTAAAGTCTTTGTCCAAATGAGTCCTTAAAGCACGCTCCTGTTTTTATCTTTGGCCTCTGAGCATGGAACCTGAAGAATAAAGAATCACTAAGCAATCTATTTTTCTTGACTCATCCTATTTAGAGTATTTTGTTCGTGGCACACCATAATTCAGCTGTTTATGATGTGTTGAACTTGATCAGGTGATGATAGATGCTTTTTGGCAAAAATGAAGACATCCCTATGCTCGTTTTTCAGAGAATAACTCTGGACTCAAAGCATTGGATTTGGCAAAGGTTAATTCTTGCCAAAAGACTAAAGACACATAGTCTCTGTCATTGTGTTGCTACTAGGATTTCACTGCCTAAGTCTTTAAGGTAGAAAACATCCTGGCTCCATAGCTCCAGTACTGTGGAGTAGGAAGCTCAGAAGTTCTTGGTATAGTTTAAGTCAGCATTGTTTAAAACTTGCATGGTCAGATTTTTCAGTGTTCTCTTAACTTTATATTTTTTTTAATATGATGTACCTTCAGTAGATTTGGACACCAAGTGGAAAAAAGGGGAGGTAGAACTCTATTTTGATGAAAATGACTGAAACTTAGAAAAATAACAATCTCTAGTCTGACATTTTGCAGTGGGGGAAGAAGCTTTCCTTCAGTAATATACCCAGAAAAAATATAGACTTCTAGAAGCTGAAGTTTAAAGCATGTTTTCCTTCTTTCTTGATTGTTATAATTGTAGGAAATAGAGAGGTAGCTGCTTATGTCGAGTCAGGAAGGAAACAAACCACTGGCAAGGTTTCTGCAATAACAGTGGACTGCTGGAGCCAGTTTCTTGTACTGAAGGACAGCAGGCTCTTGCCTTAAGAAAGTCACAGTACTTTTTTTATCCACCCTGGATGCTGCTTACTGTGATACCCCAGAGCTCCCATTGACTGTAAATGTCGCCAAAGGGTGTAGGCTCTTGACAAAGATTACAGCTTGTATGAGACAGTCAAGATGCTTGAATTTGGCTTCTGAGAGTCAAAGCCACAAACTTTTATCAAAAGTGAGCTGTGTGCTTTCTTTCACTCTATTTTAATGGAAATAGAGTTCTCTCAAGGCTACCATAACCTAATTGAAAAGACGACATCAAAGTAGGTGCTGTGGCAACAGTGCAGCTTTATTCTCAGTCTGTTAGGCGTGGGAGACATGGGCAATACAGTGCTGCTGCTGAGTGTTATGGTGGCAGATGAAGAAATTAACCAAATTTAACTCAAACTATGCTAAACAGCAACATCTGGGGAATTTCTGCTGTTGTGGGGATGGACTGGGCTGCAGTGCCATACAATGTTGTGGAGTCTGCATGGTCTTTGAAGGAACCCAGATGCTATTTGCATTTGATTTATGTCTGGAAACAAACTTTTAGGAACAAGACTGACTATTTGCAAGATTTTTTCCACTCAGTGGATAAGCTAGTCTGAAAACTAAGACTTAAAAATACTTAGAATTATTTTATTAATGTAAACTACTTATAAACTAATGAATTGCTCTAGTTTTCCTCCTGCATTTAAGGTGATTTGTTTACTGGAATGGCTGCATTGGATGACTGTATCAGAAGCTGAATGGACAGTAATGACTAGTGCTCAAAATGCTTGCATTCTGCTTGTGAAATTATCTTCACTTGCATACAGAAACAATTCTTCAGCTTCTAACGGGGCATAGCTTGGGGAGTGACTGTAGTAAGAGCTGGAAGACTGTTACCTGGTTATCTAAGCTACTGTCTTAGGACTGTCATTTGCTTCTGAGGTGAACTGGGAATCTCCTGAGCTTAGAGTTGGACTCAAAGTTGAATTTGTTATGGTGACATAAATGAAGCTGAAGAAAAATGCTTACTGTGAACACAGATTTTGCCCTGAAGTCTGTTAGCAAGGAACCACAGCTTCCCATTACTAGTTTGTTGAGCACTAGCCAAATGACTGTAGAAACTTGTTTGGCATCTGAGTGGAGAAATGCAGGAGTGACTTAAGGATCTGGGTTGGTCACCTGTTGTTTAATTATGTAATGTAACTTGGCACCAGTTTTGATAATATTTATTCCAGTGTACTGGCTGGCCATTAACTGCCCCAGCAAAATACAGACTGTTTGGCAGTAGTCAGAGAAAGCCTAATGGTGTCTACGTACAGTCTGATAAAGAGAGAGTGCTACACAAAATCTGTCTTCACTTAGTATTTTTCTATGGCTTAGGATTTTGGGCTGTGTGGGACTTCTGCAGAACTGGTTTGTTGTCCTTCTGCAACAATGCTTTATCTGCAATTCTGACTTGTGACTTTCAGTTATCTAATATCTTGGGTGATGGATAATTCAGATTGAGGGCTTGCATTCAAACTGCTAAGCAGCATGATTTTGGACTAGGAAGCTGTTGAATTTTTTTTTTCCCAATAAATGGTATAATTATTACACTGCTGAAGAAAGAATTGCTGGAGAAGTTACACTGAAATTATCACAGGAATGAGCTGTGCTCCAGGGGCTGTTCCAAACTGTGTCATGAGTTTTGTGATACTAGACTTTGCAGCTCAGCAGGCCAGAAAGTTGATATTATAATGCTGAATGAGCATGGGCAGAAATGCTCGTAAAAATGAAACTAGCCTGACTTCAAGTTTTGTGCCTTACTCTTGTCTCTGTTCTAGCAGACAAACAAAGTGCTGGCAGTGCTCAGAATAGCTGTTGGCACCTTAGTGCCTAAACAAGGATAACTCAACATAAAATGTCAAGGGGAGAATAACATTTTTGATAGCCTGCATGGTCTTGAAATGACACTGTAATAGAAAATGAAAGTTTCTGTTGACTCTTCTGGATTGTCTCCTTTTACCAAGTTCTTGCCCAGTGAAAGCCCATGCTTCAGGAGCTGTCTGACTTGCCTAATGAAAACTGTCTGTCCATGGGAGATGGAGGCAGTAGGCCATGCAGAAACCCATCCTACTGAAGGAAAGGGTGATCTGCTCAAACAGGGCAATAATCCTTAGTGACAAAGGTCCATACAGTAACTTCAGATGTGAATATAGCCTGAATTAAAAATAGGAACCTAAGATGTAAATAGGTTAAGCAGTATAAAACAGGGCTCTTAAATTGCATTTTTAAAATAGATGCTTCTTATCAGCTGCTTACCTGAAGAACACTGCTCTATCAGTACGTACTTCTAGAAGAATTGCTGCAGTTTCTGGGTTTTAAGAAACGTGAGGTTTAGAAACTGATCTCAATAGATAGCTCTAGTTCACATCCAGACCAAAGGACAGCAAACATGTACTTTGTTTTAAAACATACTTGTCAAGTTGTGACTCATAAGACAATTTAGTGGATGCCTTTTGACATACTGTTCAATCTGAATGTTTACGGTGCTTATGATCAAAATTTGAGAAGATTTTTCAACTCACAAGGAAAGCAAAGGACTTTGTCCTTTTCTCCAACTTGCTAGCTGGGCTAGCATGTCAAAAGTTCAAATGGGAATGTAGAAGGTAAAGTGATCTCAACTGGCACTTCTACCCCTACATTGTATCTGTAAGCCTGATATGTTGTTTAGAGATTAACTTTATAGACTTCATGCCTAGAAGCATGAAAAGAGTTCCTGAAGACCTGGAAACTTACTGGGTTTTAGCTGCTTTTATCCAGTTCTAATCCTGTTTTTAGTAACTTGAGAGGAGAAATTAATATTTTCTGCAGGTGAGAACCTATATGTTAAATATTTTAAAGGGCTTTCTACCTGAGACACTGACAAAGAGTTGATGTTGTAATGTGTAATGGTGAACTTTTTTAAAAAAACAAGAGCTGAAATCAGAGGAAAATAATCCAGTACTTAACTTCTGGGAATCTCCTTCATGCACTCTGGGGGAACCAGCTGTATTCACTCTTGAGTATTCCTATCATCAAGACAAGAGTGTTTATTTATAAAACCTGACTTCTGATGTAAGTCTTAAATGCAATTTTAGTCGCTAGCACAATCAACAAAGTTTTACCTGGGAAAGAGAGCTTGAATGCTTTTAAACGTTTAGCAATAAGACACCATAACAAAATACTGTTCTAGGGTTTATCACTTGTAAATTATGAACTAACTTGCATAATGTGAAAGTATACAACTAACTTGTCAAGTACTTTTGTGACAGCCAGAAACCTGTTACTGGCTGGCAGCAATACGATGACCCATAGTCACAGACCTGCCTAGTGCAGGATAATATCTCTGCAATTAAACCTGCTTTGAGCTGCCAAAAGTATTCCCCAATGATAGCTTAAGGATAATATCCTACAAATGATATTGTACAGGGGTATCCACTCAAACTGTGACCAGATCCTGAGTTAGATGGCCAGCAAGATAAAAAAACAAAACAACAAAAAGTAAAAGGCAGTATCTGAGAATAACTACGGTGCATCTGCCAATAGGGAAGCTGGACATAACTGTAGTCCCATGTGAACATCAGCTTCCTAGGGTACTCCTCAAGAGTCTTCTTGAAAAGTATACTAAGGCTGTTAATGAATATGCAGTCTGACAACAGTAGGCATTATTTTGTGACTTCTGGTTGTGTAATGGTAATTACAGGCTCATGGTCTTACTTTTAAGAGGTTATAACTCCTAGAAACAATTTTGTAGCGTTCTAGCCAGGATGTCAACAGGAGAGGACTCTCTCAGTGTCTACTTTTAAAATAACATGCAAGTTGGATTGCAAAAGTGGGATAACACTGCACCCCAAGAATGAACAGAAGTAATGCAGGCTCTGACACAAGTTAGGATAAGGACTTGTAACAGGGTGCCTGTGTATTTAACATGGTATTGTGCAAGCATTATAGCTTACTCCTATTTGATGTCCCTTTCAAGGGTGTTAGGGTTCGGTGCTGCCTCCCAGCCTTGTTCAGCAAAGCTCTCCCTAATCTTGCTCTACTTGGTTTAGCTCTGTAGTCAAACAGTCTGATCTCCTCAGCACTGAATGTTGTAATGCATCTCAGCCTTGTTGGCTTCTTTGGAGCTACCCCAACTTGGCAGCTCGTGCTATCAAATCTTCATCAGTCCTGGATGGATTTACTGTAAGACTGGATGGATTACACCGTAAGAGGTTTTGCTTTTGATGATGTTGGAGGCCATGTTGTATCAGGGAGTAGAAAAGTACAAGAAGATTGGTTAATGTTCTGTGCTGATATCTGAAACATTCCCTCGAATGCAGTAAGAGAGGCCTGTGTGGAATAAGACTTTCTTCCCCCTTCCCTCCCCACCTCCGATTTTGTATATATTGGGAATGCAGCTCCTGAGACCGTAAGAATAGCAGATGCTTCTGCAACCTTAGAAACATCTCAAGTGGCCAGCAAATCAGATATTCTGCATGGTGATATGATGACAAAATACCAGTGATTATGGTATCATATAAATGAGGCTCATAGCTATGCAGTTTGAGGCCCAGCTTGCTCATCTATGTTAGAGCCTTATCTCTATTTCTGTATCTTGAATGTTTCTCAGTACTGCTGTTGTTGCTTAAATGGAACTAATGTGTAACTAATGTGTAACAGCTTGGTTCTTGCTTCTGCTTATCAAAACTTCGAATCTGTCTGATCAATAGCTTGTGTTCTTGTTTTCAGACAAATCTACCTATCTTCAAACTGAAAGAATCTACAGTCAGAAGAAGATATAGTGACTTTGAATGGCTAAGGAATGAACTAGAAAGAGAAAGCAAGGTGAGTAAAGTGAAAGGTAAATACAAGTCTTCGTAGACATACAAAAAGTCATGATGCTGAAATGTTTTCATTATGTTATAAAGCATGTATCATATAAAGCAGATACTGTGGTTGAAAATGCCCAGAAATAAACCAGTGTGTCAGTCTTTTTGCCAAGCCTCAGTGCTGCAGTGCCAGAGGCTTTTTGTTTTAATGGTTTCAATTTAATTCAGAGTTAAACTACTTGATTTTAGCTTACCTGTGTGGGCAGGTACTGTTCTTCTCTGCTCATGTTTTATTACTTCACAAGGAATGTGACTGATGAGTTGGGTCTTCTAGGAGGAAGAGGTGGATGAACTTGCTTACAGGCTGCACTTAAGGACACTTCTGTAAATCTTTCAGGTTGTTGTACCACCTCTACCAGGAAAAGCTCTTCTCCGTCAGCTCCCCTTCCGAGGAGATGATGGTATATTTGATGATTCCTTTATAGAGGAAAGGAAGCAGGCTCTTGAACAATTCATAAACAAGTAAGTGTTGGGTCTAGTTATTTAGAGACAAACCTGGAGCTCAGCTCTGGAAAATTGAATTAAAGCTACTAATCCTCTTAAGGATGGTAACTGCGCTAGGTTCAGAATATTAACTTTCACATAATCTTGCAGTAGGACATACTAACATTACTCATCCTAGTGCTTACCTGAACAGCTGAAATGACTGTTAGTGTTGTCATTAATTTATGCAAATTGCTACTAAAATTATAGTGTTCAAAATAGTTCTACTTTATAATTTCTGGAAAGGTATCCTCCAACTGGGTGAACAGTAGAGCTTACAGTGGGCTTACAGCAGTTAATTTTCATTGCAGATGTGAGGTATTATCAGTTTGTGTAATGATGCATATTTTCTCTAATCATCCTGAGAATCTTTCTGGAGACGTAAAAACACTGCTTGAGGCATGCACACATAGTTTGAAATAGACACTTTGGATTTTGTCGCTGCCTTTCAAAGGGTGAGCAGAAGTTACACTAATAAAGTCTTATGATTCTTTTTCCACCATCTGACACTACCAACCACTGTCTGTACACTGACCTGAATAGCTGGTTTAATCTCTTTAACAGTGTGGATCCCCACAGTGGGTAAGGAGTGTTGTCAGTTAACCAGCTCTTCTGATCTCTAGAGTTAGTTCTGTTCAGACCAACAGGATTTGGTACTGCTCCCTCAGAGGGTTCAAGCCTGTCAGTTGCACTGGCATTCTAATCTTGTTCAATAGTTATGCTGTTTAACAGGAACAGAGTTACTGGCCTGTGAGTTACGCCAGAACTTACGAAAATGTACTTGTCAGTTACTGTTAGTTAGGCACGTGTCTTGGAGTTGCAAGTGACTAGTTCACTGAAACTGTCTGTCTTGTATAAGTAAGTGTGACCATATGAAATCTCTGAAGTTTTTCTTCACATATTTGCTTCTTAGCTCAATTTAGAAGAATTGCTAATGGTTCTGAACCAGTAAAATGCTTCAGACTGCTTGTTTTGCGGTTCAAAAACAAGTGGAATGAACTTCCAAGGCATTCAGTAGTAAGATGGAATGTGTTTGGGTTTTTTTAATGCTGTAAAATCAAGGCAGTCATGACTGTAAAATACAACCTTTATCCATGCAGACTTGGAACTGTATCTTAAATGGGAAAGAAGTGCACTTACTGAAAGTTTTGTATGCTGAGTCTAGCATGGAAGAGGGCTATTGGTGTTCTGAAGCAGCTGATGTGAAACAGGCATATTACCTTGACTCTCTGAAAAACTCTGTATAGCTGACAGAAATGGAATGGCCAGTTTATGGATATCCATTTTTCAGTTCTACTGCAAGTAATAAATTGATTTTGTGAAAGTGTAAAACTTCTTGGTTAATTTTTCCTCCTTTGAAACATAAAAGGAGATTAATGTAGATATTGATGTAGTGACAGAGTTGAGTACATCTGGAATAAGGCTTTCCAGGCACAAATCATAGCAATTTAACTCATCAGTTCTAATGGCATGACCAACTCATTAAGCAAATATTACTAAAGTTTTGAACCATGTAGAAGCTTTAAAGCCTCTACCAAGTACTCTGGGCACTAGTGAACTTAGACCTGAAGGTCCTTTGCACATTACATTCACATTACTGCATAAACAAAGCTTCTAGAATTAAAGAGTCCCTTAGATAACTGATACCACTGGAACAAAAAAAATCTTGGTGCACCAATGCCGGTTCTTGATATCCAGGAGTGTGAGATGGATGTTGTTGAGAAGCTTTGTCCCTCTGGATCTAAAATCTGAATCACAACAGTGCAGCCTTCTTGAGTCAGCTCTCTTGGGCCAGTTTGCTGGCACCACCATCAATACTACATACAGTGACATTGACAAGGGTGGTTATGTCTCAACATTCCTGTCTGACTCAACCTGACTTTGAGATACATTAAAATTCTTGAAGTAGCAGCTGCTATGTGTAAGGGTCACCTTGGTGAAAAATATTGAGGGAAAACCAATGCAGAGTGAGGTATTCCTGTGAAACCAAGAGCTGAATCAGAGGTCAGATCTAGTCTTGCAATTCAGCCACAAATTTTCCAGCCTTCCTGAAAGGAAGAAGAAATACACTGCTGCCTCATCCTCTCCTATATATCTTTTCCTTGAAGTTTAACACCAGTAACTTCATTCTGATGGGGTAAGAAACTCAAGCTTATTACTCTAGACTGTCATCCTTGTGAACTACTGCTTGAGACTGTCGGCCTTTTACTAGAACCTGGCAAGATGGATAGGTTTTATAACTGCACTTGAAATAATCTATCAATACTGAATAGGAGAGCTCAGCTTCCCCATTATAGGTCACTCTCAATGACAAGTGAGTAGTGACAAGTGAGTATGTTCTGTGGTGAAATAAACACTAGTATATAAATTTGGAGAAGATGCACAGAAGTGCTTGGAAGTGATGCTGAGCCATTGGAGCTGAATATATATTACATGTGTTCCACCAGATGCCTTCCATTACGGGTGGAAATGTTCTGACAGATACAGAGGCCACAAGGCTTACACAAGCTGCCCTTGTAACAGTGGGGGACTGTCTCTCCTGAAGGAGGAAGTCTGTCTCGCTTGACCAAACTGAATGTAGTTTTTTTCAAACCAAACTGCATTAGGTATTCATGTCCATAAGTGATGAACTTTCAGGTATCTGATTATTTTTGATTTTTACCTACACAGGAGTCTGCATGGTATTTTAAGAGTTCAAATGCAGTACCTTGTGATTTTCTTCCAAGTTTGTGAGTGTCTCCTAATTCAATTTCAGCTCCTTTACTGTTAAAAGAATGGGCTTTCAGTTTCTGTGTGGAACAAAACTAAATGTACAGTAGAGATGCTGGTGTCCCCTAGAACAGGCAAGCTCTGCTGGTGTCCCCTAGAACAGGCAAGTTCTGTCTCCTGTGTTTGCAAGCTACCACACGTGCAGTGAGCAGAAGGGCCAGTACCCCCTGGCTGTGTGCAGTGCTGCCCATAGAGGCCAGGGGCTCTGACCCTCGGGAGTCGCTGCCCAGAGCAGTGCCCGAGCCTTCGGAAAGCCTTCGCACCCCCTGCTGGAGCCAGGCTTCAGCTCTGCCAGGACAAGCTGCTGCCCAGTGACACTGACAACTGAGGGGATAAGTGGCCTTTACAAGGGTGTCCTGTGGCAAAGGTGTCAAGACCTTTAAAAAAAAAAAATCCATTTACCTTTCTTTGCTCTAGATTTCCTAATGCTAGAATGAGCACTTCTTTGGATAGTTCCATCGATTGCAGGTGACACATGATGACATAACATGCTTCCAAGTGATCAGAGGTAGCTCAGAGTTCCTATGGACTACCTTCATCTGGGGGAGCATGACAAATCTTGCTGCTAGACAGCATTCTGGTTACCAACAGTGACGTGAAAGTGGGATCTATGCCCATGTGCAGAACAGTAAGTTATTGGTACAAAACCTTGATCTGCAGGATAGCTGCGAGTAGGCTCAATTGGTTCACACTAATGCTTGTGTTTTTTTCCTCTCCAGGGTTGCAGGCCACCCACTGGCACAGAACGAGCGTTGTCTTCACATGTTCTTACAAGATGAAGTAATAGATAAAAACTACACACCATCCAAAATAAGACATACTTGAATTCTAAAAGCATCTTCTCAAATATTAGTGGTTCTTATGCTTGGTTTTAAGAGGTTGTAGTTTGTCTTAGCATGCTGAGGATGAACAGGCACGAAGTCTCCACTAACACCAGTACACTGCTTGGTCTTTGCATATGCTTTATAGCATTTAAGAACTCACTTGTCTTCTAGCTAAATCCCTCTGAATCCTTGATTTACGAGTATTATACTATGAAACCATCCACCCCTTGCAATCTCTCACAAACCTTTTCACTATTATTTGCGATGACTTAACAATGTTTACTGACTTGGCCTTACTTGAACTTTCACAACTGTAGTGTCACGTGTTCACTTGTATTTGACTTAACTGCTCTGCTGTTTCTGAGGTAGTCACCTGTCTGAACATCTGTAGAAAGACTGCTTTATTTCTGATATCCTGTATGAGAAACACTTATGCAATTGTCTTCAAGCTTGTAAAACACTTTATACTGAAGTAATGAGGGAATTATCTTTATATTCTGTAAGAGGAAAATATCGAATTTATATACTAAAGTAACTTGTCTAAAGTTTTGAAATAAAAGTGAAAATACACTTCAAATGTTTTGTCACTCTTGACCTTGAGTGTGGAGTGTCTCATGCTTTCTGAGGAGGAGGGGCCTGACTATGCTAGGTGAACTGGTGTTACAGCCTTGCTGTGATGCTCTTCCACAATGTAGTTTTTTATTACTGACAGCCAGCACTGAGTACCCTTAGATGCTGGCACTCACTCTGCAAGTGTTAAAGAACATATAAAGGTATTAAAGGCTGTTTGTGTATTGTGGAGCTGAAATTGAAATACCAATGGTAGGCAGTCAATAACTTTGGGGAAAGAGTACCTTTCTACTTGGCATGAGAAGCGCCAATTTAGCTTCAACTAGCTAGTGAAAATGATGCCATCCTGTAGAGAAGAGAATGTTTACATAACCTATATTATAACATCAGTCCTAGGTTAAAGTAGCTCTGCTCTATAAATAGAATTAGGAACAAAAGTCATACAAGTCTGCTGTACGATGTGATCATAGACCACTGAACACTGAAGGAGGGGTGAGCTGTAGCATTGTGCTGGTTTGACCACTGCCGCAGTGCAGGTGCGGGATGGCTGAACTGCAGTTCGTGAGCAGCATTGCTGAAGTTGTCTTTTACACTAGAAGAAAGTGAGTTAGAGAAGCTTCCTTAATCTTCCAAATGTGACATGGAAGTTACCTATCCCAATGCTCTTGAAAGCAGATTCCAGAACGCTCTAGTAGCAATCTGCTCTAGTGTTCTGTGCTATTTGGTAGCTACGTGTTGGCTTAGACTCAGCTCTCCTGCTTTTTTCCTTCTTATGACACTTATCTCTGTAAAGAGCATCCTACAAATTTGTTGGCAAAGTTAGTAGCTTCTTTTAACTAAGACCATTAACCTCACTTATGAAAATCTGAATGTAAAAGACTGAAATGACAAAGCAGTGGTGGCTGGCTGGATTACACAAAGTACTAGTGATTAGCTACATGGAATAGATAGATGTTTGAATAATTGCTCTTTCTACCTCATACTTAACTGAGTCTGTGCTGATTCTCTCTAACAGTTCTATTCACAAAACCAAGGACCATAACTGACAGTCCATTTGCAGACCAGGGCTGTCACTTTTCAAGATGTTTTTAATAATGTGAATAATTTCCAAATTTCCCTGTTCTTGTTGAATCACCCCTAAAAGTTGAGTTATTCTTGAAAAGGGGGGAAGAAGGGTTAAATATATTGAAGTTTCATTATGTAGGTTTAGATACAGTCAGTTGTTATTTTTCTTTACTTAAATGCTATTTTCTGAGAGAAGGTTCTTTCAGAAATGAAAGTAAATGCCACATCTTAAACTGAAAGATGATGACACAATCTCTAGCATTTGCCATGAAAAAAACCCAAAATATTTAAGATGAAGAGGGAAAAGCTGCATGCTTGATGTCAAAGTATTCCTACTTCCAAAGTGAGGACTTTGGAGCGTTAGTCTCTTAGAATTACAGGGCATTTGCACAGCTGTCTGGGATCTCACCTGGCCTTTAGTCCTCCAAGGCTAGCTAGAGGCCCTAATTCTAGTGCAGTGTAACTGGTTCTGCTTCTGTGCAATCTGCAGTAGTGGGAGCAGGATGTAATCTGAGATTAGCAGTGCCTAAACCATAGGGACCTGGGGATTGTTCCCAGTTTGTGAGTCTGCTCTGCAGCTGGGCTAGGTCTTGCAGGTAAGAGGATGAGATATGGGTGTGGTCCCGTTGCCCTGCCTGCTTTGCCAGTATGTTCTGTTTTGTCCTCTAGCCTGGGTGATGTAGAGACTGGGACTACAGCAAACTGCAGGGTGTGATTGCCTGGTTGCCTAGCAGGGTGGATGCAGTTCATGTTTATTGCTGCTCTGGGACAGCAGCATGAATCCTACTAAAATGAATATTCTGTCATGGGTTCTGTGCGGCACTGGGTTCTACTTCTTTAGCCCATAAGCTGAATTGTCACAGAGTGGAGAACCACGACTGATTTTTCTGCCCTATCAGGATCTTTTCAGTGTAGAGAGCAGAAAATGGTTGAAAATTTTTACAGGTGCAGGAAGAATGGATTATAAAGAGTTTGATGGTTTCTTTCTAAGAATGTGCTGTGCCCTGTGGTAAGTGCTTTCTTAAGTGCTCTGAGCTAGTTTGTATAGAAGATGTGTTGAGGTCCCATAGCCTGTGTCTCATCTTGTGTATTTATGGTCTGGCTGTCTTGGAAAAGGTAGAATATGAAACCCAGCAGACTGCAAATGGAAGAGAGCTGGCCTTAAAACCTGACCTCTGAAACACGTGAGATTTTTGAGCTTGGAAGTCAACAGAGCTAGGATTTCACTTGTGACCTGTATTCCTTGACACTGCAAACCAGTGAGCCATCAATACACACAGTATATTTCCACCTGTCATTTTATCATGCATGGTTCTTCAGTTAGTCATTACCATATGAACAATACATTTCCCTCCTTATATTGCCAACTTGTTCTGTTGATTGGGAGTTGTTTCCCTCTTTCTTTGGTGTGATTATGCAGTTAGACACCTTAATAAAACCTCAGTCTTTTTAATTGAAGCAGTACTTTTGCACTCATCACCTTTTGTTAGCTGCACAGTTCACCAATACTAAAAATTGTAAGAACTTGCAACAGAATGCACATACTGGGGTAGACCTCTGATGCACTTAGTTTTGTATCCTAGAAAAAGCTGCATGTCACCTTCTTGAGAAAGAAACCTTGGAGCTGGTGTTTATTTGAATTATAGAAAATAGCTCTATGCAGGATATCACAAGGCAGGATCACCTAAGCTACTCCTTTACTGTTTGTCTAATATGTTTTTAAAAACCTCTGATGCTGGGCACTCCACAGGATCTAAGGCAATCCATTTTAGTAAAGAATATTTCTATTGTAAGAAGGGGACAGTGAAAGAAGCTGATAAAGGATAATGGGTAAAAGAACAACAGAAAATAATTTAAATTCAATATATTTTTATTCTTTGTAAATACAATGAGTACAACTTTTTAACTTCACAAATCGGTTAATCCACTTTGTACAGGAAAAGTTTTACTCATTCTATGATAGTCCAAGTGCTGATCTTTCTCAGTGCTAGTTCCTAATAACAAATCAAATTTTGAAAAGTACAGCAGCTATCTTTAAATGTTTTTTTTCTACATTTTTCATACATCAAATAAGCAGCTTATAACATTTTTGTGTGTGAGAGGGTGTAGGTGAACAAGGCTTCAAAATTAGAACCTGGAGTTTTCTAAAAAGGCATTGGAGACTTTTGGAAATTGTTAGCATTGTATCAGTCAACAACCTTTATTTCTTTGAAATGAAATTCCTTCCATTGATTTTTTTATAGTCATTTCTTTTCTCTGCACATCTCATCGACAAAGAGTTTGGCCACCGTTGCCTTTGGTTTCAGCACTGTGCCAACGGGACAGCCAGCAGGTCACTGAAGCAGTCATCTCCATTGTATTTGGTTTTGCTGTTTTAGTCTTCCTTTCTTGTGTTGTCTCTTTTCAGGTGTGTGTGTGTGAATGTATGTCTGTGTGTGGAAGAAGAAGGAGGGAAGGTCGGGGAGGAAATGTATAAAGCTCTTCTGTCTTTGAGATGTTAACCGAACAAATTGTGGTGACATCCGCGTCAAAGATCACCAGTTCATTTTGTAGGAAGAATGGAGCTGCCGTCATAAGCTAACTTTTAATCAGTTCTGAAGGCCACTTCATGATGTATTATAGCAGAAGCAATGTTTTGGTAACTTGGTCTCAAATGTTGCCTATCGTATTAAAAACATTTTCCCAACATAGGCTACTTTCAAAACAATTCTGAAGGCCACCACATCTTGTGTTACAACAGAAGCCAAGTTTGGTCACCCAGTTCCAAATACTGAACAAACTAAAGTACCTTCTTTCACATTTTGTCTCAGATCTGCCAGTTAAATGAGAGAATAGCAGAGTCTTTGTTAACTATGACTGGCATCTGAATTGCCTCCATCCTGTAGTAACAGGAATAGCAGCCAAATTCCAAGCACTTTCACTTTTTCTGTAGAACAAAGCATTCTCTCCATGATCTAAATCACTCTGTTCAAAGCAGCAGAATCATATCTACTGGGGTATTTTTTGTCAATGAGTTTAAGGACTAAACATTCCCAGGCTTATGCTTCCTGTAGATTTTGTTAGTTGAGGCTTATTCTCCATAGATAAAAGTTCTTCTCAAACTGTCCATCCTGATTGTTTATTTTAAGGTAATTTATATGTCACTGGATTTGTACATATCTGAAAGCAGTCTTGTAATTGGTACATTCCCAATGGTCTTTTTGAAAAACACTTCTTCTATTGTAGATGGACTAATTGAACGTAAAGCTGGTAAAAGCAATAGAAGTTTTCCGAAACGACAGGGTTGTGTGGGATACCTGGGAGACAGAGAAAAAGAGTTTTGTTGAAGTTTTAAAGTATTTTTTCAAAGGCAGAACTTTATTCTATAGAAAAAGACTGATATTTACTAAATTGCACAGGTGGTGCTTCCTGTGCCGAAACCCTGTGTTTTGTACTGGTGTGAGCAAGAAGGTTGACTCCAAGGAAAACTCTCCGTAGCAATCAGCACAATATAGGACAAGGTTTCTGAGTTTTGTTTAGCTCCTTTGTTTATTCCCCTAGAGCAGTAGCAATACACAGACTGGACCTGCTGTGTCCCTCATACAATGTTCTTGATGCGGCTCAGGGAAGAGCTTGACTTGTAATAACTACCCTGTCATTTGAAGAACAGTTTAAAACTAGCTGGTTTGTCATGGTAATCACTTCACCTCTTTTTGGTTGGCAGATATATTGAATAGCAATTGACATTTGTACGGAAAGTTTTTGTTAAAGAAGCTGTGTTTTTCCCCAGGTAACGTGTTTGTGCGTAGGGTATTTTCCATCCTTTCTCCCAGCTTTTGAAGCCGACACAGCACGGGATGTGCATTCCTAGCTGTGCTTATGCTGGCTTTACACCAGTGATTCTCAAACTTCAGCTTACAGTGGTCTCCCTAAAGGAAAGTGTAGGTTGTTCAGAGAAACACGCTGCTTCTCCAGACTGCTCTCCCTTGCATCCTGTTGAGAGTGACTCCACTGAGATCAAAGGGCTGATACTGCTGTGACAGTGGCAGGAGGGTAAATTCAAGCCTGAGGATGAAGCACACAGGCTGAAAGCCCTCTCACAATGGAGTGTGAGTCAGAGTCCTGTCAGTAGACTGCACTTTTCCCTTGTGAAAGGATATTGTTTACAACATATACTGGGTAGCACAGTATCTAAATACTTCCAGCAACACAGAAATGCTGTGGAAAAGTTGTCATGCTTGGAAGGGAGGCTGTGGCTATGTATTACTCCCTGGCTTCTCTCTCCAACAGGCCCTGTCTCATTTAGGGTCTCCAGGGAGCAATCTTCACGGAATAGGACTTCCCTAAGAACAGGAAGAGGCTGCTATGCAGCAGTTGCTCTTTTTGCTCTGAAGCAGCCATAACTGGATGAAATTTGCTTTTTTACTTCCATCCCCAGTGCGGGCTTTTCCCTGTAGACTAATAGAAGTGCTTCAGAGACTGCTACCATCTGATCTCTGATACTGATAGGACTTCTGCCTGACAGAGCTACTATGGCAGCAAATCAAAGTTTCAGAAGGAAAAAAGGGTATAAAAGTTCCTCTTCCACTGCTCCATCTCCCACTGTTTTAGTCTCATGGATCTCCACTGCAGCTAAAGGACTTTGCTGTGGCACCACAATAGGATTCACAAATTCTGGGGTTTTCATTTCATCCTGAGCACAAACTTAGGGCAGCATCTTGGAAGAGCCACCTAAGTTCCTTGTGTCCTGATTTCCATGTCTGGAAAATGGGTGCGATCATATAGGAACTGGAGATTGTGGGTGAAAAGAACTCATACTGGTCTGAGATGGAATGTTTTGAGCATCACTTTTAGTGGTGTTTGTTTGAATAAAATGCAGAGGAAAATGTAGCCCTCTGACCTACAAAGTGTTGCACAGCCAGTGTCACTTCCCAGAGGAAGAGCTCTCCTTTTAGCACTTTTCTATTTGTTTAAAAACACCAAGGTGCTGGAGCACACCCAAAGAGGAACAGCAAAGCTGGTAAGGGTCTAGAGCACAAGTCCTGGTTAAGGGTCTAGAGCAACAGCTGAGGGAGTTGGGGTTGTTTAGTCAGAAGAAAAGGAGGCTCAGGGGAGATTTTATCACTCTCTGCCTGAAAGGACATTGTAGCGATGTGGGTTTTGGTCCCTTCTCCCAGTAACAAGCAATAGGACGAGAGAAAATGGCCTCAAGTTGCACCAATGGAGGTTTAGTTTGGATATTAGGAAAAACTTCTTTCCCAAGAAGGTTGTCAAGCATTGGAGCAGACTGCACAGGGAAGTGGTGGAGTCATTATCCCTGGAGATATTTAAAAGATGTGTAGATGTGGCACTTGGGAACATGATTTAATGAAGGGCTTGGCAGGGTTAGTGGTTGAACTTGATGATTTTAAGGGTCCTTTCCAACATTTTCTATGGTTCTATTTCATCAGGAAATGCCAAATCACAGCAGGCTGACAGCCAATGTATGCTCTCTGTAACAGCCTGGTCCCCATTTCAGTCAGAGCAAATGCCACCTTCCATGCAATGAGAGCAGGATTTTACCCCTACACCTGCCAGAAGCATTGACAGAAGACACCACTGACCTGGTATGAATGTAGCTGTTCAGGGTGAGCTGGGCTTCATCTTGAAGGGCTGCTATGGCGGCAGCATTTCGGAAACTCCTCAGTTCAGAACCACTGTGTGTGGGCACTGGAAAGCAGATCAGTTACTAGTTCAGCCTGACTCTTGGGTGGGTCAAAACAGTTCAGCTAGTGCTATCAATGGAAATTAAATACTCCCATTAGTTCCCCAGCACTCCACTGTCAGCCTTTCAAAATGCAGCAATGACTATTGGAATTCAGTACTGGGAAGCCTACTGGGTGATACAAAGCTATGTCTGATTTAAAATATCATTTTCCCTTTGAAGCAGCAACCTCGTAGTTATCAGACCAGATGAGCAAGAGATCCTTTCTGCTTACCAGCTTTAAAAGTGACAATGCATTTGAGACAGGCAAATTCAGTAGCATCTAGCCGAAGTTGTCTAAATCTAGCCACAACCTCCTGTAAAGCCTGTATTTCTGAAATTATTTTATTCAGCTTCTGAGAATCTGTATTGTCACCATTCATGCCTGAAACAGAAACAGATGAAATAAATAATATTAAAGGCATTTTCTTTATTTTATATTGATTTCTGACAAAATCCTCTGTATCAATATCCTCTCTATTGTCACACTTTTCTATCTGGTTCCATGTAAACTGACTATATTGTATGAAAGTTAATATAAAATCTTCTCTTGGATGATAACAAACACAGTAATTTGCATTTAAATGACAATGCAAGCAGTCATGAATACAACAAAACAACATTATTTGCATTTAAATATAGATTTATAAATGACAGGTATGCTCTATTGTTCAGTAGGAATTTGTTATTCTTTACATGTTGTTCTTTTTTCAGTAATGTATTTTTATGGTAATTTTTGTAACAAAGTCATTAAATTGTGCAATTCTTACCAGATACAGCCAGTAGAGTGTTAGCATCAACTGGAATGGCCCATTGTGCTATTCCTAGAACAAACAGTTCTCTCCAAGCATCTTCCAAAAGCATCAGCTGTCATACAATAGATGTACAATATAACATAGTGTATAATTTATAGATTTATAAACAATTTAAATATGTAAATTTCTGTTATTTTAAAAACTACTTTAAATGCCTGTCATGGTATTTCCCCCACAGCATTCATTAGCTCTTCTCTTAGCCTTTTGAGAAGGTGTCTAGAAATAAGTCTATGCATTGCAGAAAAACACTGAGGGTTGGCTCACTGTGCACCGTGTTGTGGACCAAAAGGGAAGAGAAAGAGGGAGTGAGAGCTCTTTCCCCAGAGCATTTGCTCACAACATGAACACACTTGCTTTCTCAGCATATTATGGGTCTTTTCTTGTCTCCCTCAACACTTATGTAGCTGTTCTAGGGCAGGTTGGATGAGTGCTTTCCTCTTGCTGTCTGAGGATTACACTGCTTTCCCTCGGGAAGGCAGAATTTTGAAGAAAAGCCTGGACAACATCCTGCATCAGTGTGGGGAGCACTGCTTTAGAGCACACCTGCACCTTATAACCCCTTCCTTACTAAGCAAGTCTTTAGGTCTGTCAAGCACAGCATCTGGGCACACGTACAGTTTCTCAGTTCATCTGCTTTCCTCCTTTTTTGCTTAAAATCACTCAGAAATTCCAGGCATTAAGAACTGTTTCCTTTCAGAGATGTGAATATCCAGGCACCTAAGCTGACAGCATTGCTACTTGTCTGCAATTTTTGCACATTGCGTGTCTGTATGGAGGATATTCTTCTCTGTTTTCTCTGAGGCTATGCTTATGATTTCCCTGAAGAGGCAGTGGTGCATCTGAAGAGGAGACAGGACTTCTGGAAATGCCGTCTGGCAAAGCTAAAAGAGACATATTTAAGCTTGAGGGCATCTATGGATTGTTAGCCCAGACCAGCTCTTAAGAGAGGTTTGGAGGACCTCTGGTTCAGCTGAAGTTCATGGCCAAAGGGCATGTGGTGGTGGGCATGTGTTACTGGGACCTCATGTCACACAGTAGGGTGGCAGAGATTTGAAGGGGTGAGAACTGTAGTGGGTTCAGGAGGTAACTTCTAGCAGCTCCATGCAGTGAAAACAGATTGCCCAAAACTCATGCAGAAAAAAAACAAAGCCACCAAACCAAAACCCCAAAACCTGCAATCATTAATGTTGCTATGGTTCCTGAAACTATCAGCAGCTTAGCTTCTTAGGAAAAGAGGAAAGAGGGTATTTTATGTATGTAAAAAGTCTGTAAGGAAGAACAAAGTAAAAAAAGATGCTGTACCAAATTAATGATGGTTTCCTTGGAATCACATATGTGAAAGTAGTAGGTGATACAGAAAGCATCAGTAAAAGTGAATACTTCATCTATCTGCAAACTCTTAACAATATTGCTGTTCAGGACAGTGTTACTTGTCGCCAGCCACCAAGACACGAGGCAATGGGCAGAAACTGATGCACAGGAAATTCCACCTGAATATGAGGAAAAACTTCTTTACTGTGCACTGAGCACTGGAACAGGTTGCCCAGAGAAGTTGTGGTGTCTCTCTCACTGGAGGTATTCAAGAACTGCCTGGACACAATCCTGTGCAGTGAGCTCTAGGATGACCCTGCTTAAGCAGGGAGGTTGGATCAGATGTGATCCCTTCCAACCTGACCCCTCCTGTGATTCCATGATTACAAGTTTTAAACCACCCTATTCCAATCTGAATGGAAGAAAGAATTCTCAGAGTCTCTGCTCTCAATTTGTCACTGTAGGGTTTTGTCCATTTTATGCCTTTTTGCCCTGTGTGCTTTGCAGAACTCCTACATAACCTAAGGAAATTGTGACAGGAAGGTATTTGTGTGTTTGCATACAGTTGCTGTTTGAAACACTTATATTGGATTTTACAGTACCAAAACCTGCCCAGATTATTGTCTGAAATGGAGATGGGGAGGGGGTGTTGTGTTTAGAGGGTGGTGCCCATCTCAGCTTTCTTATGGGAGCAGATGAATCTGCTCTTAAGTTTCCTAACCACTGCAGCCTGCAAACCAAGTCCCTCCTCTGGATAATCCCACCTGATGGATCTGCAGGTGTCTGTATGACATAGGAAATGATTCGCCAGCCTTTCATTTGCTTTTGTAAAACTTTTTTTGTCATTCATTCATGCAGATACAATGGTAATGAATGGTGGTTCCTGCAAGATATCAATTTCATATTTTCTTTCCCACCAAGTCTTTAAAGTCAGAAGACCTTAGAAATAAGAGATTATTCCAATAGCTAAAGCTTTCTTCATGCCTATGCATTAGTCTGTAAAACCACCAATTAAAATAATTCATGCTGAAGTCATACTTAGCCCTCCTTCTTCAAAGAAACAACAAATACCAGGCTTTCTGAACAACTGGGTTTTGCTTCTAAATCAACCCCATCCTTAGTGTTACCTTTTGCTGGTGACCTGCACTGGGCCAACCTGTCTCACAGATAAAGTGGACAGGTGTGCAGGCCAGCAGAACTAAAAGCGTGACATTTTTTGCTGTGTGGTTTCCAGTTCAAGATGCACGTATCTGCATGAATCTAGGAAAGAGACACAGCCTCTGGTTTACCAGAGGTAAATGATGCAGCAATGCTCAGACTTTTATCAGCAAATTGGTTTCTATTTATTTCCTTGCCTTCAAGATAAAACTGTCCCAGAGTCCTGAAATTACAGTGCACTTGCCTTTTTAGAAGAGCACAAAAAAAAAAAAGCAAAATTCAGGAAAAGATTTTAGACTCTCCTCAGCCAGATGTCAGGGATACAAAAAGAGAAATGCAGACATTTACAGCTGGGCCATTGTCAAATTAAATAATGTAATAGCAATGTTATAAAAATCAACTGTGTGATTATTCATGAAATAAGGTGATTAAAATCAGAGTTATTTTTTCTCCAGCTCTCCTAAATATGACAGGGGAATCATGCAGAAAGAGGCCCAAGTCAAAGCTTTTGAGCTGAGCAGCTCTGAGTTTTGAGGAAGCTGACTTGCAATGAGGTACAACAAGTGAGAGTGATGTTAAGGAAATGCTGGGTTTTTAAATGTTATTCACTAACATTAGTCCCTGCTATGAAAGTGAAAGAGGTAGTTGGTTATTTAATGGGAGCACTGTGGTATCTATGGTAGATTAGCAGGCCTTGCTGTTTGAGGCATACTTGGTCACATGCCATGGAGATTTCCCCTGCTCCCAGATGCTGCCTCCTCCTCTGCACACTAACAGAGATGATGTTGTGGGAAATGCCTCCCCATTATGTCAAATAAAGCCTTTGCCTAGGGAGCCTCCTGTGGACATCACTGGTCTAGAGATGGACCCAGTCTCCTCCCGTATGCTGGGGCTGCTGCTGGAGCAATGCACCTGCTTCTTGTCCCTGACACTTGGGCCTGCTTCTTTGGTTGCTCACTGTGACAGACCCAGCGCTCCACAGGATTAGCGGCAGAAGAAGACACGATTAGAGAGCAGCAGGATGCCACACTGGGATTGTTGTCTTCCTACTGGCATGTGTGACCTCCCAGGCCCTGTCTCATCGCTCCCCTGATCCTCACTGTGTAGCAGGACTGCAGGTGGAGCTGAGCAACATTCCTCTTTGTCTAATTTCGTGAAAAAGATTTCAAAACGTGGGTTTGGTGCTAGAAAAGGAACATTTTTACGCACCTTAGCTTTATAACATATTGTGGCCATCGTGATTTACCTTTAGGTAGAAAACAGTATTGGTTTCCTAAGAGGGTCTTTTCTTTTAGTTCAAAATACATACTTGCATATCAACTGCAACACTTGCAATGTGCATTTGGGGAGAGGAACTATTTCCTCTGATGACTGCTATGTAACGTCTATGGCACAGTTTTTCTAGTTACCATTTTGGTAAATTAGCTCAATCATATCAAAGTATTAGATGTCTTTCATTATTGGAGCTTCGTGCAGATATCCACCCTTCCATTTTACAATTATCTGATTACTTTTTAAAAAAATTGGTGCATTATACAAAGCACACTGAGTCCTCATCAAGAATCAAGTCATCAAGAAATTGTTTCGTCTTGTATGGTTCACCTATGATTTACTTGAGGCAAAGGCGAATTATCATAGAGGAAAACAAAACACATTAGGGAAGGTTTTAATTAATGGTAAAAAATATTGGGGGCTGGCCAAATACTGCTTCTTCCATATGGATGTAATTGTAAGCCAAGGTGAATAAGGAAAAAATGTTGGCTGTGTAAACAGTTGAGAGGAGAGGAGAAGAGGAGGAGGAGGAGGAGAAGGAGAAGGAGGAGGGGAGGAGGAGGAGGAGGAGGAGAAAGAACTAGTAAAGGAAGAGGAGGAGAATTGGTCTTCAGAAACCACCTCAGTCATATCCTGAGACCATGAGTTTGACTAAGCATATCTCATCCCAAAATAGCAAAGTAAGATGCAGTTCCCCATTTTATGGAAGGAAAAGTCCTACAATAGAGAAGCAGTTTTGGCCTGCTAAACTTGGTCTGCAACCTGGTGATTTCTCTTCTAGCACTTGTCCTTCCATAATACTCATTTTAGATTAGATTTCTTTTTCCTGGCTTGATTTTCACTTGCTTCATGAGACAGAACTTGGAGGAAAGCAGTTTCTAAATCACTGCCTGGTTTTCAGGGACAGATTGAAACTCTGCACTGAACTTCAGAGCTGCTGAAGTCCATTACAGATTTCAAGGTCTAGGGCTGGAATTTCAGGACCCAATGTGAAGTCTGAGCCTTCTTTAATAGGCAGGCCAGGCTGATGCCACTCCCACTGCCAGTGCCTTACCTGGTCTTGTAAGGACAAGGTGGAGAAGGCTGGGACACTTTTGGCCCACTTGATGCTCATGAACAGAAGTCTGGCTGCTGACTCGCAGACGGATTCAGTGGCCACTTCGTAGAGATACATAGGGGTACCGTTGACTTCGTGTGGGTACTAATGTCAAAAAGAAAACAAAGCCATTTCGTACAGTGTCACCAAGGCAGCCTGGTCTTCCTCTCCCCTACATTCAGTGCTCCTGCTCACGCCCAGTACAGAGTGTGCACTCTCTTGTTCTGCAAGCAGAGGGCATTGCTTGCAGTGGACTCACTCCAAACTGCTCCTTGCTGCTTATCCTGGTGGATGAGCTGTGCTAAGGAAACTGTTCAGAGGAGGAGTTTGAAAGGGGAATGAAATTATTGCATCGGGGGAGAAAAAATGTGCCAAAATTATGTGTCATGCTTTACACTGTTACACAATAGCACACCTCTGATAGCAGAGTTGCAAGAATAAAAATTTGATTAACAATATGTAGTTTGTAACCTTAGTTCAGAAACTGATTTAGCATTCCAGCCCTGCTCAGCAAAGCAGTTAATATTCATTTAGCCTAAACCTTCATCTTGCTCCCTGACTGCAACAGGCTGTAAGGAGATGCATACAGCTAAGCATAACTATCTAGAGGCTGTGTAGGGTTTGAATGGAACTGTTTTCAAGCGTGTGCTAAATTTTCTTGCCAAATAATTTCTGATTCAGCATTTTTCAAATGTACCACATAAAACTTCATGTTGTGACCACGTTTAAGATGGGTTCTGTCAAGATACCAGCTCTGAAAATGCAAAACTATTTAAGCAGTTTCTTCTGTGATTTTCTAGATGCTGTGAAGATGCAAAATGCCACTGAAAATGGGCTAATGAAAAACATTGCCTTGCAGCTAATTCCTTTGCAGTTGAGGCCACATCAGAGCTTCCACTGGGCTGCTTAGGAAACGTCACAACCAAGACGTGCAGAGAGCCAGTTTAGCCAAGTTTGGGTTTTGTGTCTGTGGGCACAAGCTGCAGGCTTTGGTCAGTACACAAAGTACTTTCTGAACTACACCACTGTGGAGATTGGCATTTTGCTGAAGAAAACTCATTCACGGGGATTGCATTCCTTGTGAAACAAGGTTTAAAACTGACTTGTGGATGGGCTCCAGGCAGGAGGAGCATTTCTGCAGCCATGAAGGTATAAGAATGTGTGAGAGACAGGCTTTGTATGGAGCAGGTTATCAGTTGGTCCTGCTGCATACCCCTTCTCCAGAGGGTGTTGCCTCTCATATCCTCAGAGCTTTTAGGGATGTAACAAAAGTCCCCACTACAACCCACAAAGCTTCAAGCCTTGTTGTTTGCCATGTCTACCCCAGAGGCAGGAAGGAGCCGACAGGTTGCAGGCACCTCAGCAGCAAGGTTTGCCGCCTGCCAGGGGCCAGGGCAGTGGCTGACCTTTGGGGTGGGCTGTGCCAGGCCCACCAGAGCCTGTCTCTCCGGGGTGCCAGTGACAGCGGCCAGCTCCAGACCATGGGGCTCCAGCTGGGAGACGGCGGTGAAGAAGGCGGGTGCCGGCAGGGCGGCAGCGGGGAAGTGCGGGGCTCCGCCGCTCTCCTCCTTGTGCCCGCGGAAGTAGAGGGCCACCTGCTTCCGTATCGTCGACGTCCGGGGGCCCCGCTCGTGCTGCACCGCTGTGGGGCATCAAAGAGAGGCGAGGGGGTCACCTCGGGGATCCGCACTGGGTGCCCTGCACTGCTCGACCGGCTTCCCTCCCTCCCTGCAATTTTCTGAGGCCAGCCCGGTGCACCCCCGCCCAAGACATGTCTGGGGAGAAGTGTCTGAGGCTGCCGCAGGATGGGAGGGTCATTAGTGGCCGGGGCAAGGAGACACCGGAGCGACACAGCGCTCCTCGGTTCAGAGCAGCTGCTGCCCCGCCACCCCAGCCCCGGGAGAGAGGGAGCAGGTACCATCTTTGTTCATGTTGACCTCCAAGCACTTCTTCAGCCGGCAGGCTCGGCACTGGTTCCTGTGCGTCTTGTCCACCGGGCAACCTCCCTGCAACNGGCCCCGGGACAGGGCGGGCCGGGCGGGGCGGGCCGGGCCTCCTTCAGCACCCGAGACAGCGACGGCGGCGCCGCCCCCTCGGGGCGCCCCGGTGCACCGCGCATCCCTCCGCCTTCCCGGGAGTCCAGGAGTGGAAAAGAGAGCGGCCGAAGCAGGAAGGGGAAGAGCGGGGCTGCCTCCGCCTGGGCGCGGGCACGACACGCCGGAGTGTAAACCCATGGTTGTCCGTCGCCTGGCGGTGCTGAGGGTCACCGGGAGGCTGTCCCTCCCTGTCCTCCCATAACCAGGCGGCGTGCTGGCTGTGCCCTCCCCCTGCCCAAATCCCTCCTTCTCCCTGCGCATCTCCCCCATCCTCTCGGGTGGGCTGAGGCGGGAGGACGTGCCGGGGGGAGGCGGGCTTGGGCACCCAGCTCCCGGCCTCGGCCCGGGACCCCCTGGGAAGGGAGGGTGAGGCTGCGTGGCTGCTGCATCTTGCTGCGGGTGTCTCTCTGTTGGTGAGGCAAGGGCAATGCGGGCCCCTGGGGAAATGCAGGGTAAGGGGTGCAGGCGGTGAGGGGGCTGGGCTGCGGCCGGTACCTGATTTCCTGATTTGCAAACATAGGTCCTATTCCTCCTGATGCTCCGCTTGAAAAATCCCGAGCACCCATCACAGGCATAAACCCCATAGTGCTTCCCGGAGCTGCGGTCCCCACACACTTTGCAAGGGATGTCTAAAATGCGACCTGAAAGCAGAGAAGGAAAAGAGGGAGAGAGAGAGCGCTCAGCAATCTGACCTCCGGAGGGATTAGCCCCAGAGCCGCAGTACAAGCAAATAATGAAGTGATTTTATAGCCAACTTTCTTTTCCTTGAGCAAGTGTCAGTTTTCTACAATGAGCATTATTCATGCCCCGCTACGTTTATTTGGATCTTCTATAATCGCCAAGACCCATTTTGGAAGGGAAGATTACAGCAGCGGGAGCAGCAGACTTGCCTGCTAGATGTGAGGATGAGGGGGGAGGGGAGGGAATTCGGGGGGTTTGGTGAGGGGGGTGTGTGTTTCCCTCGCTTTCTGGCCCTCGGCAAACAGAGGACGCCACTTTCCCCGGGCAGGAGAGCAGCCAGGAGACCGTTGCACGGACTAAACCAAACCAAAACAAAATAAAATGACCGGGAAGCCAAGTAACCTCCTCTCCCCGCTAGCCAGCCTGGCAAAAGCGTGCCATTTTCTTCACCCCAAAACCTGCAGCAAAACTTTCCGTCTCCGTTTTGTGCGCGAAGGAGTCAGCGGGCCGGGGGCCTGGCGGGCGGGCAGTGCCCTCCGTCCCGCACCGCTCCGCCTCGCCCGCAGCCCCCGCTCTGCCGGGCGCTGCTTTCGCACCGGCTTTGACTAGAATTGCAAATGCTCTCAGGGAGATGTAAAAACTCGTACAGAGACTATTGCTGCCCGGTTCAAGAAACCCGCCAAAAACCCGGTCGGCTTCTGCCTTTTTTCCGGTTTATTTCTTCTTTCTTCTGCTGTCTCTTTTTCTTCTATTTTTCTCTCTTTCCTTCTTTTTCTTTTATTTTCCTCTTTTTCTTTTTCTTTTTCCTTTTTCTTTTTCTTTTTCTTTTTCTTTTTTTCTTTTTCTTATTTTCTTTTTACTTAATTTTTTCTTAACATTTCTTTTTATTTTTATTTTCATTTATTTTCATTTGTCTTTTCTTTTTCCTTGTTTCTTTTTCTTTTTCTTTTAATTATTTTCTTTTCTTTTTCTTTTTCATTTTCCTTTTTCTTGTTTTCTTTTCCTTCTCTTCTCTTCTCTTCTCTTCTCTTCTCTTCTCTTCTCTTTTCTCTTCTCTTCTCTTTTCTCTTCTTTCTCTTCTCTTCTCTTCTCTTCTCTTCCTTCTGTCTCAAACAGCCTTCTCTCTTACCAGAACTTAAGTTAGAAATTCAGTCCCTCTCACCAAACCTTGGTCTCCAAACTCCAATGGAGTGGTCTCGGAGCCACTACATTTGTTTGGAATTAGTTCAAGGAGAGCCCCGGCTACGAGTGGGTGAGGATGAAGGCTGGAGGGGAAAAGCGGCAGCGTGCGGAGAGGTGCTGGGGGGCTGGAAGGGGGCAATGGAAACAGGCCGCAGGGGCTCCTCTCACTCCCTAGAGAATTTAGGAGTCCGAGATACTTTCAGACATGTCTGCGCTAAGGCTCTAAGACAATGCCTGCTGGCAGACAATAGGGACATTAGATAAAGTGTTAACTTAATGATTTTGCCCATTGAAGCTCGTTTGACTGCCTCCAATGAGCACAAGCTGCCAGCTTCTCCCCTAAATGAAACCCGACAGCTGCTATACACAACACGGCGAGAGGGACGGGGATTAGGTTAGGGACTGCGAGAGGGAGGGGTGGCGGAGGGAGAGAAGGTGGGAGGGGGGGAGAGAGGTTAAAGAATAGAAAACTTTTGTGCAATTAATAGGGAGCGCAGCTGAAGGATGCCCCCCCGCCCCACTGCCTGCGAGCAAACCGGGGCTTTGGAGCTGCAGGTAGGCGCCCGTGAGGAGGGCTGAGGCCAAGACACGGTTTCTGGGAGTGTGTAATTACAAGCCCTCCTTGCCACCTGCCTATTGGGGCACCAGTGACCCGTCAAAAAGTGTAGCATGGGAATTCGGATATCTCACAATGCAAACGGGGGAAAGCGCCCGACTTCCCTCTCCAGTCCTCAGCATCCACGGGGAGAGAGAGGATCCACACGCACGCACACAAAGGAGGAGGAGGAGGAGGAGGGGCAGGCTGG
>VZRQ01006119.1:1804291-1831753 GCA_013397975.1 Machaerirhynchus nigripectus | reverse complement strand
CACTTCATATTTCATCCTTGCGTCTTTCTATCTCAGGTTATGGGTGATTCCTCTTGTGCCAATCCCACAAGTGTGTCACAAGGCTGCATGTCTCTGGCAGCACTGGAATCCCAGTGACTTTCTGCTCTTTGCTCCCCATGAGACTGGTGCATCCACAACACAGAAGGAAGCCTTGAATCAGGGCAAGCCTGGTCCTGCCTAACACTGAGGGGCACTGTCCAGAGGACTGGGAAGTTGCTCAGGGAGATCTCAGAAAGCAAAGAAACTGGTGGATCAGGGAATGCAGACAAATTCACTTCAAATCTGCTTCCAGGGAGGCAGGGAAAAGTTCACCTCCTTGAGAAATGTGGAAAGCAACAGGGAAGGAGATGCTACATTAGCAAGGTCTGAAGGCCAAAAGAAAGAGGATTAAATGGCAGCAGGGCCCAGATCTGGCCCCGGGCATCCCCTGCTCTAGAGAGGCAGATCTCTGGCCCTGCAGCAGCCACAGTTGTTTGTGTTGTAAATTCAAAGCCACGTCAAAAACACTGCAAAGGCTCATCAGACCATATCCACAGGTTTCAGATGCACCTGAGGGAGGCTGCTCTGAGCTGCTCTGAATATGATCAGGGCTTTCCCTCCCAAGTACAGCATCAGGCTCTGCCAAGAGAAAGAAAAAGAGCTCAAAGGACCCACCTCTCCACCCAAAACTCCACTAACATAACCCAGACACCCAAAGCTGGCTCTGCATGTGGGCTGGGGCTGCAGTTGCTGAGGAGAGAGCAAACCATTAGCCCTTCCCAGCTTCCCAGTCTGTGCCTGCTGTTGCTTTGTAAACCTGTGCTGGCTGAGGTTTGTCCTCTGTCTCTTCACAGCCTTTCCTGTGGTTTCTGTGATGGACAGAGATATCTCAGCCCTGAAAGAGAAGGCAGGATGCATCTTCCAAGAGTGCAGGAAAGAGCTCTCTCCCTCCTTCAGCTTTTCACTGCAGGTTCTATCAAGGTTGTTTCCATGCTCATTTGGTGGAAAAGTAGTTCAGCTCCCAAAAGGTGGGAAATTATAGTTAACATTTAGTATTTGTAATGATTACCATTATTACAATTTAATATTTATCATCATTATCCTGGGTTTTGATGGAGTAGAGTTAATTTTCTTCATAGTATCTGATATAGTGCTGTGTTTGGGATTTAGGATGAGAATAATGTTGATAACACACTGATGTCTTAGTTGTTGCTGAGCAGTGCTTACACTAAGTCAAGGATTTTTCAGCTTCTCATATTGCCCTGCCAGAGAGTAGGCTGGGGGTGTGCAAGAAGTTGGGAGGGCATGCTGCTGGGACAACTGACCCAAACTGGCCATAGGCATATCTCATATCATATGGCACCATGCTGAACAAAAAAGCTGGGGGGAGATGGCTGGAGGACTGGCTGGGCATCAGCCGGTGGTGAAAAATTGTCCATCACTTTCACTGTATTTTCATTTATCATTATATTATTTTCCCTTCCTTTTCTGTTTCTTTAAGCTGTCTTTATCTCAGCCCACAGGTTTTACCTTTTTTTTTAATTCTCTCCCTCACCCCACTGTGCTGGCTGTACGGTGTTTTGCTGTCTGCTAGGTTAATCAGATTTTGTTTATTAAGCAGTCCTACATACACAGAAGATGCTAATACAGCAGTGAAATTTACTGTCTCCTTGTACTGCCTTGGAAGTACAAATAGTTGTCAATCCTGCTACAGGAAATGGCATATGTTCCCTTTTGAGTTCAGGACTCTGGACTCTGATTGCTGTTACATGGTGACATTTCTCAGCATTGTGCCATGGTCTCTTGCCGGGTATCTTTTCTTGGAGTCTTAGAAGCATTAAAAATCCAACGTGTGACCCATCTTCAAGTACAGCACTCCTTCTGCCTTTATCTTGCTGGTCTCCTCTGGTCTTTAGATGGGGAGCTAAAAGGTCTTCAGTGAACAAAAGAAAAAAAGGAAAAAGTGAAGAAGATCAAGTGAGGAAAAAATTTAAGCTGCCAGAGGTGTATGGATGTAGCAGCAGATTACATGGAAGAGCAGTTTTTATCTGTTTCTCTCAATGGAAAGCAGGTGGGTAAGATCAGGCAAATCTAACATACCTGTTTTCTTGGAAAGGTGATAAAGAAGGAAAGGATAGAGCTATTTTCTCCTGGGAGGAGGAGTTGCTCTTGCTTTGGGATACTTGAGAAGCTATCTCCACTCCCTTCCTTTGGTGCATGTGCCAGGTTAGATCCAGAGATGTCCCTTGGTGCCCTAGGCAGCCTACGCAGGGAGCTGAGTACAGCAGCACCCTTGCAGCATAAATACCTCCAGGGTTTAGTTCTTTCAAATCACCCCAGAAATCCAAGGTGCCTTCCCCTCTTCGTAGGTCGCAGTCCATGTTTTTGTGGCACACCACAAATCCCTTTCTGTATCCCTCTGCAGGCGGATGGGCAGCATCATTGTGAAAGCTGCTGAAGGGACGTGCTGCTCCTTGGCTGTCCCACCACACTCCTGGTCTGTGATATGGCTGTGCTTGGTGCCCAGCTCGGCCTGCTCCCTGGCTGGAAATGTACTTAATGAGCTCTTTTGCGGTATTGAGTTTTCCTCGCAAAGCCCCTTCCCCATGGATGCATTCCTGGGAGGGCCCTGCACTGTACAAGCAGCAGTGGTGGCACTGGCCTTCCTCTTGTCCTGCCTGGGGCATCTCACTGTGCTGGTTTTGGCCAAGGTAGGTAATTTTTTTCACTGGAGCTGGCATAGACCTGTGTTTTGGATTTGTGCTGGAAACAGTGTTGATAACACAGGGATGTTTTCATTACTGCTGAGCAGCGTTTACATGAAGTCAAGGCCTTTTCAGCCTCACACCCCATCCCACCAGAGAGGGGGTGGGGGTGTGTGAGGAGTTGGGAGGGGACACAGCTGGGACAGCTGGCCCCAGAAGACTAAAGGGGTATTCCAGACCATATGGCATCATATAAAGCTGGGGAAGAAGGAGAAAGGAGGGGATGTTATGAGTGACGGCATTTGCCTTCCCAAGTCACTGTTACGTGTGATGCAGCCCTGCTCTCCTGGGGATGGCTGAACACCTGCCTGCCCATAGGAAGCAGAGAATGAGTCCCTTGTTTTGCTTCGCTCACGTGCATGGCTTTTGTTTCATCTATTAAACTGTCTTTATCTCAGCCCACAAATTTTCTCAGTTTTACTCTTCCCATTCCCACCTGTGTTCCACTGTGTGGGAGTGGGCAAGTGGCTGCTTGGGGCTGAGATGCTGACTGGGGCTAAACCTCACCACACACCCAATGTAGTTGATCCCGGTGGCGGAGGATGCTTTGTGGCAGTTGCCCTGGCAGCCACCATGGATGCCATAGGGCATGGGGCCTTCCAGGGCTGCAGGATCATGCTGAGAGCCCCAGCTAACTAAAAAAATCCACCACAAAACAAAAATACATCATAGTTTGGTGCTGTGAATTTTCTCCAGGTGAATCAAGAAAAGGCTTTTTTCCCAAAATGTGAAAATCCAAGGCACAGAAAGATGACCTGGTGAAGTCTGTCCTGTGAGCACTCCCTCTCTCCTGGTACAAGAGGGATTTCCTCATGCTCTTCTAAAGCAAAACCACCTTCTGGCTGCAGCTGGGGATGACTTTCCCTGAGCTGGTGGCACCGTATGATCCATCTCTGCATGCTGAGTTGTCCCACAGTGAATGTACCAGTTACCTCTGGTGGCTTTTGGGCTTGAGCAGATCCCAGCCCATCCTCCACGTAGGGTAATCTATCCAGCAAAGCTTTGGGGAAGACCCATGTCCCCGCAGACGCCAGTGAAAAAGTGGTGAGTTTCTCCCTTGTGCGTGTGCATGCTTGG
Organism: Machaerirhynchus nigripectus; assembly: GCA_013397975.1. Lineage (NCBI taxonomy): Eukaryota > Metazoa > Chordata > Aves > Passeriformes > Dicruridae > Machaerirhynchus > Machaerirhynchus nigripectus. The sequence goes on along the minus strand of VZRQ01006119.1, from coordinate 1,827,911 downwards.
TTAAGTAAATTAATGGCTGCAAGCAACAGTGACCATATAAGCTCTGTTTCCACGTGTGCATCTGATAATGGCACACCAGCACTGTGCAGAATAGCGGGGGAATGGCACCTAAGAAAGATAACTGGGGAAAGACTATCGCTGTAAGTCATGGCACTTCTCCTCAATACTTGTATTCAGGGGTGGAGCAAGCCTGAGTTCACTTGCAGCAATGAAATGCCCCATTAATCACGTATGCCTTTGAAAGGGATATGTCAGGCTTGGCTTATACGCCTACATTGGTACCTGATCCCATCTAGACAATGCCAGACAAGCGCTGAACAAAGCGGCTCTAGTTAGTAACTTGACTTATTTGTTAGTTTGCTAGTTAGATATAAATCAAAGTGTCGTAATAAGCCAATGATGTAGCAACAGCTGCAATCTAATTTAGAGAGAGACGGCCTCATTTTAGTTTTCCTGACACGAACACAAAAGACAGTATCAATACTGAAGCCAGCAGAGACACAAGTGATATAAAACAAGTGAAAGGTCCAAATAAGAGGTAAAATAAATATATTATAAACCCAGTAAAAGAAAATTTAAAATAAGATTCGTCTATACTTTAACAGTTTTAATTTGTCGGCAAAAGAATTCTGACTACAAGGAATAAATACAGCTTGGAGCTATGCTGTGGCATTTAGAAATAATGTTATCAGTATAGCAAGCAAATAGCTCTGGCTACATCCTAAGTACTTGTGTGTGCATAGGAAAGAGTTGCCTCAGCTATGACCCTGATTGATTGTCCTTTGAATGTAATAATTTCTGTGGTAAACTGGCCTCACAAATTTTGCTGCAGAAGCCTATTAACAAGCTGACCTTTGAGGCAATTGCAAAAAATACTGTCAGTGGCGGCAAAGAATGCACTTACGAAGGGCTGTATTTCTGACTGGCAATGTAATGGCTCAGTTCCATTGATTTCAATTTATCTATATCTCTTGATTTGGGCTGGAGACCAGATCTGTGGCATCTATTTTGGGAAATGAATTTAGAAACAACAAAAATAAATACTTCCAGATGCAGCATTGAATCAGCATATCACATTCAGTGCTGCTTGACAGTATTGAGTCAGTTGGTGCAGAGAGATTTTTAAGAAGAGAAGTACAATTCAATGACTGACTAAGAAATTTATAGACCGGCTTGCTTTATCTCTTGCTTCATAAAATATAGGTCACAGAAGTATCCTTGCAGGTAGAGCAATTAGTGGCAAGTCCAAGCAGAGGAGAGCACAATATGCATCCCTCTGCAATTAGCTAAACGTATTATGAGGTTGGTTGGGGTTTTCTGCTTTTTGAGATCTCAGACATTGATGAGAGCAAGATGGTGAGCTTGCAAAACCAGTGGCCTGAGCCTGTGCAACAAAATCTAGCAGTCTTACCTCTTTCAGAAAAGTGGAAAGCAGAGGTCTGCCACGTTCCTCTGTGAAATTAATTAATTCTGCAGCTATTTGCACTTGTCCTGCCTGAACAGAAAATGTAGTCCAGTGGAAACATGCCACTGAGGCAGATCCTGATCCCGCAGTCTTCCCTTGTAAATATGAAATGAGTGGTAGTTTAACTGACTTCGACAGGATTGCTGGAGTGCACAAGAGCTGAAAATGTGACGTGAACAATCAAAGTTCTAGGGAGTTTATCTGACTGGAAGAGTCCTGTCAGTCCTCAACTTAGATTTCAGCATTAAAATTTAAAGTATATTCTTGAACTTGCAATGTATTTTGGTGGTTTATAAACCCTGGTGCCTGGAGTGCTTTCTGCAGTGTGGGGCACTCAGATACTACCAACCCAGGGATTCTGAGCTCTAAGCGCTTTTAAAAGAGACTTAAGATATTTTTACTCATGCCCTCACATGATTTTACCAGATAGAGTTTTGCTGCAACTGTCACAAAAACATTTTATTACCATAAATATTAGGGAATTTCAGGTGCTTGTACATAGGAGATGATATCTCTCTAGTGAGATGTGACCCAGTATCTCTATGATGTCCCTCTTTTTCATGAAGCATGGCTCTTTTAAAGAGATATAAATCAGGGAAATGTGTTATGGGAATCCCAGGACAGAGTTTTATCTTGTGACTTTGTTCTTCACACTGCAATACAGAGCATAAAGTATTGAAGCACTGAATCAAAATCTCTGAGGACTGGCATGGATGCCAGTCCACCACAGAATGGTGCTTGTGGATTAATAACAACTAGTAATGCTTACCTTAACTGTTTTTCATAATTACTCCATTCTGTGGCAGTGCTGACACTGGTAAGCAAAGCTGTGTGGCAGATCAGTTAGCAAAAGCAGTAGAAATCCAGTGTACAGATTACTGCTCAACAACGTTTTTAGTCCAACTACAGGTGCAGAGATTATACTCCACAGTAAATCATGATGTTTAGAAAACCCCAAATGTGATCCAAATACTGTAATTTGGCTGCAAATACACATGGGAAGTTGCTACAATCCTACCGTGTGGTCAATCAACCACTTTTGTACTGTCAGGAGCATTTGTTTGGTTCTTATTTAAATTTTCTATGTATTGTCATTGCAGTCAGTGCTGGCTGATGCTGCCCAGATCCAGATAGCCCTATTGCTGGCATGAGGTTGATGTGATTCAGAACCCGACAGACAAACAGAGGAAATGTGACCTTCTTCTCTTCTTTTTACTGAGCACATGGTAAGCACACTGTAGCTGGTAGAATATTTCCTGTCATATCCAGTAGCTTTTCTTTTATTTTCTTGAAAATAATAAGCAAAATTACTACTAAAGGAAGAAGAGTTTTGGTGTTGGGAATCCCATCAGTTTGATTGATAACCAGGGCCGATCATGCTAAGGGAATATAGGGTGGGACAGCTAAGCTTCCTCAGGAATACCATTGTCCCTGGTATCGGTGTTCCTCCTGTGCCAGGAAAGAACAAATGTTAATTTACGTGTGCGCTTCCAGGAGAGACGAAGGAGTGAGGCCTCCACTGGAGAGATGCCGTATGGAGAAAGCTGTGTTTGAATGTATTTGCAGTTGTAGTGCTTGACCTTCAGCTCATCTCAGTGCCTTTGCAAGGTGTGTCCAACCTCACCCACCTGCCCTTACGGTTTCTTAAAACTCCTCTGCAAATGGGGAAGGTCTTAGGTCCTACATCTGCCTTCTGGGACTGTGGACGCTGCTGCTCTGCAACTCTAAGTTCCCTGTGATGAAGGGCACCTAGAACATGTGACACCCACTGGTGTGGGTGTATCTTGAAGTGTGAAGCCCAACGTTTCAGTTTTAACAAAGACTTTTAACTCAGTTTCAGTTTTAAGTCAAAGAGTTCTAGTTCTCTTGTGAAACAAGTCGCTTGGAATAGACCTAACCTAATAGTGAGCAGCCCTTGCTTCAGGCTGATTTATGATTAGGTTGCTGCCACTTGTGCCCTTTTCCCTTTCCAAGAGCAGGTGTAAGCAGGCTTAGGGAAACTTGGTGGGTAAAAAGGAGGCTGGTGACATTTTTGATGTCAGTTTGAACTCGGTCTTCATTTCTCTGTGTCTTCCTGAGGAAATGCCTTGGGATGGCCATCAAATGAACACCAGTATGCTGGGCAGTACTCAAACAATGAAGTTCTTTGAGTAACCTAGATAAACCCCATTTTAGATAGAGTGAGACAAAATAGTCTGACGGAAGTGCTGGACCTTCTGTCACCCAGCAATGGAGTTTCCAGAGTTTGTTTCAAAGTTCAAGGGCTATGTAGCTGCCTGGCATCCATTTCTCATGCCCTCCTTCTGGTCAGATGGTTGCAGCAGATCTACGTGAGTGAACTGGATTTCTTCAGCTTAATTTGGGAAGCCAAACAGCCTGAGTAACAGCAGACAAGCACTAACACTGCAGCAGAGCCACTTCTTCTCCCATGAATTTGGCTCCTTTGCCATGCAAAGGCCTCTGGGGAGGAGCAGGCTATACTTGCTGTCTAGGTGATTAGATTATGGTTTCTCATGTGCCAAGGGCGATTCATGTCAGGCTTAACAACCTTTCCCAACCCGTCCTAGGTCAAAACAGGGCTCTAGTTTGCAGCACCATGGTGCTCACAGGAATCTGCTAGCCCCCACCTCACCACCTGCCCAGCGGGTGCAACAGAAGGTGGAGTCATAGGTGAGAGTAGACATATTTTTTCCATTTTTCCCCAAAACTGTGTATTAAGAGAGATCAGTCTGACAGGCTCGGGAACTTCCCAGCTGCTGCTCTCCAGTGTGAGAGCAAGGCTGGAAGAGGTTGTCTGTATATGGATGTGGGTCTCCTGGAATCCAAGTGGTGGAGAGAGTTTCCTGCACATTTTCCTGTTCTGGTTTTGGAGTATGGGAGGAAGTTTTGTGGGGAAGAGCAGGTTCCATGCATGAGCCAGGGATATTGGGCAGTTCTGTGCCCTGAGGGTGGGAGCAAGAGCAGTGCCTGTGAATAGCTGCAGTTTACAACAGAGCAGGTTTGACTCTCTGCCCATGCAAACAGACCTTGAGGTGTAAAGAAGGGTGTCCCTTAAGGAGCACAGCAGCATCAGTGTGGGAAACACACGCATGTTTGTTCCCCCTTTTCCTGCTTGGAATATGAGCCCCACTGCATTGTGCATAGCAAAAGGTACACAAGCCTGTTTGCAAAAAGTTCTTGAATAGGCTTAAATGCAGATTTTCGTGGTAAGAGCATAGAGAACAAGGCCTGCTCCTCTCAGGGTTGAGCTGCTGTTGGAGCATTTGAGGTTGAGAAGCCCTGGCCAGCCTAGCACATTGCTGTGTAGCAGGCATGACAATGCCATGTAAAAGAAGTTCCCTGAAAGGCTTTCAGAAGTCAGAGCTGCTATACAACAGCCTGGGAGCTTGTTAGCTCCCTTGCTACATCTGCCTTGAGATGAACAAGAGCCCCCATCAATGCCATTTCGCCCTTCTGTACCTCAGGCCCGGCGCCCACCCCACCTGCTCAGGACAGGCTTGCAGACAGACAGACGGACAAGGATGCACTTGCTCTTCCCCCCACACTTCTTTTTCTCCCCTTTTTCCTCCATGGCTTTTTGCTTTTAAAGGTTGCTGCTGACAAATCTATCTATTTGGGGCAAATTGTCAGTGAGAAACTTCCGCTCGAACTCTTTGGGACAAAACTGCCTCTTTGAAAGGGTAAATCCCGTTGCATGAAGGTCTGAACAATGGCCAAATGTGTTGCTGCTACTGCTGCCGCTGCTGCTGAGGCCGGGGCTGTGACAAAGAGCGGATTAATTGGTGCCGCGGCTGACTGGTTCGAGATGGCTCCACTCAGCCCGCGCTGCGGGGAGCCCCATTGACTGGGCCCCGAGTCCCACTTTTCACAAACTCCAAACAAAAGTCAATTTCTTTCTTATAAGGCGAGGGAAGAAAAAAAAAATCAGTTCATGTTTGAGCTCGGGAAGTTGACTTGTTGGATTATAGGGCGTCATGCTCTCTCTGTCTGTCTCTCCCATGCTTTAAAGTTGCTTCTCCCACTAAGAGAAGAGTGAAGAGGGGAAAATGGAAGCAAAAGTGAGCCGTTCTCATCAATGTGAGCATGAGAGTGGGCTCTGGGAATAGAAAGCTACCAAGGACCCTGAACTCTGTGACTGTGCTGGGAACCAAGCAGGAGCTCTTCTTTAGTGGAGTCAAACTTCTTCAGCCACCTGATGCTGTTCTGAAAGGTGTCTGCAGGACATTCAATCCTTGGGTAGACAGTCCTGTCAGGGAATGAGACTGAGTCAGCGTGGTCAAAGTCAGCATGTCCATCTGGGACTTCATGACTGGCCAAGTCTCCTGCCTTCTCCTGTCAGGGAAAGTTTTCTCATGTGGAAGTAGGCAACACAAACACATGTCTTGTGTCCTCCTTGAATAACATTTGACTTCCTCTGACTCTAAGAAGGTCAAACATGGAAATGTAGAATGAGGTTCCAAGGAGGTATATCCCCCGCACTCAGAAAAACTATAATATATGTAGGAGCAATCAGAGAGAGCTAGAGGGAGAAAGAAAGAAAACTAGGGGATTACTCTTGTGCATACAGATTGTAATAGCCATTACCAAGTTGGCACAGTTTCTGCATCTGAAGTTATACTGGAGCATTTTGGGAAGTTAATCCCTGTAATTGCTTTGATAATCTTGCAGTATTTAAGGTATCACTTAATCAATATTTAGCTTTTCTTTTGGAAAATAGTGATCCCAAATAAAAGACAGAGGCTGTTATCAGATGTAACTGCTGACCCTCTCCTCCTGGAGGTGGTATAGTATCAGATCTCCAGTTACCTGCAATTTATTTGCATATATTCTGTCTTTGCTGGGGTGTAGTTCACACTGGATTCTCTTTCTCTCTTTTCTGTAGAGTGGATCCTTTGATCTAACTCTCACTAATTGTTTTGACACACAGGGGAGGGAATAGGGCATCCAACAGTTAAAGTTAATTCCCTTGATTTTTTAATCACTGTTTTCTGCAACTTATTCTTACTTTAATGGAAAACACAGCGTGATTTATCATCCACAGCTTTGCTGTAGACTATAAGGAGGCAAACAGAGCTTGAAGTTAGAGTAGAAGAGTACAGAGTGCAGCAGTTTTATCTGAAGTCAATGATAATTCTTGTGTGTTATACCCCTGTGCACTTTGCTCATGAGCTTCTGATATTTTAAGGTCGGCATAAAGTGATTACAGGTTATATTCAGTCCATGTTTTAAGTAGAACTATTTTTGTAAAAATGGGTACAGCAAGAGCCAAACAGTAGGAACACCTGTTCATGTTATCCATGTAGCTCTGCAAGTATGGCTTAACTTGAAAAGAGCCTCTGGCTTCGCTACTGAGCTGAAGGATTTAACACCACACCACACCCCCCCCTCCCCTGAACCTTTGACTGTGACCTTCGCTACGGCACTGCATTTGCTTTTACCCTCTAGACATTCTTTGACTTTTGGCTAACCTGACACTGGAAAGACTCCACTATCTTCCCAGGCTGATCCTCTTTTGTTCTGTTTTATATATCTGTATATAGCTCTGAATGAATCCATCTCTCATTTTATCAGTGAACAGAGAAAGACACGAATCAACAAATCTGTAGGAAGGTGAAAAGATTCATTTCATTATTCTCCTTTTTCTTCCTCCTAACAAAAATCCATCGAGGAAACTCCAAAGATGTGAAAGTGAAATTTCTTGTATTATAATATAGAGGTCTATCGGAAGCAAAGAGATCCTGTGCTGGAGTTTTCCCTGCTGTTTGGTATGCCCTTAAAATTTTCATGGTTTCCTAAGAGGAGGTTCATTAGTGTGCAGAAGACAATACAAAGAGTTATCCTTTTCATTGTGCCCCTATTCTGGCTGTCAACTACCAAGCTCTAAAACTAAAGGCGGCAGTTTTCAGCACAGCATCTGAGTTGTGGAGAACTCCAAGGAAAGGAATGGTCTGATGTGTCAAAGGTGTTGGAAAAATCAAAGGGAAAGGGGCTGGAGAAGAGGTGGTTAGAATTGGCTAGAAGGACATCATTAGTGATTTTAGAGAGAGTAATTCCTGCAGAGTGAAGTGGCTGGAAACCAGACTGCTGAGTGTCAGAGAGGTGAGTTCAAGAGAATGGGAGTAAACTGGTCATTTGAAAGGATAAGAGGTAAGGAGATGAGAAAGGCATAATGGTATGTAGAGGAGGGTTGTTTTTGCAGAGACTTCAGAGGCTTATTTGAAAACAGACGAAGAGGGCGATCCATAGAAAGAGTCTGCTGGTGAGTCTGGAGAAAGAAAGTGCTAATCGAAGAATGAGTAGCAATGGGGGAGGCTGAAGGGACCTTCGCAGGGAGTGACTGAAGAAAGGATTTTTTTTCCAAGGATAAATGCAAAGATGCAAAGGATGAACACAAGGATCTAGAGACATTCACCAGACCACATGCCTGGATGAAATAAGGCAGAGTAGAGGCTGGAAGAGTTAGCAGTTAGTGCATGGGGAAGGGCAACAGTGGAAGCTGAGAGAAGAGTTGGGGGTAACTAGCACCAGGAGCGACAAAAGGAGGGGAAAAAATGACAGTCAGAGTAGCCAAAAGGTAACTGGAGAATGCACAAGGTGTAAAAAGCAGAAACAGCTGTGCAGTGAGGTCAGCGACTCTCTGTTGAGCTGGCAGCTGAAACCTGGAATTCTTAATACAGGACTTGAGCTGCAAAAATCAGCAAGAGAAAACAAATCAGCAACAGTGAGGAGGAAAAGGAATGGTTACCAGGAACACACTGTAAGACAGCAGATAAGAGAACAGGAGAAAGGGACTGGAACCACAGCTGGCAGATACGATGGAGTTCACTGTGAGGCAAACAGAACTGGGGTCACAGTAGTGCCATTATGTGCAAGGGATTTCGACATATTAGTCTAGCATGAGGTGTGGCCATAAAGGTTTCCAAAGCCCATGGTCCTGATTCAGTTGGTGTAGTTGGGAAGGATAAAGGACACTCTTAAAATGAAACGACGACAGATAGGCAAGGATCTATGGATTCTCTTTTTAATTTTTCATCCGTATAAAACCCTTGGGATCCTCAGAACTTGTCAGGTATTTGGATTTGCATCTTGGACAGATGGACCTGTCTTCTGAGCCAGTCATTTTTGCTTCCTGCCTAGAGAGTCTGGTGTTCAGCAGTGGGCTCTTGCACTAGGACTGGGCAAAGTGCTTTCCTTTCTCTCCACGTTTTCTCTTCAGTACCCAAAATCAACATACAGGTGCCTATATCAACCAGGACACACTTTAAAAACCTCATTTTGGGGACAAAGTCTTTACTTCTTCTACATGTCTACCACTGGACAATGCTGAGACCCTTCCTGTGTCTCAGACTGTAAGTCTAGTGCAGCTCATGCACAAAGTTCTGACACCATACAGGGGCCTGTGGAGGAATAAATATGAGAGTTGTGCTTTTTTCTTAAGGGCTGTATTGGTGGGCATTGGCTTCTAAGAGAAGCAGACCTATTGTATTGAAACTCTACTAAGGTGATCTCTGCATGGGCACTATGTTTGCTGGCATAAGTGACACAACAGGGTAGAGTTGATTTTTTATATCTTTTTCAAGCCTTCTGCCTCTCAGAGCCCAGGCTGCTTCTGCCAGAGCACCAAGCAGGGAAAGAAACACAATTTTTTTCCTGTAAATGAAACATATTTGGTATGAAAACTATCAAGAAGCAGCATATGTGCAGCCTTGCTGTGCTTTGCGTAAGGTCGCTTTTGAGAGTTGAGCTCACTCTAAAGTTGCAAAGCACAAGGTCTGACATCTCTGTTTGTGTTGAGCCCATGGGCTTCTCCCCCACAGGAAAGTTCAGGGAATAGAGAAAGCCCATACAGGCCTTCTGGGCTGGGAAGCCAGCTCATCACACCCCTCAGGGCTGAGAAGGTGGAAAGATGGAATTTCTAGTCCAGGCAATAGTACTGGAGTTGGAACATTTACAGTAACTCAGGTCCAACTCAGGTCCAGTCTTGCCAAAACTGTTGGTTCAATGAGTTATGTTGGACTTCACTACCAGTTTGACCTAAAAAGAACCATGTTTCTGTTGTGACAAGACAAATTAAATGCATTTTAGGTGCCCTGGTTTACACTCTCTGTCCGTAAATCCTTTTTATGGTTGTTTGTATGGCATTGTTATTTCTAGATGACATCTGAGCATAATCTAATTTAACTGCATACTACCGAGATCTATACTATCTGATAAAAATAAATGATTTCCTCTGGAAAATTATAGGCTGAACTGCAGGGAGGCATCTTTCACACACTGTGAAAAATGACTTTAATGTCAGAGCCAGGTAGTTAATTCCATTTCTAGGTACACATAACCCAGTGTGTTGTATCAAGAAGGTAAATAATAAGTGTCCCAGTTGCTGTGAAATACTTCTACAGATCATTCATTTAGTTTGAAATAACAAGTTTTCAATCATTATGTTGGTTACTGAGTGTCCTAATTTTGGCTGTTATAGAGTTAATTTTCTTCCTAGTAGCTGGTACAGTGCTGTGGTTTGGATTCAGTTTGAGAATAATGTTGATAACACAGGGATGTTTTAGTTGTTGCTAAGTAGTGCTTACCCAAAGTCAAGGACTTTTAGGTTTCTCATACTCTGCCAAGAGGAGGTGCACAAGAAGCTGGGAGGGAGCATAGCCAGCACAGGAGACTTGAACCAGCCAAAGGGATATTCCCGGCCGTGGAACATCATGCTCAGTATACAAACTGTGAGCAATTGTCTGGGAGGGGGCTGGTAGTAGTTCCAGAATGGGTTTCGACTCAGTCAGCAGGAGTAAACAATTGTGTTGTGCATCACCTGTCTTTCTTGGGTTTCATTTTTCTCTTTTTGTTGTCTCCCTTTTCTTTACAATTATTACCCTAGTGTTATTATTATATTTTGGTTCAGTCAGTAAACTGCTCTTATCTCAATCCATGGGTTTTAACTTCTTTCTGATTCTGCTTCCCGATCCCGCTGGTGGGAGGGGTGTGTGTGTGGGTGTGCGGGTGTGTGTGAAAGCAGCTGTGTGGTTGCCATCTGGGGTTAAACTATGACACTGAGAAAAATGTCTTGCGTTTTATTCTACTGAGGGTTAACTAGGTTTTCCCAAGTAATTAGTCTTTGGATTATTTAAGATGCAAGGGCAGTTAAAACAGTATTACAAGAAATCGAAATTATTTTTATCAGAGCCCTCTGTTGTGATTGGTATTGTATAAACAAACAGAGGAGGTTAATTTTACTTGACTTTAAAAATCCAAATTGCAGACTTGGTTATATTCATCTCCCTTTGTGCTGAGAAAAAAAATATTTCTGCGCTGCACTTCTTAGATCTATTTTAGATTTTGAATTTGGATGATATTAATTACTTCATAAAAATACCAATTTAGTAGGTGCCCTAAAAGTAGCTGTCCACTTCCTGACAGGTGAATCCTAGACAGGTCTTTAAGGGCCTTACTGTTTAAGAGGGAAAAAAGGGCAGAAAACAAAAGAATGGAAATATCATGATCTCCTTCTCCCAAAAAGGGAACCGAAGTGTAGAGAGACTGAAGGTGGGATTCATCTGCCCACAGACAGACATTTGCATTACTAACTGCAAGTGTTCAAGCTTTGTGTGTGGACTTTTCACAGTCAGTTTTGAGAGAACTCTTCTGGAGCGCAGTTCACGCTTGCTGTACCAGACATCCAAAATAAGCACTTCTTCGTTAGTGGTTGTATGATGTCTTTCCTTCCATTGACTCTCAAGGCATTCAGTCTCACAAGGCTCAGGTGCAGAAAACTCCACATGGATATCAAAAGTCAGGTGAGGTGAATTTCCCCAGCTCCATGTCACATGGGAGGTTTGTGTTGGTGTCCAAGAACGAGCCCAGTTTTTCCGAGAACCTTAACAAGAATCCCCTTCTCTGAAGACCTCTGTCTTCAGTTCTGATTCTCCTTCTGATGGAGAGCCTTGTGCTGAGGACCCTGAAAGTTTTCAATACATAACTATTCATGTGGAATCACTTGTATCTCCTCTGAATGGTGAGGTAAAACATTACCCGGTTGTGGTGTTCAGTGGGAGCAGGGTAGAGCCCTGGGCCTCATCAGTATTCCAGCTGTCCAGAGATGAGACTTCCAGAGGGAGGGAAGGTGAACTGCTTCTTTTCTGTATCTTGATCCCATACATGTAACGATGCCAAACCTCCTTCAGGACATTGCAGGCAGAAACACACAAGGTGTGTCCGACTGAGGATATTTTTGAAAGGTGACACGATTCAAATCTCCTCAGAGATTTGGGTCTTACTTATTCCCAGCCAAGATGTTTCTAAGGCAATCAAGGGACCCTTGGGAGGATGATTAATATACTTTGTGCCGCTTGTTTGGAGAGTAAAGTGCAGTAGATGTCAACGTACATGCCAATTATTCTACTAGAAAATACGTACATGGTAAGAGAATCGAACCATCAAAATAAGAATTTCAAGAACTCAGACTCCTGGTCCGGCATGTGGCATTTTGCATGACTGCAGATTTCACACCTGATTAGTTCAAGGCCTTTTGTTTTTTTTTAATGCTGCTTCACCAACATAACTTCTCTGAAGAGGGACAAACTGCATCAAGGTCAAGCTGACATTTTCCACTGTGAACCAATGGCAGCAAAAGTTAAGTGTGGAGTTAGGCTGATTTTCAGGCCTGTTTTAATCACTATATCGGGTTTTTTCCTCAGTTAATGAAAAAATTTCTCCAAACCATATTGTTTCAGATTTTTCTTTTCAATGTAAATTTTAAGCTCAGTTCATTCTGTCCAAGAATATGGGTTGCATAGTCAGATATTTGTGCAGGGATGTACATCTGTATGTTTATATTGGGGAACAGTTATTACTCTCTTCTATTCTGCTCTGTTGTCCTCTGCTGAGTAGAGAAAACAAGGAACAATTAATTTCATGTCTCTTCTGTAAGCCAAAGAAGCACTCTAAATCTTTACTTTCAAGAAGCAATTAACTTCAGGTTTATTAGTCAAGTTGTGCTATGAAGTTTCAATCTTTCATTGTACACTGTGAATTTTAATTACAATTTATTAAAATAATTTAATTGACTTCAGTCAATGGGCGTGAATGAGGGCAGAATTTCCCTGAGAAAGCTGTAGACAGAAGAAAAGGCCACCCATCCTAAATGCCTTCTGCCTGCCCTTTTTTGGGTTGCATCAGACTGTTTGAAAGAGGGCTGCATTTATCATCTTTGATGCCTCCAGCTCAATGGTCAATTCATATTAGATTCCACAAAAGGCAGTGAACCAAATTCATCTCTGATACAATTCCATTGACTTCAATGGTCTTACCACAGGGATTAATCTGGCCTAATATTATAGGGTTAGAATGCGTGTGTGTGTGTGTACTATTAGCCCAGGCTCTTTGCTGGAGATCATGCCGTGTAAAAGCTGGTGGCCGTTGCAGTTGCAATTTGCTCAAGAAATCCAATTCCTTTTGTTGACCCACTGAAGTTCACATTCCCAAAAAAAAAAAAAAAAAAAAAAAAGGGGGAAAAAAAGGGAGAGAGCAAAAACCCCTCCAAATCCTTAATCAGTTTGGAACTGCAGCTGAATTTAGATGTATATTTGCTAATTTGGTGTATTATGCATGCAAATATTGGTATAAAAGGTGTTTCAATTATTTTCTAAGGCAGGGACCTATGCATTCTCCACAGTCACAAAGAGTTTAAATGAAGTTATTTTTCCCTGCCTATAATCGTTCTCCCTTTTAAGTACCCAGGCAGAAAAAGTAAGTTTACTGCTTCTAGCACAATGGCTCTCTTCACTTTTAGGTTTGGGAGACCTGGGTGACCTACGAAAGTTAATTAGAAGGTTAACAAAGACTAAGGCAGAGTAGAATACAGCGCCTCTCCTCCAGCCAAAGATGTCATCCATTAATTAGGGAAATCGTTAAGGTGGCCTTTATTGAATCCATAGAAAATTGTCAGTTTGCGGTCGACAGTTTTGATCAGATTTTCCTCTCCCCAGTAACACTACCCTTAATCGTAGGAGCCGCGGAGGGTTCGGGATGGGCCGGGAGGGGTGCGGGGGAAAGTGTGTGTGCACATAGGGGGAGTATGTGTTTCAGCGACATTACAGTTAAACAGCCGCCGATTGTGACGGCTTTGATTCTCAGGCTTACATGGCATACTTATTCCATGATGTAATCTTTATTGAACCTGGAAGCTTGGGGGTGGGGGGCAGGGGGCAAGTGAAACTCGCTGCTGCCGCTGCCGCCGCTGCCTCTCAGCCGCAGGAAGCCCTGGGAGTTAATATTGCAGTCATCATAGGCAGAGCTCGCTGCTTTTGCATGGTAATACGCTATCTGACTCCCCTTTCCTCCTCACTGAAGAGTGTCTGCTTCCAGCAATGAGAGCAAACAGCCATCTGCACAACAGACCCTTCACTTCTCCAAGAATACGTTCGCTTTAAAGTTGAAGGGCCTTTTTTGTGGATCTTAGATTTTTTTATACTCTCTTTTCCCACTACACTACCAAATTGGTGTTGCTATGGAGAACTTCAAGTGAAATGTTAGACGGTCCTGGCATTTTAACATGTATATTTTTTAACACACTGGGTTAAAAAACCGGTTGACTGGAGTTTTTTACTGGTTTTGTTCTGACAACTTTCCTTACATTGAAACAAGCAGTGTCAAGGAAAGTGGCTATAGTGAGTCCAGGCTGTTCACTGCTGAGACCAAGAAAGTGACCTAGCAGTGAAGAAGTGTTTTGTTTGAACATGTGAAGCCATCACCTTCCAGGGGAGGAAGGCAAAGACAAGGGCTACTGCAATCTAGGATGTTTACATTTAAACAACGCTGTCCTAGCTCTAATGTGCTGGAAATTATTGCCTGGAGCCATTGGTTTGAGGGTTTTAAACATGAGGAATCAAGAGCTGTTTGGATACCTAGAGGACTATATCCTATGCAGCATGTGGCGCAAAATGTCTTGGAAAGGTTTTTAAAATAAAACAATTGGATGAACGATATTTTAACTGACTGGTGTTCAGGATAGATTATGCACAATTCCAGGCCATTAAAGACCAACAAGCCATTAAAAATATCTTGCACTTATTCCTACACCTCAAATTCTGGTAAAAAGCTTCTTCATGTTACCATGAATTTCTCTACCAAAAAGAATTTGCATGTGAAATGCCAAGAAAAAGCAAGTTTTTATATTTACAGGGCACACACCTGCCTTATTGCCTATATATTTCTGTACAATGTATTATTCATATGTATATGTAATATATGTATTATTTATTTTTATATTTTATATTTTTGATATATCTATATATTTTAATATATTTATAATTATTATATATGTTATTAATATATTTTTATATTATTATATATAAATATTATAATTCAAGCTCTCTTATAAAATAGTTCAAGTTTACTTTGCATTTTTAGTGTGCAGAAGATGTCGTAAGTATCAGCACAGAAGCAGTAGCAAAGAAATGCCGAGTTGCTTCTGGTACGCTCCGTGCAACCCTCAACTTTCCTGCGTCCTTCCTGGGCCTAAAGGGGGTGTCCTTGTTTGAGCTGGGACAGAGTTAGCTCCCTCCCTATTATCTAATACAGCGCTGTGGTTTGGATTCAGCATGAGAGCAATGTTGGTATCACACTGATGTTTTAGCTGTTGCTAAGTAGTGCTTACCCAAAGTCAAGGAGCTTCCAGTTTCTCATGCTCTGCCAACAAGGAGGCACAGAAGAAGCCAGGAGGGAGTGTAGCCAGGACAGCTGACCCAAACTAGCCAAAGGGATATTCCATGCCATAGAACATCATGCTCAGTATATAATCTGGGGGAGTTGCCTGGGAGGGGCTGATTGTGCTTCAGGGACAGGCTGGGCATTGGTCAGTGCGTGGTGAGCAACTGTGTTGAGTATCATGTGCCTCTCTCGGGCTTTATCTCTCTTTTTTTGTTGTCTTCCTCTTCATTACTACTATTGTTTTAATTATTACTGTTATTAGTATTATTATTATTATATTTCCAATACTAAACTGTTCTTATCTCACTTCATGGGTTTTACCTTTTTTTCTTGTTCTCCTCCCCACCCTGCTGGGGTGTGTGTGTGTGCGAGCAAGTGGCTGTGTGGTACGAGTTGCCAGCTGGAGTTAAACCGTGTCACGGAGATGGGGCAAGGTATATTCTGTGAGCAAGGCTTTCTCCACGTGTTGAAGAGCTCCCAGAGGCTTGTGATTTGAACTGTGTTCCCACAGCTCTGTTTTGGACATTTTTCTGGTTCAGGCTAAGAGACAAACTAACTCACCTATTGTGTAACCATTGAGATCCCCAGATAAAGTGCTACAAGAGGGCCACACACTATTATTCTTTTATTAGGGAGCAGCAGAGGCTATTCAAGAGTTACACTGCATTTTTATATGTTTTCCTACTTACTTTTGTCTTCTAGTAGCAGTCCTGTGGCTTTGAGAGCTTTGGACTCCAACTAGAGGCGGGTTCCTAAATTTAAGGTGGCATCCCTGGGAGGCTTTGGAAATCATTCTGGGTAGGGCAACACAGGGTCTCTGTTGCTTAGACATATTTTTGTACCACTACATCTTCCATATGGAGAGCTGGTGTCAGTGTTAGCTTCAGCACTCCTCCCATGAATTTTCTGGCACTATTGAACAACATCTGTACAAAACTCCTGGTAATCAGTGCATTACAGGTGAAGGTGTATGGGCAGGATCAAATCTCAAGTGTTGGAGAAGCATCTTGTAACTATAGCTATTAGAAACATACCAAACAAGAGAAAATGATGACTTACAGGTGCTTTTTTTCTCAGCTGATGCTCCTGGATTTGGAGACCAAATTTGTATCCTTGGTATGGAATTTTACCACATTTTTCACGTGATTTTTTTCCCCCTTGGCATCTGTGACTGGGAGCAAAGCAAACAAAAGTCACTGTAAACACAGTTTTACAGTGCTTTTACAGTTAATACTGCTTTGAGAAGGCTGGTAAATGGTGCACACTAATATTACTTTTTAACTATATTCTATATAGCAACACTTACAAGTGACCGAGACGGGTAAAAGTGGCTTTGAGTTTTTTTAACTCAAGTTTCTTAAAATGGCACAGGAAGGAATTAGTTACAGGAGACTAGTCAACAGAAGGCAGTCAAAACTGGAGGAAGTTCTCTGGATGTCCAGGAGGTTGGTTTTGGCTGCTTGTGCCCCCTGCCATCTTTAAAAGCATCACGGAGAGTATTTCAAGGGAAGTCTGAGTATCTAGAAGGTAGATAATTCCACTTAACTTTAATAATCTACTCCTGTTTTCATGTCCTGAGTTTCTTCTACTCACAGTGGGCAGGGAACCACTTGTAAATCTTGCTATTTTGACCTGTTTCAGACTCCCATGTCAAGATAAGATGAACTGTGCCCTGAACATGCCTACTCCCCTCCTTGGAGCATAAAAAAGGATCTGGAGAACAGCTTCAGCTGAGTTAGGCTCGTTCTTGAAACGGAGTGCTTTATCTAAAGCAGGAGCACTTTCTTGTGAAGGGACTCCAGCATATAACACCTTGTGGGAGGAATTAAGGACGACTGCAGAGCTATGAGGTGGAAAAGGATTTGGCTGGAGAAGAGAAGACAGTTGGCTGTGCTGGGGCTATGCTGGAAGGGAATTTCACTGCTGGAATACCTCAAGAAGATTTATATTTTTAATAAATAGCTGGATGCAAAATATAGCAGCATCAGCAATAAAGAGAAGGACGGGACTATTCAGGAAGAGATGATGGCATTTATAAATATAATGGAGGTGGTTTGTAATTGTGCAAAATGTTCTTGAAGGTGAATCGGAAGCAACTCTGCTTGAAGCCAGAAGTTCATTACATAGAAATGCAAAAGGGGGGAAAAAAGTACCTCCTTCTCTTACTCACCACACTCTGACCATGAGACTCCAAAGTTATAGGGTTGCCAAGCGGGCAAATGCAATTCCAGTTTATATCAAATGAGCTGTTTCCAGTAGAGAAAGGAAAACAGGAATGCTGTGCTCTGCCATGCACTGAGACTTCCTGTGGAATTCTATGAACAAAACCTGCAGAAATGGAGGCTATCACAAGTGACTAAAATAAGGTCTAAAGACCCAAGAAAAGAGCATGAGACCTTGCAGAAGGGATTAAAGCAACATCTGAAGGCTTTGCTGAAAGGCTTAGGAGATGGCCTGAGACTGGAGGTAAAATTTTTTAGGGGCAGCAGAGGCTGGAACAAGTTCAAAATAAATGAATAAGGAACCAGTAACCAGATGGCTGAGGACCAGCAGCTTTTCCGGGGACAGGGGAGGCCAAGGAATCTTTGGCAAGCTTGGAGGTTACTAACTGAGCAGGACAGCAGTGAGGATTAAAAAAGCTAAAAATACCAACAGCACAAGGAAATCAGAAAGTTGCAAAAGTCGGAAACCTGATGTGGAATTAAGGCTCTCGGAGGACTTCTACTGCCTAGCTTTATAACACCGTCGCAGCTGCAGAAAAAGGAAAGAAAGAAGTCAAACAAACTGTACCAATACATAAGAAACTGAGTAAAAAAATTGCAGTGAATGATCTGAGAAGGCATGCCCAGAACCCTTGTGTCAGAGAAGATGGACAGCAACAGTGTTTCCCAGGAACAAAATAGGTCTGAAACATTACCTGCAGCAAAAAAAAAACAAAACCAAAACAGCTTAGTTTCCAAACTGAGGCACACATTCCAAAGCCAGAAACCATCCCAGCACACTGGGGCTCACTGTGATCTCAGGGAAGAGAAGGGGAGAATCTACCCAAGCTAAGAAGAACCTGAGGAACCTTCCCTCCTGGCACACCTCCAGCAAAGGCTGCCAAGATGCTTTGGCAATGGACCAGTTTAGAGGGACTCAGCTGGACTTGGCCTGGCCTGCAAAGACCAGTGAAAGGAGGCCAGAGCCATTCTGAGAGGTGCTGGAATTTGTCACGGGGCTCAGCTGCAGCTGTGTGCTGAAAGGGGACATTGCTGCGGGGCAGAGAGAGAGGAGCTCAGTGCTGCAGACACAGCCAGTATGGGCAAGAGTCTGCACACGGGATGGGAATCCTCCTGGTAGCACTTCTGAGTGATTATAAGGAAGTATAAAGTTGGTTTGTGCGAAGGGGAAAATATTTGCTAAACCCTGTTGACTGTTCTTTTAAGGGGAGCAGGTAGAGAAATACCACAATAACTACAGCCTGGAGTGTGGCCAAAATGGAATAACTGGTGGTACCCAGTGAAAGCCCTTGCTCAGCTTTGAAGGGGAAAAGATGCAGCTTATTGATCTGAAAGTACTAGGAAGTAGAAGGAGAGCTAGTAAAAGAAAGCTGAGGAGGATCCAAGATGCACCTTGAGATCTGGGATATCTTGGCAGTGAATGCTGCTGTGCATCAGGGGTGGCGCCTGCATAAGCAGGTTGCTTTGGAGCCGAAGCGTAGGTTTGAAGCTAATGCCATGATGATCCTCGCTTGCTGCAGGCTGGCTCTGTGACAGAGCCCCTGAAGTGCACACGAGCTCATCTCCTGTCAGAGAACACCACTCAGGCAGCACCACTTGCGTGGGGGGTGTTTGGGCCAGAGAGAAGCTGACTAAATATTATATGAAGGAAACTCCCCCAGGTTGCAGGCAGTGTAGATTTGGAGGCCAATAATTGTTGCAGTCCTCTGTTGAGCCAAAATTCTTGCTAACACCAACAGAGCCAGAACATATGGTGACTGTGCAGTTGTGAGTCAATGCTGGGTCAGACGTCTTTTTAATGACTCTAGTTAATGAAAAAAACTGTGAAGCTCTGTCTCTGGTAGGGGATCAAGGATAGTTCCTCTGAGTCCTGAAGTCACTTGTTCTACTTCATAATGAAGACTCAAGGCTCATCTTTAGAGGCAATGACCCATTAAACTGCCCCACACTGTTTGGGGAGAAGGCATTGTACAGACCACTGAAGACCTAAAGGTGCCTTCAGCAGTAACTTGGATGTCATCCACAGGTCTGGTGAAGTGAAGGGAGCACTGTGTGCCTCAGGACAAAGTAGAACATGCTGAAAGAAGTAACAGCGCTGTAGGTGCAGCCACTGTCGTGAGAGAATAACACCTTGGGTATTGCAGTCTGCTCTCCATACTTAGTTTTAAGAAGAGTTGGCAAGTGGCAGTGGAAGCAAAGAGCAGGGTGAAGGGCAGGAGACAGCATTTCTACTGCGTCAGTAAGCAGCACTTGAAAGTGCCGGCTTCTGGCTGACACTGAGTGATCTTGGAAGTAGTCACTGCAAAACGGGTCCCTCTCAGCCTGTCTGCTCTGCCGAGATGGCTCAGGGCACACTCAGAGACTGCTGGTAAGAAAGGCTGCATTTACAACTAGCCTGGGATCAGATCAAGGCTAGCACTGAACTTGAGCTTCCTGAAATGAGAGTTGCTCTGAAAAGGGGCTCCTTCTCATGGACACACAACCTGGCAAGAGACAGTTTTCTCTAGCAAATAGAAAAATATGGCTGTGCACAGGACTGGGCAATTTCCCAGGCAGTCACAGATGTGGAGAGTTTTGTGGGGCTCTGAATTTACTACGAAGACCTTATTTGTGGGTTTGCCAATATTGCAGACTCACTCTATAAACGGGGTAAGAAAGCACCAACTGCAGTGGCATGAGAGATTTAACCACTTCAGAATTAGGGTTTCCTTTTTCCTGGCAGATCCAATTTTAAAACCCCATAGAGGGTTTGTAGCTCCTCTGGGCCCAGATGCAGGTCCCTGCAGATAGGAGGCTGCTCTGAAACAAAAATGTCATAGCTCATGTCTCAAAATAGTTCATGTCAATGTGAAGGTTCAGTATTTAATTTATAAAGTTAAAGATCTAATATCAACAATGGTCTAAGTAATCCAGAGCCTTAGTAAAGAGGAGTTCAGAGGGACAGCTTGGCTACAAGTGGGAGAAGTAGTGGAATATATAGTCACACCCACTCCCTGGAATAAGAAAGGTGCTACAGACAACTTGTCCCAGCTGCCTGCTGGAAGTCAGTTTCAAATATTTCCTTGAGCCGGATTGCTCAAGAGAGGCACTCTAGAATTCCCTCCGCTTCCATAACATGGTTCAAAGTTGTCCAGTGTGTGTCCTGAGAACTACTTCAGGATCAGATATGCTGGAGAAATGTAGATACTTCCCAAAGGCTCTGCTTTGGATGCAACATGTTGAGGAACTAGAAAACGTATTGGCAAATGCTGTCATCCCTGAGTACAGGAGAACTTTCACTGTCAGAACTGTCATTGTCTCATCAAAGAGAAAAGTATGTCAAAGGTGGGAAAACTTAGCCAGAAATGGTTCTGGTACAAACTGATAATCCTAAATGCCTCACAGCTCAGTCCTGAGTTTTACATTAATTTTGACACCGCCAGATATTTGGAGAATGCAAAAAATCTTAGACAAACTATTAGAGGATTTGTGATCAGTAAAACACCAGTAAAAGGCATAAGAAATTGGGCAAGAAATGAACTCTTTGCAATATTTAGGCTGTTGGGACAGAATAGATATACAGAGTAAGGAAGAGGCTGGCTAACAATTTATTAGAGATGGGATGCACAAAGGGAGCCCAAGACTTTCTTTCAGTCTCCTGAGCTCCTCCTGCAAACAGGAACATCCCCAATGAGGAAGACAGTCTGTTACATGTTGTACATGGCATGTATTATACAGCTGGGGACTGTAGGTCACGTCATCAGCTGGAAGAGAGCAGCACAGCTTCATTCACTTTCATGGAACAGCACCCACTCCTCCCAGGTGCAGATTCAGCTCCTCTGTGCTCTTCTGCTCCATTAAGGCAGCGGTTTTTCCCAGCAGCTTGGTTTTCTGGGTGTTGCTTTTTGCTCTGGGCACTGGGAGACGAGCAAGATGTGTCCTCCAAGAATGGACCTTGGAAATAGTTGTATAGATAACTCGTTACACAGCCACCCTTTGCCAACTTCTCCTGCACCTGAGGTCAATCCAACGTGTTTGGGGTAGTTCTCTTACACTCTGCTGCAGAGAGGGATCTGCCTTCCTGACTCCTGCCAGCTCTGCAGTGTGTGTGAGACTTTAATATCAGTCTCTGGAAGAAGAAAACTTTGTTTGCTTTTCCAGAGAGTCAAAAAAAAAGCTGAGATGGATCCTCAAAAGTTACCTTGTTCTAATCAATCTAAGTCCCTGTCTAAACCTCCAGACCACAAAGACAAAATGCACTTACAAATAGAGTGAATAAAATGTAACCCCATGTGCTGCAGTGGGAATGGATGAGAGGGAAGATTGGGAGGGGACAGGATAAACTGAGGATGTGACTTATGAGACGACGAAAGGCAGAGAGCAGTTTGTCCCCTGCATCCTGTACAGCACCTCGCCCAATAACTCTGGCTGCTGAGAGACTCTGGGGCTTTTCTATGGCATCCAAAACTACAGAGGATGTTTTGATAGGCCCAAAGATATGGAACTGTGTCCCTTGAGCTGGGGGGATTTGGGAGGGAAAACAAAACCAAAAGGGGAGGGTTGGCAGGTACAGATTGAGGCAGGTACAGGCTGAGGCAGGGTGGGAGGTAGGAAGGCAATGAAGTTATGTCAGGTTTGCAGAAGTAAGAGACAGTTCTGGGGATGGCGGGGGCCCAGCAGGTGTGGAAAGGAGAAATCTCTGCTTGGAAGGAACATCTGCAGGTCAGTGTCTCTGCACTCTGAGTCTGTTCAGCAATGTCTTCTGGTACATCAGGATGAGGGAAGTAGTGCCACTGGGAAATGTTCTCCATATCTAGCCCTGCAGGAGTTACTGCCTCAGCTCTTAGTCCTTGATCTGGAGTTCCTGGAAGTCCTAGGGGAGTTGGGATCTCTCTGTGCTTAGCCTACTCAAATGTACTGGGGAGAGGGGAGAGTGTTGCATACCTAGGAGGCTGTCCTGCTCTAGGGAGACCCAAAAGAGATAGAGGCTTGCACTGAGAACATGCTGCTTCTTAACAGAACTTGCTTAAAATCCCATGGAAAAAATACCTCTTCTTGCCATGCCATATTGCTTACAGTATTGCCACATAGCAGATAAAGTGAAATTCTAAACTTCCCAGGTCGTGAACTCTAGGCTGTCTCAGGCTGTGCCAGGGCACGCCAGAGCTCAGAGCACAGCAAACCTCCCAGAAGCAGCGATCACACCCACAGCCCGTGAAGGTGGCTCACTGCTCCCTCCGCCGGGGCTGTTATCCAGGGAAGCTGAGGAGGATGTGTTCTTTAACTCCGGTGGGCTTGGGATCAGGTTTATATTCCTTTTGAAATCCTTGCCACATGTGCAAACAAGTTGCACTGGGTGGTGTAATTTGAGAACGAAATTAAATGAAGAGGTGACGCGCCAACAGCGTACACAAAACAAGGGAAGCGTTTCCAAATCACAAGCTGCCACGGAGCAACGAGTTTTTACATAATAACAAAATTAGGGTTTGGATGACTGGTATTCTTCAACAAACTTTTCAGAAATATTTCCTGGAGCAAACCCAAAGAGAGAATCCTCATTTACCCTATTCCTTTCATAAGTAATTGAATTCACTTGTTTAGGGTTTCTGCCTCCTCCACCTTTCATTCAGCGGCAATGTGAATTCTGCTAATCTCTCTACAAAACAGTCAATCTCCTCTAGTCTCACTAACCATCATTCAGCCACCCAGTAATGAAAAATTGCTTTGATCCTCTCCGTTTGCTTCATCTCCAAAAAAATCTCCATAAAAAATAAAATTAAAAATATTTAATAAACCATTCCACTCAAAGGAATGTGAATGATTAGTTCAGTGGATATTTTTTTTCCCCTTCACTGGGCTGTTTGAGAAACCCTGAAAGCTAAGAAGATTGCAAAAGTGGCTCATAGCTTCAGGAATGGGTATACAGCATTAACACGAGTGTCCAAATGGTTGTGCAAGCCATGGAAAATTGCATAGAGGAGAAGAGGGAGAATGCAGCGAGCGGATTAGTAGGCACTCTTTCTGGATAGCACATTTGTGAGTAAACGTGGGTTACAGATTTTTCAGACTGCAGCCGTCCTGCTGCATGCGGTGACCCAGTGCTGTATTCACACCGTATTAACTTGGATAAGCAGGACGATGCTTTCGACATCTATTCGGGGAGGAGATCTGAAAACCATCTCCCCAGGAGATTACATTACTTGTCAATCATCTCTCTACAAGACAGAAAACTTTCCCCACATTT
>VZRQ01006119.1:1763189-1786860 GCA_013397975.1 Machaerirhynchus nigripectus | reverse complement strand
GGGGCCGCGCCGGATCCCGGCGCTGGAGCTGGCGGAGGAGCTGTGGGAGGAGCTGTGGGACGCGGGGCTGCCCGGCGACTTGCCCGAGCTGGAGCCCGAGTGCCGCAGCCTCCTGGCCGCCTTCGCGGAGGGCAGCGCGGCGCTGACGGGCTGCCTGGGCCGGCGCGCCCGCCCGGTGCGGCTGTGCCAGGGCTGCTACGGTCACTACCGCCGCCTACTCGCACAGTACGGCAGCATCGCCCACGCCTTCGGGGTGCGTCCGTGGGAGCGAGGGGGGTGCGTGGCTGCCGGGGTGGGCTGGGGGCCTGGCCCCTTTCCTTGAGGCTTCCGGACCTGTGAGTTTGGTGCCGGAGAACGTCAGGTGGCCGTGGGATCCTCGGGAAGGCAGGCGGAAAGCCTCGCCGGGGTGCGCAGGGCAGTTTGGCAGAGGCTGGGAGTGGTCGGGAAGCGCTGCTGCCAGAGACGGCTGCGTCCTTCTGCTGTGTTGTGGCACGGTCCGCGCAGCCAGCTCCTGGCGTGGCTGGGGGCAAGCAGCTCCACCTGCAGAGAAGGCTGTGCGAGTGGAAAAACTTCAGTTGTTCTTGCTGATGCAGCAATGGCTAAAGCAGTGCTCTGGCTCACAGGTCGTATAGCACTAATGGGGAACACTGCTAGAGCTTAGCTGCCTGGCACTTCCCGGAAAACTGATGGTCTGTGAAGCTGTGGCGAGTGATGCACATCATCTTGTGAGGAGCCGTGTCACAGTGTTCTTGGCTCCAAAGCTGATGGGAGTGTGTGTAGAAAGCCTGAGCACTGGCTGGAGTCAGTGCACCCTTCTGGTGGGAGAACTTTGACTGAAGCTGTGTCTTCTGTTTACATCCTCCAGACTTTGATCGTGCTTTGTTTTGGTTTTTTTCCCCCTCCTTTCCTTAGTGTTGCACATGGTTCATGGCTTGTTTTGTGTGTTCTTATCGAGTTGATCCATCTGTAAAAGTTAGTTCCTGGGACGCTGTGAGGATGACATTAGTGAATCAGACCAAAGGACCTTTGTTCTGTGATGATGGCTGAAAGTGGGTGCCCTGGTAAGAGAACAGGCAGAGAGCGAGTTTATGGCAGTGTGTACCCTGGATTGTGCTTTCAGTCATGGGATTTTTGAATTCCAAGATTTAGAATTGCCATTGGCAAGAAAAATCTGTTGCTCTTCAAGCCCATGCAAATAAACAGGGGCCACAGTGGCCTACAAAGCGCTTCACTGCACAGTCTCCTGTCATTAGAGAAGTATCAGTATCACTTTTGGGTAGTATTTTGGGTTGTTTTCCTATTTCCCCACACCACCCCAGTGCTTGTATTGGAAGAGTGCATGCGTGTTCCCCTGGTAATTGTCCTCTCCAGGCCAGATATGTAGCCAGTGGTCTCCTGTTTTAGTTGGCAAACTTGTAGTCTCTTCTATTTGTTTCTTTTACAGAAGCTGTTTCACACCAGTGACTAGGCAGTTTGAAAGTGAGAAATTGAGTGTGTAATTCTCATGGGTGCTTTTACCAGGATATTTTGGCTAGCATTAGGTTGCCAAATATATTCCAGTATTTCAAATATTTGTGAACTTGTTGCAGCTGCTGTTCTTGAGTACTAACAGGCTGGGAGGACTTGTCCACTATGTGGTCTGGAAGACACATCTGTTGGCTTTCCTTTTGTGTGTGGATTAACTAACTAGGTAAATAAAGGAGGTGGCCTCTTGCATCCTCAGTCCATGATTACAATTAATCAGGTATCTGATGTTTCTATCTTAACAGCAGTTAGAGTGCAACGTGACGGGAGCAGCCAGTTTAAGTTTTGGCCATCTCTGAAATATAAAATCCTCCTCACCAGGCTAATTAAAGAATCAACTAGGCAAACTTTATTTAAGGAATGATTTAGGTCTAGGTGATTCAGTTTTGGTAAAGTGCTATTTTCCTAGTCATGAGCCCAGGTGGTGAGGAAGCGTCACAGCCTTTGTGAAACAACCAGAGTTTCCTGCATAGACAACATCCTTGCATATCTGTAATTTAGTAGAAATGAAAGCGGGTGAATGTGGGAGTTACCAGATGTGGCAATATTTGACTTCTGCAGTTGAGCCTCCAAGGGAAAGTTCTAATTTAACCTCCCCTCCCCATTTTAAGAAAGAGAGGCAGAAACTGGATCTCTTGTAAAGCACTGTAAGGAACAAGTTTCTCCTTAAAGAGATTACTTCTTTCAATGTCCCACGTCACTTATCAAAGAGGCTTTTGGCAGCTTTGGCAATTTTGAGAAGTGCTTAAGTCAATTTGGCAGCCAGACACCAGTAGCCAGAGCACGGGAGTCAGCTGATGGAGGTCATGGTTCCGTATCTGAATTCTGATCAGAATGCTTCCTGTTTATTCTGCAGCTGCTTTTACAGTCACTGTGCATTTTTTTTTAACTTGGTCCAGAGAATAAATTGCTGTAAGAGTTGGGGCAGAGCCTGCTTTGAGGATGGGGTGCATCGAATGGCAGATGAGCTTGGTACGTGTGTTTGGGGAGGGCGAGAGCCCGGCCTGGTCAAATTGCTTGAGGGAGTGAGCATGGGCACTGCTCCGCAGAGCACTTTTTTCCTGGTGTTGCTGTGCTGGGGGGAAGTTTGCTGCTGATAGACTATGTTGCAGTGGTTTTGGAGGCTGTTTCTGCTTGGGTTTAGTTTGTTTGAGGCCAGTCCGCTGGTTCAGTTCCTTCAACTATTCCTTCTGTCTAATGAGAACAACCCTGTCCTCTTCTCTGACTGCACATGCCTTGAGCTGGCTCCCAGGGCCATGGCCCAGGAATGGATGAATGTGAGCCACCGGGCAGGGAAGGTTCTGTCTGTGCGCTTGTTTTTGGGGTTTTTTTAATTTGCGATGTATTTTTGACTGATTTGCATGCAGCCCTAGTAGATCTTCAGAGATTATGTACAGAAAGCTGTGTTGCTCGCAGTATGAATTGGAGGATCAAAAGATTTTTGTTCCATCACTTCTGCTCTGCCTTTTCTTGAAATATCCATGTGATGTGTTGTGATTGTTTTAGATGCACTTGGGTAAAATGCATTTCAGAAATCTCCCTTTGTGTTTTTAAAACTTGTTTGCTTCCTTTCTTGTTTCCTTTTATCTCTAGAATTCCTCTGAGAGCCATAATTGTGCCAGAAGCATCTTGACCTCAGATAGGCTGCAGATAGTTGTGACCCTTGCGGAGTTCTTCAATGAAACCTGGGAGGCAGCCAACTGCGCAAGTACGTGACTCATTCTGTAGCTCTCATGCTACTCTGATGGCGTAGCCCCTAAAGTGTGCACAGATCAAAGTTGTATGTGTTTGTTTGAATACAGCCAGTAGATAACACATAAATCCTGAACTGTAGCCACTCCAAGAGAGTGTTTTCTTTTGTAAGGGCCAAAATTTGAGGGCAGTAGTCTGTTGGAAAACTACTGATGGTGCTTACTACTTTCAGGAGAATTTTCTAGGATGTTGGCTTGTTCTCCCAGTGCTGTTGCTAAACTCCTAAATTCCCCAAATGCTGTTGTTTTTAATGGTCTGTCTGATTAGAACACCTGAAGTAGGGTAGGATGGATGGAAGCAGTAACATGGGGTTGAGCCCATGACTGGGAGAAAAGCTGCAGTTCCCTCAAAGCTGGTAAAAAGCTCAGCTCTTCTCTTAAAGAATAATAATTACGCTGTGATTTCTGCTGTTGTGTTCATGGTCTAACTGTTTCCTGGGTGCTCTCCATTTCATCTCCGCTGCTGGTGCTTCTGCTTCTACAAAATGGCTGTTACTGTTGCTGGGCAAAGCCAGATTTGTGGGCTGGGAAATAAAAGTAATGTCTTGTTTTAGCTTGAAGTCCAAAGATAATTCAGTCCCCCTCTTCAAAAGTGCTTGATGATAGTCTTCATCTTTCACTTAATCAAGGCAAATTAATTCTGAAATGTGTTCTCGATGAAGCGTTAGGTCAGCAGGTCTGAGATATCAATGGCAGGCAGATAGGGAAACTGCAGTGTTGACTAGACCTGTCCTTTATAGTTGAGAGCTCTTTTTTTGCAGGAGTGGAGTGTCTGGGGCTTGCTGGCTGTGGAAATGTTAGAAATTAAAATATCCCGATGTTTTTCTTTCTTTTCAACAGATTGTTTAAAGAATAACAGTGAGGGATTATCAAACTCTACTGAAGAATTCCTGGATTTATTCAATAAATCTCTGACATGTTTTGAACATAACCTTCAGGTATTTATGCTGTGTATTTAAGAGAAGCACTAAAACCTCTAACTGCTATCAAAATTTTATTTATGCTGAATAAACTGCAGGTGCAGACTAGGCAGATAAACTGCTTCTGAGTTTGTGAACTGTAGGCAGATAAATCCATGATCAGTAAAATGCAGTTGTTTACAGACCAAGTGCCTAAAATGAATTCTAATTGATACTCACCTTGACTTCATTTTGTGTGTAATTGCAATGCTACTTCACATCAAAATTTCTGAATTTACAATATATGCTGGTAAGTCTAAGCATGTCTGCATGCTGTAAGTCTCTTTTGCTTTTTAGAATTGTTGTCTTTTTTATGTAGAAATTCAATCTTTAAATATCCTTTTGATAATATGGACTAGCTTAAAAGGACCAGCTACCTTAAGTTCTTGTAACATTTCTTTTGACTGTTAAAATTACTCGTATTTAAAGGTTGGCCATATTGCAAAGACAATATAACTTCCTTAGTGAAATAAATGTGGTAATTGTCCTCAGAGAAAATGCCCTATATCGCCTAAGAAACTGCATATTCCATTTCAGTCAGAAACTGGCCAGATTTCACGATCATTCAGTAATAAAATGGGTTTACTTCAGTGGGCATGGGACAATCTCTGAGAAAACTGCCTCCTTCTTTATTAATGCGTTCTAGGAAATGTGCCTTTATAGGCCTTCTCAGGAGCAGTGTGGACTGGCCTATTGAAAACTTGGAGTGATTAAACTAGGACTTAACCCAGTGGTCAGTGTGTAGCTGATACAGCCATAACTGGGTTGAAATATCTTCACAGACTGTAGTTTTGTTTTCAAGTGTCCTGTATTGCATTCGTGGAGTGCTGAAGGCCACAGATGGAAAGGATTGGTTAGTATGGCACAGCCTGTCCCTGTCAATGTAGCTCAGCAGTAGCAACCTAACAAATCAAACCAATTTTATTTTGTAACGCCTTAAACCGTCATTCATTCAGAATTTTACAACCCTAGGGGCAAGCCAGTGATCTGTCACCGAATAACTACACGGAAGTGTGTAAAAACTGCAACGAAACCTACACGAAATTGAATGACCTGTATAACCACCTGCAGAGGCTGAACAGGGGAGGTGGTGAATCTGCGCACTCCGCACATTTGTGTATTGACGTGGAAGATGCTGTAAGTGTTTGTTAATACACTTTATTAATCTGAGCCATTTGTGCTTGTCTTACTAGGGATTGCTTTTTCCTTTGGGCAGGGGGCAGTAGGGGCAGCAGTGCCTTTGCCAGGCTGGTGTCCCGTGGTGGGAGGTGCTTGGTGGGGATGTCTTGCTCCGTCCTGTCCTTGGGCAGTGCCGCAGGAGTGTGACTGAAGCTCCTGATCTCCTGAGTGCATTCCAGTTTGAGTAGCTGCACTTTCATTTCTTGTCACTGTGAAGGAGATGGATTGAAAAAAAATAAATCTCTTAATCTTCTGGCTTTTAATGTGAGGCTTTACTGCTATTGTTCTAGCTGGTGTATTGATTCCTTATTACAGCAGCTGTTTCTAGGGATCCTCAGCATGGACAACATATGTTTGGGAAAAGCTTTGATATATTGTGGGGTTTAAGTGGCTGGGCTGCAGGAATGCTCGTCAAAAGTATGGGATTAGCCCTGTCCCCACAGACTGTCAGTGAGCTCTCTGGGAAATGGGCATATGGCAATGTCTACACGTATCTAAGTACAGTTATGTTCCTGAAGCTTGTAGCAGTTTCGATGTGAAATCTTGGCTCTGTCTAAATTGTCTGTTTCAACATTTCCAGGGATTTGCTTGCTTTTGGGGGGAGATCTGTTCAAATGCAATTTTCTTAGGTGATATTTGAACACTTGCATGTCTTGAGGCCTGAGTGTTTGCCATGCCATGCTGCACAGAAAAAATAGATGTGCTTGCTTTCATGGTTTGCTTATGTTCTCCTTTCAGATGAACATCACTCGGAAGCTTTGGAGCAGGACTTTCAACTGTTCTGTTCCCTGCAGTGATACAGTCCCAGTGATTGCAGTTTCATCCTTTATTCTCTTCCTACCTATTGTTTTTTATCTTAGTAGCTTCCTTCACTCAAAGCAGAAGAAACGGATACTCATTTTGCGTAAGTGGTGGTGTTGGCATTTCACTGTTGGAGTTGGGAGGTGCCAGGGATTTGCTTGGCTCTTGTGGGAGAGGGGCCCAGCCAGATCTGCCTGCAGCTGTGCTGACGGCGCTAATAGCAACTATTAGTCTGCTGCTGTCCCCTGAAGAAGGGTAGTAAAGAGCTTCAGCCATATCTTTTCATTAAAGTTTCTGGACGTGAACAGAAAGCTGTTAGCAAGTCTGTGTCGGATAAATGGAGGGAGTGGAGAGACTAGTTTTGTGGAATTCTTTGTGTTTAATTTTCATATAATTTTTCCCTTTCTAGCCAAGCGCATCCAGTCAAATGCCAGTCTTGTGAACATCCAAGAAAAATACAGCTGAGCTGCAAAACAAAACCTGAGAACTGCTGCTGGTATACAGTGGGTACAATTGTGTTGGAATGAGGCCGGCACAAAAGAGGAGTTAATTATGGTTTAGTGTAATGATACAGAGCAACACAAGTTAAACAAAATGCTGTCTGACTTCTAAGCGAGGATATTAACAAACATGACAAGGCAGGGCTGTGTGACACTGTATGGACTCTGGTTTTGAAAAATCTGTGGTGGTTTTTTTTTTTTTTTCAGTCTCGGGCTGAAGCTGGTGTTTTTCTGTTTCTAAGCTTTTGTACTTTACATCAATAGAATAGCTACACTTTCCTTGCATGGTATTTTCCTATATTTGTTTCACAAAAACCTGAGATTTTGAATCTTTTTGAGGTGATTTTGATAGACAAAATTTGAAATAATGTTTGATGTTTCTGCTTAAAATATTATTTTTAATTCCACTTAATATTCAGACTTGGGATGGAAGGAACCCTTTAAAAAAGTTCCCATCTTTCCTATACCGCTGAAAAGTCATGCTGCTGGCATCTGTTAAAAAAGAGGCATGAAATATACAGAGAAAGTGGTAATATATAGTGTTTAAAATGGCAACAAAAGCAGCACAACTGCCAGTGCTGGACTTGAATAGTAATCATTGGCTACAGTATTCTGTTCTCTCTGAAACTGGTGGCATATTTAGTCTTATCCACACTTTAACCACTAAAATCGTTGCTTTTCAAACCTTACTTTTTCAGAGGCTAATTTTACATGTCTGCTTGGGTAACAAGGTTTCACTCCCTATTTATTACGCCATTTCCTTTCCTTTTTAATTCTAATGTTTTGGCGTTTTTTATGTTTTTGTAGAGGAGAATTGAGGTAAAGTCAAGTCACTGGAGATGCTGAATTTCCTGGTCTAGAGCTTGCTGTGGCTTAGTACAGAGGTGTTTACAGGAACTTTGTCGGGTAAAAGTTGTGTTTTCTAGGTAATGTGTTTTAGCAGTAAGAGAACCTGCTGGTTTACTAACTTAGAAACTGTTCTGAAGAACATGAATATACTGTGTTGGGAATTGATGACTTTCAAGAAATAGTTTAAAAATATGATTCCTGTGAAATAGCTGGATGTAAGCAAATTCATACTGCGGAACTCCAAAGCTGATGGAGAAATTCGTGCAATAACTGTGGGGATGGGTGGTGCTGCTGTCAGGCTGTGGGCACAATTTAATGGCTGCAGCAATAGTGGCAGTTTAGTTTGTTTATTGTATTTCTGGTTTGGGAGAGTGGTGAGGTTGAAATTATTTTTAGCTGTACTTGAGGTTAATGAATGCCAGAGTCTTTGCTCCAATTTTTAAATGCATTTTCTAACCTTGATATTAAAAAAAAAGTCATTACAGCTAAAAAAAAATAAATTTCTCTTGAAATATGTGTCTGATGTCTGTCAAATGTCCCATGAAATAGTTGTATGTATCTGATTTGCTTTGGAGCCTATAATGTTGAATTTTTCCTTTGCACTAAGGCTCAAATAAATATATAACAGTGTAACAAAACAGTCCTAAAGCTCTTCCAATCATTTGTTTTCTTGTTTGTCTTTTTTTTTTTTTTTTCCTGTTAGGACATACTGTTGGTTTTGAAGTCAAGTTTAACAAGTTTATTAAACAGTATGTTTAATAATAAGTAAAATATGGTGTTAGCAATTGGTCCCACCCACATGATTGCCTTTTTGTGTTTTATCAGAAAGAAGTATGTATCTCCCTCTGTTTAACATGTGAATTACTAGATCAGCAGTCACTTTGTTTTAGGTAGTTTGTAACAGTGATAGAAAACCGTGTTTCTCTTGCCTATTGCATAACTGTACTTTCATTCGGCTGGGAAAGGCATGCTGCCTTTTAAGAAAAAAAATTAATTTTTATATCTATTATTCTTAAACTTCAACTTTCTGGTACTTACTCAGCTGCCTGCTCTAATAGCATTACATTGATTTCGGACATCATATGATTGAGAGCTGTTCAAAGGAATCTTTCATTCGTGCAGATAAAGCCAGTTTGTATGTGCAGCATTTCAGAATGACAGCTTTTATACTGTAAGCGGTGGCTTTTTGAGCACATTCATGTTAAGTAGGTCTGAAAGTCATTACTTTTGGATATGGTGGTTAAGCACTTTAAAAAAAAATCAGCTTTTCTTATTTTCCTGGCTCCTAAGCCAAACGGAAATACTCATGTGACTTTTGTTGTTTTTGATTTTAAAGCAGCAGCAAAGTTTACACTTGAGATTTTTAATGTTACATATGCTATTTTCTCCTTTTTTTCTTTCTCCCTCCCCCCCCCAAACTTTCTACTGTTAACTTTCTTTACACTGTGCTATATTTTTGGTAGGATATTTCATATATAAATTGATTGAATTATCTTTATACTCTATTTGTGAGAGAAATGTGGAAGCACACAGATTGTTGAAAGAGAAATAGAATTCTTTTTTGCTGCTAGTCTTTCATTTTTATTTTTTGCCTTTTTGGTATTATGTATATTAAATAGCATAAACTTTGAAATACTGGCTGTATTTTTTTTTTGTGGAAATAAAGATTTCTTACTGTGGGGGGTAGCACTTTGATTCATATTTATACTTACTAGGAAACCTCTAAATGTGCAAAGTCAGCTGTAATAAAGATTGTCAATAAACAGTGAACAGTGTGGTTACTTAATTGCTTCATCTATAGTAGTTTTATATTCCTGCTGTTCTGGGTTTGTGTTCAGAAGCACCTGCTTATTATTCTTCATTATGCAGTTTGCAGGACAACAGCATGAGAAGGATGTTTTCAAAGCAGTGCTGTGCTGAATTACAGAATGGCAGCTGATGAGAGGGTGGAGTTTCAGCTTTGTCGAAGCTTCCCGACGCCTATGGCAAGGCTCGTGTTAGTGGCAACTGAGTTTCATGGAGGAGTGTGCAGAAGTGAGGCTGGTGGGCTTAGCTTGCTGTCTTTCTGGGGAGGTTTTTGGTTGCCTGCGGTGGCAGCTTCAGCGGTCCGTGTTGGATCGCTGCTGGGCTGCAAGGTTTGAAAAGCAGCAGTGCAGTGCCTCACCATGGAGAGTCGGGTGTTTCGCCTGATGGCAGACGCTTTGTGCTCTAGTGGTGGGATGAGGGTAGCGCAAAGGCAAATTTAAATCTCGGCGTGCCCCTTGCAAGGGACTTCCAGGAAGGCGGGGGGGAATCGCAATCCGGCGTGGTTCTGGCTGCCTGTATGCTTGGGAGAGACACTTGAAGGGGAATTGGCACAGGAGAAGGGCAAGTGGGAAGAGCAGAGGATTTAACTGGTGAGTGGAGCAGAGGTTCAGAGTATGTGAGCGTGGAAGTGGGGGTCTGTAAGCACACACGGGGAGAGGCTGCTAAAGTGCACAGGTGGTTGAAAGATCCTGAGAAAAGAGGGTGTGAATGGGACCTTGATGGCAACTGAGCTGGAAGGGGGATGCTCTGGATTCTCGGTGGAAGTGAGGCTGGGGCCTGGAAGGTACGGATGCAGTGCAGCTGAGCCTGAGTTCCCCACTGGTCTGTGGTGGGGTGCCTGCACAGGTCGGTACTGGGAGTGAGTAGCAGGATGACAACAGGGACTTGCTTCTGAGTTAAAAGCAACTGCTTTCTTCTGGGCGGGTACCTGGATTGCGTGATGGTGTTGAAATAATCCTGGTTCAAAGGTTCTTTACAAAGCTCCTGTTCCATTTTGAGCTGAGTGAGGACTCCTGTTAAACACCAAACAAGGGACTTCTTTAAAAGGAACCAAAAATAGATTTTTTTTTTTTTTGGTGTAATGTCTGCTATTTGCTTCTTCATTAAATAACTGCTATAATCACAAAATGGCTTCAGTTTCCTAATGTTTTGTTTCTGGTGCTTTCTGTCCAGTTAATCAAGTACCGTCAAATCTTGTGTTTCTGCTAATTTCTGCCTTAGTTTTCGTGCCCTGAATATAGAGTTCCTCTAGAATGATAAGCTCTGTGATTAGCAAAATCACTGTACTCCTAATCAGAATGGATGGGTAACTTACCAATTTTTGTTCGTATTTCATTGTGAATTTTCCCTCTGGGACTGATGTAAGCTTTTTTAGCCTGACCTTCATTAAGTTTGTGCAGGATGTGCATTCTGTATCTTTGCCAGAGTGAAAAGTTACACACTGGAGGAGCGTAGCCAGTAAATTCTGCAGCTTCTCTGGAGTGTTGTGTCTCCCAGCACTGTGATGGGTGTTTGTTGCTACTTGCTGGAGGCAGCCAGGACGATTTATGTGCAACAATAACCTTGTATTGTGCTGAGAGTTGAAGTGCAGTTGCTACCTTGGAGATCCTAACCTAATCTAAGACAAAAATAGCATGGAAAGGAAGAGAACAGGAGGTGATGTGATCAGTGACCACGATCAGTTGTGTGATACCTTTATCAAACACCTGCACTTGGAAAAGGTTACCAGCATCTCTGCTGACCTTTCAGAGTGTTCCAGGCATGGTCTGTACCCAGGACTGGGTGTGGGCTTAGGGAGTTGACAGACCAGCATCTTCCTCTGCTATAGCAGCAGCTTCAATGCTTTGCTCTGCTGGGAAGTTGGTGCTGCTCCAAACTGGTTTCCCCCAGCATCTGCTCTGAACTGTGGCAAGGACAGTGCCAGGGAGCTGGCGCTGCGGGGAAGGACTGGGGATGCCCTAGAGTATAGCTTTGAAAGGAGCCTGTTGCTGGAAGTATGAACTGGGTTTGGGCTTTTTCACTTCTGTGCATCATGGTTGCAAAGGGAACTGAGCAGAATAGGGCTGACCGAGCACAAGGACAGCAGGGATGCTGCTGCAATGTTTTGCCGTGTCAGAGAGACAAAGTTGTGTCAAGTAAATGCTAATTATTTTTTAACAATAACTTAATTAGTTGTGGTAGAAATAAGTTAAATAGTTACATGAGCTCTAATCTTCCTCTGCTCCCATCTGAGGTGAAAATAATGGAATTTTTTTTTCCAAATAATTATTAAAAGAAAGATACTCTCTAGTAGCTCAGTTGAATTTTTAACTTTTAATACTGAAAATTCTCCTCTGGTGCCAGCACAGTAAGTATCATGGATTGCTGCAATTAAACCAGTGCATTAAGTTATTCATAATACTCTTTCTGGGCAGTGTTCCCACCTGCTTAATCTGTGCTAAACAAGCGTTTATTAGAACTGACTGTTGAAAAACGCCAAGCTAAATCGGACACTAAAAAAAAAATATTGAAAAATCAATACGATGCCCTAAACTGGTTTAATATGTCTTTCCTCTTCAATAATCCTACACGTTACTGATTTATTTGCTGTAATGAACATGCCATTCAACCGAAACAAGATTAGCTGCTTAAACTGCCGCATTAAGTACGGAGCAACTTTAATGCTGCTTTATATTTCGTTGTAATGCTCAGCACTTACAGTGGTGTGACTTTCTCTCCTCTGCAACAACGAGTTTGTGTAAGAGTCACTGAAGGCTTCCCGAATGGTGTTTGGTTAAAGCATATGGAATGGTAAATATGGGTTGGAGAGTTGCAATGTGGCACGTCCTTCATGCAAACCTAAGTGGAACCAAACCAGTGAGCAGGATTAATGCACAAATTTATACTCCCGTCAGGATTTTTCCGGGGTTAACCGTGAAATAAATGGCTTATGTCAAACTGATCTAGGTTAAGACAGAGAGAACAGCCACTGGCAATCAGAATATTCCTTTGGACTTCATTCAAAAACTTTTTTCAAGCACTTCAAAGAATAGCAATTCACTGTGCTGCATCAAAAAACAGCCTGCAAGGAGCAGGCATCTTGGCTTTGCAAGGAAGGGTCCCAAGATAGATGTGGTAAAGACAGAAGGTTTTCAAAGGAGTTTGTAGAAAGAGACAGGGAAGTAAGAGTACAGGTATTTTACACCTGTCCACTATTGTGTAATGTATAATAGAAAGTCTGTTCTTTTGAATAATACTGGGCAGGTCTGAAAAGTTTAAGCTCTTCAGTTTCCAGGTAAAACTGTGTGTTCTTCTCTTCCTGCTATAGTGGCAAACTTCAACTGGGTTTTCAGTGGGTTTTGATTACTGTTTTGTTCTTTCCCTCTGTCATGAAAACGCTGGGTTAGATAATTACCTCCCCTTCTTGTTGATTAAGAAGGAAGCTGTATTTGCTGGGGCATCTGTGTATTCTCCATAGTTCTCAAAATTGCAATGAATTTTCTGTTTGCAGTACTATGTTAAGTTTCCTTTTTTTTTTTGGAAGATTATGATGAGTTGCCAACACGTTTCAGCAGCTTTTTGGTGTCTTGGAGTCAAACTTAGAATATCAAACCTGGAGAAATGGGTTTCAAAGTATTGAAGATGTGTGCTGAGAGCAATTACTTAAACATGTAGAAATTAAAAAAAATGTAGTGCATTTGCACTGTGCTGGAGCAGGTTTTCAAATGCAGGTGGTGGTTCTCACTCCACCAAGTACGTGTTACTTCTGGTGAATGCTGCTTTTGGCCAGGTGATCAGAATACAGAATCAAAAGTGATCTGGTAACGAGAGAGTTGAGGGATTGAAGGAAGCTCTTATTGCAGGAGAAA
The DNA here is from genome assembly GCA_013397975.1 of Machaerirhynchus nigripectus. Lineage (NCBI taxonomy): Eukaryota > Metazoa > Chordata > Aves > Passeriformes > Dicruridae > Machaerirhynchus > Machaerirhynchus nigripectus. The sequence goes on along the minus strand of VZRQ01006119.1, from coordinate 1,773,643 downwards.
ATGCACTCTGGAAGTGTGTTAGGGGAAGCAGCCCTACTTTGCATTGCTGCATTAAAGAAAAACAACCCCAAACCTGAAGATGCTTTCGGAACATCTGCCTGAAGGATGAGGGCTGGCATGCAAAAAAAAGGTCTTGTGAGTGTTGGCAAAGATATTAATTTGGCACTGATACGGCACTTTTTCATGGAAAAACAGAACCTGAAGGTGAATATGATGGAGTGTCCCATAAGGAACATGCATGCTTCAGGGGGAAAATACTGTCCTCAGCAGCTGGTTTAAAATGGAGGAATAGTAACAGTGTCATGTTTCTGTGGAACACTTACGTGTTTTTCTTAGTTATCTGGAGCCCCCTCAGCACCATTTGCTGTTGTTGTGCAAACTGCACAGATCTAAATGGTGCTTGCATTTAGCCCCTGGGCTCTGGTCACTCTGTTACAGCAGGCTGAGTTCCTACTGCATAATACGCTTATTTTTTCTGCTACACAGATAAGCAGCTGCCTTTATTGCAGCCACTCACATGAGCAACTTTTGGCCCACTCAGAAGCTCCCACAGTCATATTTTATTCAAAGAGGAAATGATTTGTGTGATCTTCTAACTCACAATGAGGGAAGCACTTGGACTGACCTGTTTGATGTCCAAGCAAGCACCAGAAGAAGGGATAGTGAGAAGGAAGGAATGAGGGAGAAACAGTGAAACTGAGCAGGAAAAAGGAGGATTGAATAGTCCTGGGAAAGCCTCTGCCCTGCCTTGGCTTGTATAACGGGGACTTATACAACCCGTAACCCAACCTGACCCTGACCCTGCCAGTGCTGAGGGACTATATTTCTACTGAGATTAAGCTTTTCTTTTCTTTCTTTTTCCTGGAACAATTTCATTGGCTTTTAGCTTGCCTCTTGGCTAGCACGGTCAAAGCAAGCTTGCCTGATTTTATCTACGATATTTACCTGCATCCTCTATGAGTCGTGTAGCAGCGGCTGCTTTGACCCAGCAGCTGTGTGTGTGCCAGCCTTGCTGAGGAGCATGTGGCTGTCTCACAAAATGGCTGGGTAGTGAGGAACCACTCCAAAAATGGAGCAGGTGAAGGGGCCCACCATGCCTAGTTTCTTTATAGGGCTTCTCTCTCACTTTCCTTAGGAGACTGTGTGCACAAGTTGGTCCACAGTGGCTGGGAACAGGGGCAGATTTCTGCCTCTTACACGTACAGATGCCCACTTCTGTTCAGGTGAAAGCAACTCTCTGTAATAAGAGGTCAGAAGTAAAACCTTGTGTCCTGTGCTTTCTGACAAGAATGCAGAGGGACTAAAGCTCTGGGACAGGGACCAGGCTTCCCCCTCGGGCTTGGGGGTTTATCCCCAGATGGGATGACTGCCCTGCAGCGCACACCTCGCTGTGCAGCAGTCAGCAGTCTTACATATAGGTAGGCAACCTCAAGGAAAAAGCAAAGCATGCACAGATGTGCTCTGCCTGATTTCTCTCCTTCTCAGTGTTTTTGCTGCTGCTGTGTCTAGAAGTCTGTAAGCAAAAAGGACACATCACAGGGATTTGGGTACATGGCCTCTCAACACAAGGATGCCAGATGTAACCTGTGTGCTCTGTGCTTGAACTAACTCTTCTGAATCAACCGTAAGATCTTGAAGGCACTTAAACTGGGCAAACCCATGCTTTCTTCCCTGTTCTGGTTTCTATTTCTGATCATTTTGATTCAAGATGTGCATTTTTTCCCCTGAAAATTTATGCTCACACAGCTGAGACAGCTCAGTAAAGGAACAGCACCATCCTTTATGTGATGGGGGCAGAAATCAAGCTGTGAGTTACCTTCATGGTCTGACATTATGAAACTCTCATATTTTTCCACTGGAAGTTCATTCTAAGGGAACAATAAGCACAAGACAGCATAGACAGAAATAGAAGTAACAGATGAAAGTGTCTAAAATAGATTTTAAATATTTATGTTTTTTTTCCTTTTTCCTTTTAAGTGCACCTTCTTGATTTCAGAGTGCATTACTTCTTAGCTCCTGTGCCATGAGTCAGACAATCTGTGAAATGGGGGTGCACAGACTCTCTACTGTTCTTGCTTCCAGCATCTGAGAGGGGAGATGAGGTAAAAGGGAAAAAAAAGTAGAGATTGAGAGACTAAGAGACCCCATCTTACTCACTGTTAGAAAAAAATGTGCATCAGCTAAAAGGGGATAAAAAGCATAAATTCCAGTCAGATGTGCCTCTTGTGCAAAATGACTAATTAAATGACATTGGTATCTTAAAAATAGACCTTGCTTTAATGGGAAAATGTTTTAGAGGTCATTTAAAAAAAAATCAAAACCCCAGGATGATGAAGAAGGTATGACTGCCTGCCTGGGCTTTGTTATTTCTTAGAAGTAAATCTCATTTTGGGGACAGCTTTTAAGAAGAACAGTAAAGCCTGGGTCACACACAATAGCCAGGCTCATACAAACAAGCGTGGGCCAGGGCTCACAAAGGGGCTGCAGAGGTCAGAAAACAAGTGCTGAGCGGTGTGTAAATTAATTCAGCCTCTCCTGACCCTTGGGCAAACCCTCCTGCCCACGTGGAAGCAGGAGCCTTTCTGTCCCTGCCCCGCTCCAGAGGAGGAAAGCCGCCGGCTCCCCGCACACAGTGGCAAAACCCACACCTCCCTGAGCCTGGCAGGAGCCCGGGGCCGGGCACATCCTGGCTGGGGGAGCAGCCTGGCACAACGCAGGAGCACAGTGGGGCTTCTTCCATGCATTTCTTGTGTTGCTGAAACACAGACCCCAGGCACCCGTAGCTTCCAGGCACAGGCTTTGGGGTGACAACTGCCTATGAGCAGTGCCCATAGAAGAACGTAAGAGCTGCTGTAGTGTGTCATCTGTAGTCCAGGAGCCTGCCTCCACCGTGCCTGCCAACTCTGGCACTGTGCGTAGGACTCGTCATTTTTTGCTCATGCTTTCTATGCCAGCTGGGTTATTCTAAACCTTTGCTGTTTCTCTTCTGCAGCTTCTCCAGCAGCACATATACCCCAAGTAACTGTTTGTCAAACCATGTGCTCGAACACCTGCAAGATGAGATTTTTAAAAATTAGTTTATATACTGAAAACATGAAACAGATTAATGTAAAGGGGAAACGTTTGATCTCTTTCACCAAATAACCATATCAAAAGCTCTTTTCAATGCCTTTTGTTGAAACATATGAAAGTCATGAACTCCTTGGCTGCTAGCCACTACATCAGAACATTGCCCGGTGTAAACTAATGTCACTCTGTCAGTCTCCAAGGACATGAACTGACTCCTGCCATGCCTGGATGCAGCCTCCAGGGATTAAACAGTGTTTGTATGACTGGTAGCACTGTATGTTCTGTACTGAAATGGGCTAAATGTGTATGGAAACCTGTGAATGTACTTGAGAAGCTAGCTCCTGAAGTACAATAGATACTATCTTCAAGAGAAAGAGACTGACAGACTGTCTTTGAGCTGATGAATAAGAAAAGGAACCATGTATTTTTTTCTAAAAACTTGGGAGTTTTTATTGAAAACTACATGTTGTTCCAACCATTTTTGATTTCCTGGTGTTTGCCAGGAAAGGCTACTCCCCAGTAAAGGAGAAGTTCCCTTCTGGTTTTGTTATAATTTATAACAGCAAAACTTAAATATGGGAATTTTTCCAGCTCTTTAACTGAGCTGATGGTTCAAGGAGAAAGGAACAGGTTTCCTGCCTATATTTCACCCTTATTTTACTTCAGAGCTTTTCCTGCTCATTTGCAGGGGTACTGAAAAGGAAAAAGTTAAAATTATGAGGGTGCTTTGCAACTGCAGTGAAGTTTATCACTGTGAACAGGTGATGGCATGATCACTTGGTAAACACCAAGCAAGCCAAGGAAGGATGCAGCAAGAAGAAGTTGATGGGAGAGATTAACATTGGTGATTTTTCCCGTCTCAGAACAACCACAGTCACTCACTGTGGTCATGTGCTGCCAGGTCAGGGGCTCACTGACCAGGAGCCACTGGGGAGCCCAAGGAGCTGCAATGCCAAGGAAATCACTGCTGAAACGGGCAGGCATGTGGAGGGGAAGCAGGAGCTCCAAGAGGTGCATGGTTCACTCAGGATTTGGTGTCTCAGCAGTGTTCCATTCAGGACAGGACAGCCAGCACAGCTCCTGGAGTCTGTGGAATGGGAAAAACTCCTCACTGGGTCCTGTAAGCAGCTTCCTCTGCTCGCTTTTCACGTAAATCCTCAGTTCTTCCCTCTTGTGCCTCCTTGCAGCATTTCAGCCATGTCCATGAGCAGCTCTTCACTTGTGAACATCCAGGGTGGCTTCGAAGATTCATCTGTCATCACTCCCGTGGTGGTTTGATACCAGAATCACGGCCCTTACTTCATGCAGGCTATGAAATGAATCCACATCTCAGTAGTGTTAGATCTGTCAAATGCACACTGGTCCTCCTCAAAATATCACAGAATACTTGAGGGTGGAAGGGACCTCTGGTCTGATCCCCCTGCTCAAGCAGGACCACCCAGACACAGTTGCCCCAAGGTGAGTCTATGCTGAGCTTCTCAGTTACCTGTTTTCGTAGGGGCACCTCTGAAAGGGAACCCAGCAGCTCTAGGAAGGTGCTCAGAAAGGACTGCTGGGTGTCAGATCCCATGCCCAGCTCCTTGCTGGGGCAGGCTGGTGTCCAACATAATCCTACAAAAACCTCTTCTTGGCCACCCTTTGTCCTCCAGGGGCTGTGGCTCCTCCTGATGCTGAGGCGCTCTGCACTGTATTTCCTGTGGCACCTGGCTCCAAGCACAGGTGTCTCCAGGAAGGACACTTTGTGTGTTTGGTGTCGAAGCTCCTGCTGTGATCATCTGGTCTGGAGGTCTGGGCAGGCCACTGTGCAGGGGCTGGGAGCCCTGTCTCTGCTTCAGGGAGAGCCGAACAGCTCCTTAAATGCTTGTTAACCCCAATCCAGGGTGAGTACCGGACATTCCTTCATTTTGGGACCAGCCCTAAGCTCGATCCCTTATTAACCATGCAAGAAGCTGCTGCTGCTGCTGTTGCTGCTGACACTCAAGTGTCACTACTGTACTACTGTAAACAAGGGATGGTTAAAATTGTGTTCTCTACATGATATTTCAAGAAAAAAAGCTCTCAATGACTAACAGGGCAATCACATTCTGAGCTTGGCTTCCTGGGGAAAGCAAGATTGTGTCTTACGGGGTTTGAATGCAGATTATGACCTCCAATATTTGTAATCTCTTGGCAAATCTTAATCAAACTGGACTTGAGGAGAACATACAAAGAGACAGGAGTTCCTACAAGTTTCATGATAAGGGCTGCTGAGGAGAGGAAAGAAATCACCTAGAAATTATCCCTCAAAGATGGTTAGCCATGACAAAATCCCACAGGACAGAGCCTGTACAAGCCCCAGCTGCAGGGAAAGCTACAGCCAGACTTTGCATCCTACTGGGCACCACAGTCAATTGATCATGGGGCACACATCTTTTAGTTCCAGTCCTTGAGGACCACCTAAGCCAGCCTGCTGGTTCTGCTTTACTCCCCAGTCTTTCTGTGCCACACTGGGGCCCTGGGGCCCTCCTGGCCTTGGCACAGCTGCCAGACTGGTGAGACGGCAAAATAACCAGCCCAAGGCAGTAGTGGAACCACCTCTCTTCAGCAGAATCCCAGAAAGTTGCGGTCTGTCAGAAATGTATGTGCCCACAGTGCTGCCTACTGCTGCGTTTCTCAAATACAAGAGGATTTCCTTTCCCCTTGGTACCAAGGAGTTTTATGCTGAGTGGACTGAATAAGACTTTCCAGCAGAATAATTTCCCCGAAAGATTAGGAAAGTCAAATATTTCTTAGGATCTCTATCATGTCTGACATCTATTTATCATGATATGAATTACTTTTTTCCTTTTAAACTGATGCATGCACCAAAGCCGAACCCAATGCTTTCACTCCCAGCTGTTGTAGTTTAGCTGCTCCCCTCTCTACTTTAAAACCTTTTATTTACTTTTTTTTTTTAAGGTGAGAGCCTGAGAGAGGTCAGCTGGAGTGTAAGTGCTCTGCTTTTCCCTTTCATTAGCACAAGTGATGGCTACACATGGATTTCAAATTTGTTTCAGCTCTTACTGGGAGCTCTTTGCAACCTGAAGCAGGGATTGATTGTCTGTGAAGAGGCTCTGCGGTTACAAAGGCAGAAGTCAGGCAGGAAAGGTCTGACATGTGAGCTGTCAGAGGTGGTGTCACTGCCAGCTGACCCATCATAAGACTGCCGGTAACAGCCAAAGGGTGCCCTGCTCGGGAGGTTCTAGTGCCCTGCTCCCTGCTAGTTTGTGCTTGGAAACAGATTGACTAACATAATAGAGTGATTTTGTAATCTGTCATAATACCATAAGCTACAGATCCACAGACTTTGACCCCTCGCAGGTATAATGAGCTCCTTTATTCAGCTGCACATGCTCTCTCGATGGGGGAGAGAGAGGGGGGCTTTTTCCTAATTATATATCCAAAGCATATGTTTTGCCCAGAAACAAAGCATTATATTCATTAGTGAAATCCTATAAGCTAGGCTCTTTTTATTAGCCAGTTAACTAATTGACAGTTAAGAACATGTATTAATATCATGGTGTAACCATGCAGTCACTTAATCTGACAGCTTTATTAAAATCATAGCATTGCTCCTCTAAGTTGCTACAGCGAAGGGCTATAGCATTTGCATTAGAAACACTGGTGTTTCGAGATATAAAGCTCAGCTGTGAAAAAAAAATCAACAACACACAAAGTCTCAGCCTAGTGTTGGTCTCCGTTAATCCTTTGTCAGAATTGGAGAAGAGCACTGAAGTTCCTTGTACTGATCTTTAAAAATCTGCTCAATCAATTTAAAGTAGGTTTTAGGAGCCCACAAAAACATTTGTTAATACATGATCCTTTTTCCTTACTGCATCAGAAAATTGTAGCGAAATACAGAGCACTGCACATCTGAAAGAATAATGCAAAATTCTGGGTGCAGTTTGGGCAGGGGGGTTGTGTCACACCGGGGGCAGGGGGAACACAAGTACAGCTGTGGATGTGGCACTGAACACAGCCCTTCCATTTGCTATGGTGGTTTAAAAAGGTAAACGACCTGTAAATGGAAAAGCTTAGAAAATAAATACTGGTAAAGGAATCAGTGTCATCATAGTATGATAACATTGTACAAATCCATCTTGTATTCTCATCTCACCGAAGTAATAACTCCCTATAGTAGCCCAAGTTTGAAAAGGTTGAGGTAGCAGGTTTTTGCCACTAAGTGCAGTGCTTTCATGAGTGACGAGAATAAAAGCTCTACAGACTCGCATTATGCCTTTCATTATGATTGCACAGCCTCTGCATTTGGTTTACAGATCTTTATTACCTGGTGCCTGACATATAAGATGGAGAATACAGAACAGCTCTGGGTCTGTCAGACTGATAGCTACAGAGGGAAAAAAAAAAAAAAAGGAAAAACACGGAAATCAGTGAAGGAAAAATAAATACGAAAACACATAATGGTATTTTTACAGATCTTTACTTCATACAGATTGACAGACATCATAGTGGAAAACCCAAAAAGCTTTAAAATGCCTCCCCACTGAGCAGCAAGGCTGCCCACCGTGAGCATGTCTTCCCTGTTGCAGCTGTGAGAGTTGTGTTTGTCTGGGCTGTACTGTGTACTTACTGGCCTGCCGTGAATCATTCTGGGGTCAGCACCACCTGGAGTGGTGGCCTGGCTTTATTCATAGTGAAGATGTGCATGTCCCCATCCCTGCCAGGATGGGCTAAATCCCTCTGATTCAAACATCTCCCTGAACTCCCTGCCCTCTGTGCCTGAAATGCCCATGACCATCATTTTAGTTCAGCAAGCAGAGGACCAGAGTCCAGCACCAAAGGTCATCCTTCTCCTCATGCCCCGGGTATGTGGTTCAGGCAGGCACTCAGCATGCCCAAAACAGCTGCAGGCTGCTGATGGTCTGGTCTGTTCTGTCCTGAGCTGTCCTAGCTCCTCACCAGGAAATCTCACTGCTTCAGCTGCCCCATACTGGGACAGCCACAGGTTGGGCTGCTGTGATGCACCAGGACAGTTTCAGAGCACTACCTGGCTCCACAGGTTACAAAAGAGGCTTCACCCCCTTCTTCAGTTATGGCAGACTTCCCATCTTTTACCATGGGCAGCATTGAAGTGAGTGTCACAGAACTGTGTAGCCAGAATGATCCCACAGCCAATTTCTTTTGTATGAAAGATCTCATCTGGAATCGGTGGGACCAAATGGAAATTACCTTGGCTGAGGAAGATGGATTTGGGCTGGACATTTCTGATACAGAAGCAGAAAAGTCAAAGTGTCTTCAAGCAGCTGCTGACTACACTGCAACCAAGAAGCCTATTCATAGGAAAAAAAGTGTTTTTTTGAAGCGAAGAAACCTCTCAACAGGAAGTGGGCTGAAGTCAGTGGGTACACATGAATACGAGCACAAGTTGGTGCTTTCACTGGGGAGAGGCCAATAGGAGAGAGCACACGAGCCTTGCCACTTGGATGTTCAGGGCTATGTCCTAGCCTAGCCCTTTTAGTATCCACCCATGGATATATTGTCCATCGAATTCCTTAACCAACTTGCTGATGCCATTTGACTCCCCCAGCCTTAGGTAGCTGCCAGCAACAGAAGTTCACGGCCATCGGTCTAAGGAATGTCTGTTTTAAACCAATCTCCTACTAGTTTCCTCCAGTTTCCCCTATGCTGATGTTTGCTGATGCAGTATTTGTGAGTCACTCTTCCACTTGGCTGTTGTTGCCAAAGTTTTGTAAACCTCCAACATGTCCTTTGTCAGTCACCTCCTCTGCAGAATCCCAGCCTGCCTCCTTGCTCCACATAAGATGATCTTCAGATGATCTCCAGATGATCTCCTTGATCATTTCAGCTGCCCTTTTCCATCACTCCTCTAGTTCTATGCCAAGGGTATGGGTCAACAGGTGTCTGCTCCAGCCACCACTGGTAAGTGTAAATAAGTTCAGCCAGTAGGTACAATTTTCAAAGTCCCTTTTATTTTTGCCATGATGTCTGTTAGGTATTAAGTGCTTTTTAATCTTAATGAAAAACAATTTTTATCCTTTGCTTTCTGGCATGTTCATCTAAACCCAGACAGTGTTGCCCCTTAAAAATAAGCAACGAACAAAGTAAATCAGAGAACTGTAGTTAATTATAAATAATTAATGAAAACTGATAAAAACTCTCTGGAAGTCAGCACAAGCCTCTGTGCATAATATTGATGACCAGTGACAGGACCCGAGGGAATGGCCTGAAGTTTTGCCAGGGGAGGTTTAGGTTGGATATTAGAAAAATGTTCTTCACCCACAGGATGGTTCGGCATTGGAACAGGCTCCCCAGGGGAGTGGTCACAGCATCAAACTTGGCAGAGTTCAAAAAACGTTTGGACAATGCTCTCAGGCACATGGTGGGATTCTTGGGGCTGTCCTGTGCAGGGCCACAAGCTGGAGTCTATGATCCTTGTGGGTCCCTTCCAGCTCAGGATATTCTGTGGTTCTAATTTATGATTCATTGCATTCATGATTTTACAACTATTTCTTGGACAAATCTTGCACAGGTAGCAGCCAGGCAATGGTGTCAACGTGAATTTTGCCTGATCACTGGCAGAATGATTGAGATCATAACAAATAAAAAGTCAAGGAAAGACTCTCTTACACATTCAAACAACACCAGTTAAAAAAGTCCAGCCATAGTGAACAGATGGCTGCTGTATATTGTAGCAGACTTGTGGGGAGGACCATAATATCACACTTCCTGAGCAATTTCTGAGCAGCAGAGGAGTAAGCAATACCTCTAATGCGAAATCAGAGGTAAAATGAATTAGGTGGTGATAACCCTTGAAAAAAAAAGGTATTTTGTGAGTTTCTGTGCAAAGACCATTTGAGCTCTAAGCTTCATAATCAGCTTGGAAAATAGTTTAACCCACAGGAATCTTTGTGACTTGCTTCTGTCTTCCCCAGTTTGCAAGGTCAACTATCAAAACAGATATAGTTTGGAGAGCTTTGAGTGACAAGCAGTGAGCATAATTTACAAATTATTTTATGTTTCTAAAGGCAGTGCTATTGCATCATTTTTAGGTCATGTTTAACAATATCGCATAAAATAGTTAATTTAAACAAAAATGGGAAACTCAGCGGGGAAAAAGGGAGGTGCAGACTTTTCAGATAATCCACTTACTGCATCTTTGTTGTGCCTATCCTCATAATACCCCTGAGTCCCAGTTGCTGGATTTAGCAGTAACACTTACCAACTTCCAGAGAAGCAGCAGCCACACTCCAGCTTTCATTGCTAATATTCCCGGCATTAGTGCCCTGTGAAGCCCTGGGGCAAAGCCTGCACCTCCTCAAGGCTGCTCGTGGCTGCTCCCTGTGTGCAGCTGGGTGAAAGGCAGAGAACAGGGGAAAAGGGAGAGG
>VZRQ01006119.1:1752061-1763112 GCA_013397975.1 Machaerirhynchus nigripectus | reverse complement strand
GAAGGAAGGAAGGAAGGAAGGAAGGAAGGAAGGAAGGAAGGAAGGAAGGAAGGAATAGAGAAATAAGAAAGGAGAAAGGGCATTGGTCCAAGGTCAGTGTAAATCCTCAGCTTCTAAAGCACTGCTTGGCTTCAGTATTGCATCCTCCCAGTTATTCCCTAGCATGCAGCAGGAAAGAACAAAGTGGGCCAGAATGCCAACCAAATTGATTCTTGATGTAACCACTGGATTTCTGCGAAGGGTAAAACTCCAGGAAATCACAGCCCAAACATTGATGAATGTATAAGGTGCTTAAGCTCTTTTCTTACCATTTTTCTGGCTCTTCTGGCACTGCACTTTCTTTATTCAGGGGCATTGTGGGGTTTTGAGCTGCCACTAACCTTTACACCCCTGAGATACAAGCTGCCAGCAATCTGCTCTAGGACCTTTTTCCTGAATTTGTCACCTCTCAGCAGGAATACCCCACAATTTACTGTCATCTGCAATGACCCACTGCATGAAGTTCTGTAGTATTCAGCACACTGCCCAGGAAAGCTCCATTTTCCCATTGTCATGGTTTTGCCCAGAATTACAGTTAATTTTCTTCACAGTACCTCATACTGGTATGAGGAGCCTGTGATTCAGACTTCTGCTGGAAACAGAGTTGATAATTCAGGGATGTTTTAGCTTTTGCTGAGCAGCACTTGCACAGAGTCAAGGCCTTTTCTGCCTCTCACCCCACCCTGCCAGAGAGGGGCCTGCAAAAGAAGTTGGGAGATGACACAGCCCAGACAACTGACCTCAACTCACCAAAGGGATCTCCCATGCCATATGGCATCATGGTCTGCATATAAAGCTGGGGAAGAAGGAGAAAGGAGGGGATATTTGGAGTGATATTGTTTGTCTTCCCAAGTCACTGTTAAGTGTGATGCAGCCCTGCTCTCCAGGGGATGGCTGAACACCTGCCTGCCCATGGGAAGCAGAGAATGAATCCCTTGTTTTGTTTTGCTTGCATGTGTGGCTTTTGCTTTACCTGTTAAACTGTCTTTATCACATGGGTTTTCTCCCTTTTACTCTCTTGATTCTCCTGCCCATCCCACCAGAGGAGTGAGTGAGCAGCTGCATGGGGCAGAGTTGCCAGCTGAAACCAGCCCTTGTTCCATCACTGATGTGCTTGTCCTGGGTGATTTTTACTGTAATGGGGTTAATATGCACAGAGCAACCACAGTAGTGATGACACACAGTATTATATAGCAACTGCTCACCACCTGCTGACCAATGCCCAGCCAGACCACGGGCAGTGCCTGCCCCCCAGCTTTCCCCCGGTTTATATACGGAACCTCACTGAGCAATACATAAAGCCAGCTGCATATCCTTCCCTTCTGCAAACCAGCTGCATTCACCTTGTCCTTCAGCAGCCAGCTGGGGTTAAGCCACGGCATCCGTCCTACAGACTTCCATGCCATTGCCCTTCAGTTCTTCTCCTTCACTTTCCCCATCCCATTCCTATTGGTCTGGCACAATCCTTGTGCCTAGCCAGGAGTGGATCTATGGGGGCATCTGTGGAAATTGCATGAAAATGTTAGGAAGCGTGCCAAGGAAAATATGATTACAAGTATTTTCTCACCCCTGTTGGGAAGCAAATTGGACACTGGGGTATGCAAGAATGGGGCAATGCCAAGAGGGAGCTACACTCCTGTGGGCAGTCCAAGAAGAGGTAAAAACATTTTAGGATCTTTCTTCCTTGTATGGTCATGTTAGAAGTCCTTGATGGCTCTGGACAACACTAGTTTTATTCTCATCAAAAACAACAGGCAAATCTAAAGAAGGGAGGTCCACTGGGGTCGCAGGGAGGATCACTGGGCCATCAGTTTTAATCTGGCTTCTCTGTCAGAAATAAATAAAATAGCACCAATAAAAAGTGCCAGTGAGAAGGGCAGTGGTGTTTGCAAGGAAGCGGGTGCAGACACTCACTTGCCTTCATGGAACTAGCTGTGGGCAGCCTCCCTCCCATAGTGTGTCCCTTCATGAAAGTCTGTTTTTGGTTCATGGCTTTTTAGGTTGGTCACACTAAACTTTTGACTGGAAGTAAATGGAAGAATGGATCATCTTGTGTCACAGGACAGACACAGAAAAAGAACATTTCTAAAATAGCTGGGCCAAACACAAAGACTCCTGTGTGACACTGCTTGCAGGGTGGACGAGGAGCAGAACCAAAGCAGGGATCTGCAAGACCACCCAACACAGCTGGGCAGCCTGAGGTGTATCCCAGCCACACACAGTGCAGATCCTGCTGCCTTTCTGGTGTCTGTAGCTTTTCCATGGTGACAGGTTCTTCTGAAGCCCTCACAAAGAGCTGTTTTGTTAGCAATGCCCATTTCAATGAAATATGCCACGTAAAGCTGTTACCTTCTGTCTTGCTACCTAAACACACTAAGAGCCTTCTTCTTTTGTCGCTTTGATGGCCCAGATACGCTAGACTTACGTAATGCCACATTGCATTTTACTGGGAACTAGTATACCTACAAAACTGGCAAATAATTGGAAATTCGCCACCTTCTTATCAGACTCGTTTGGCAGCAGCAGGAGCTGGAGAATGTCCCAGCATTGTGTTGGATTGCCATCGCTGTAGAAGAAGTTAGTAGAAATTTAGCACTAGCAGCTTAAACATTAACAGCTAGAGTGTACAAAGCCTATAGACTGTGGCACATGAATTATAACATCCATATTACAACGTGCCAAATAGCTATTTACAGAACTGGCCAAAGCTTCCGTAAGAGGATGTGAAATAGTATGTAGAAGCACAGTTTACTGGATAAGATGACCATTTAGTACTGAAACAGCAAGAAAATAAAACTGATTCAAAACCAGCAGATCCCAGACCCCACTATTATGGAACTGTTGCATGAGGGGTGGGGAGTTTAGATTGTAAGGAAATAATTGTCCAGGGATCTCTCTGTTTGGGATCCCTTTTTGGAGGCACCCAGTACAAGCTGTACTGCTATTAATAAAAAGGACTATGTAGAAGAATCTCTTTTCAGTTCATGGGTTTGGTGAAAGCCTAGAGTTGAACCCTGCTGTGGTGGCTGCTGTGTGTAATTTCCATAGCAGTTTGGAAACCCAGATGGGACTCTAGGCATCCAACACTAGATGTTTGATGCTCTAGTCTCCAAATGTCCAGCTGCTGGCATCACCTGAGAACTTTGGGGACAGGAGACACTGACTGATGAGGGCTAAAATTCCACTACTAAATTCAGCATATTCTGGCTTCAAGTGGGTTCAAGTTCCAGCTCAGAAGCATGGTAGGAGAGGTGTGCATGGCTTGATCAGAGCTAGGCACACAAATTCGGCATAAAGGTATGGGGAATGTACCCAGCATAGAGAAGGGGATGCCCTGAAATGAGGTATAATTTATGGAAGCTCTTAGAGTTTGTGGAGAATCTGGAGTGAACTGGACCAAAGTGCAGGAATGTAGGCAGTGGCTAGAGGAACAACTTAGTGATACAGGGGATGACCAGGGTGGGATTTATCAAAACACAGAGAATGACCACACAGAACTTTAACAATGAGCTAGTGGCAAGAGTATTTGTTGATCAAGTCACCCCAGATATACAGAAATATTTTAAAGAACATATGGCTGGGTGGCAAGGGGGGACATTACAAAGACCCTAAATTTTATGGTTATGTTTATGTGTTACATGTTTATGTTTGATGGATGGGAAGAAATACATAGAGCTGAACTTGTAAAGGAAAATAAACAGGAAAAGCAACAAGAGGTTAGTCTTTTAGAGGCAAAACTGGCAAAGTGTTTACAACTAAGAGGGTGAAGCCCTCTTGATGAGGGGGCAGAGGTAGGTCAGATAGCAGATTTGAAAAAGAAATGAGAATATTTGTAATTAAATGTGAGGAAACGTCATTACTGTGGGAATGTTGGTCACTGGCAAAGAAAATGCCCACTGCATCCAAGGGGGCATCATGGAGAACTAGACATGGGAGATACAAGACAGGAATCATAAAGTAGTCTGAAATGACTGAAGGCAAGGACTCAGAATGCTATGGAAATTGCAGTTTATGGGATGTGGAAATTACTATAAGAAACAGGAAATAAAGTGTTGTGGAGAAGATTAGTATTAGCAGAACTGTCCCTGTCTTTTTTATTAGGGAGAGAGCTCTTCCAAACCCTGGATGTACAACTACATCTATCATTCGGAGCATTGATTTGACAATCACGGGGGTGTGTGTAACATCTGAAGCTCAGGAGCCCGACCTGGAGGTACCTAAACCCCTGGAAGTGGTGCCCAGGGAAGTGCAGTCAATCGGGAACTGACGTGCGACTGCCGAAATACGCCTGAAAACAAAGAGAGGCGCGCCCTCTGCTGTGAGCAGCAGCCCATCTCCGGGAAGCGGGGAAAAGTAGTCAAAAACAAGTAGATCAGCAACGTGGGCAAGGAACCTTGGAAGTGTCTGAATTCCCATATAAAACCCCAGTGTTAGCAGTTAGAAAAAACCAGCTTGGATAAAGATGGGGATCCTGACTTTCAATTTATTCCATATTTGAGAGCAACTAACCGGCATGTCTCACACTCCTCAGCACCAGGTTTCTCTCCTGCACTCTTGCAAATCATGCACTGGGCTACATGTTTTACTGTGACTGATTTGACTGCAGTGTCCTTCAGTATTCCCACGGATGAAGAAAGGCAGCCTTTGTTTGCATTCACTTGGGAGAGACTTCAGTTGATGTGATCTTGTCTTTCATATGGATTTGATGGGTCTCCCACCATATTTTTTCAGATATTAAAAGAAGATTTAAAGGATATTGAGATACCTGGTGGATCTGTTTTGGTGCAATATGTGGATGATTTATTTACTAATAGCTAGTAGAAATTGTAATGACTGTTTAAAAGATATTAAACATTTATATAGTGCCTTAGCAACCAAGGGCACATCTCCATCCAAGCTTCAGCTTGTGTCAAATGGGAGTAAAATATTTGGGACTTGTTTCAAAGGAAGGACAGCAAGTAATAGATACAGAAAGAGTAAAGGTTTTAATTGAAATTCTTTGTCCACTTAAAAAAACCCACAACCAGCTATGAGGGTTCTTAGATTCAGCTGGGTTTTGCCAACCATGGATACCAGGATTAGGGGAACTAACGTAATCTCTGACAGAAACAACAGAAAATGAAGCAATAGAACCCATTACCTGGGGGCCAGAGTGGGAAAAGCCTTCAGAGCTATAAAACGGGCCTTGGTTTTGGCTCCAGCTTTAGGACTTCCAGACTACACAAAGCCTTTTGATCTGTATATATGTATGAGAAAAAGAGTGGCTAGTGGAGTGCTAATGCAGAAATTAGGACCTCATCAAAGACCTGTGACATATTATTCTGTCCAACTGGATCTGGTGGCACCTGGAGCTCCAACAAACATTAGCTCCATGTCAGTGGCAGCTCCAATAGGGGAAAAATTCAGTCTTTAGTATTAGGGCACCCAATTACAATCTATGTGCCACATGAAGTTGAATTACTTCTCAAGCACTATAAGACACAAGCCGTGTCCCGCCAATGTGCACATAAATACAAACTAACTCTGTTAAATGTAGATGTGTGACTCCACCTGGCAACACTATTAACAATACCAGGAGAAGGGGAAGAGCTCCACTGATGTAACATGCTCATCCAGACTATCAGTAAGGCACAAGCAGATCCCAGACAGACCCAGGTCTTGTTTTATTCACCGATGGATCATTCTACTGCTTGCACAAGCAGCAAAAGCCTGGCTACACAACTGTGGAACAGTGGCAGGGTACAGATGCCAGAGCCCTTCCAGCAACAGTTAGTGCTTAAGGGGCAGAGTTAACTGCCTTAGCCTGAGCAGCAATGCCTGGGAAGCAGAAAGTGAGTATTTATAGAGATTCAAAGTGTGCTTTTGGCGTATGCCACGCAATAGGCATACTGTGGAAAGAATGGCGGTGTCCCACCTCCTCAGGAAAAGGTGTGGCTAATGGAACAGAAATCTGGGACTTGCTGGACACAGTTCAACTTCCCAAAGAAATCGCTGTGGTTTGCTGTCCATTCTGTATAGGGTACCATATGCTACCATAACCAGCCAAGGGAATGCCTTAATCAATGCAGCAGCAAAGGCCGCAGCTCGTCAGTCTGCGGTGAACATTATGGCAGTAACTTCAGATAAGAGCTCATGGCCTGATGTTGACCATCCAAAAAGGATTATGACCAATCAGGTGCGACGACTGAAGAAAAGGAACAGTGGGAACAGTTGGAAGCGGTGCAAGACCGAAAATGGAATATGAACAACAGGGGGAAAACCTGTCTTATGGAAGAAATAACTGATAACTGAATGGTTCCAAGGTGAAGCTCATGCAAGAACGGAAGCAGTGGCTATTCAAGTACAGCACGTATGGGCAGATCTGGGTGTC
Source organism: Machaerirhynchus nigripectus (assembly GCA_013397975.1). NCBI lineage: Eukaryota > Metazoa > Chordata > Aves > Passeriformes > Dicruridae > Machaerirhynchus > Machaerirhynchus nigripectus. Next base: position 1,756,703 of record VZRQ01006119.1, on the reverse strand, counting down.
TATGCAGCTGCTAAAAGAATTATTAATACCTGTCCCACCTGCCATAAATCCTTACTTATAAAACTAAATTGTGAAATTGACCATGAGCATTTTTCCCATTCCAAAGATTGCAAACAGATTATATGGATATGACTGCAGTGTGTGGATATAAACACTGGCTAGTGATAGCAGATTAATTTTGTTAGCTTGACAAGGGGAGGCACACACAATTATTAATACCAGTTGTTGCATGTACATTGACCAGAGTGGAAGGACTTCAGCCAATGTCCAAAGTTGTGGGAACAAGTAAAATTAATGCATAAAATATAACAGGACAATATTTCAGCAAGATTCCAAGAAGTATGGTCACTTCTTCATGAATAGTTCACCAAGAAATATTGGCTCACCTCCTGGGTACCAGATTAGGAGCTTGGACAAAATGAATTCTTTGTAGGTTATTCATTTTTATAATGATCTTTGAAATATTGTTTGTTTGTATTCAATTTGCTGTACTCAATACCTTAGGGTATTCTGCTCCCATTTAAGAGGAATCTTAATAAAAACAAAGGGAGGACTGTTGTAGAAAATGTTAGTTTCAACTTAGCACTAGTAGCACATTAATAGCTAGCTTATTTAACACAGCTTATACATTAATAGCTAGAGTACACAAAGCCTGTAGATTGTGGTATATGAGCTGTGACATCCATATTACAGCATGCCAAGTAGCTAACTACAGAACCAGAAGGTAACCTAAGAGCATGTGAAACAGGATACAGAACCACTGTATATTGTCTAAGGAGATGACCACTTAAAACTGCTTAGTAAAAAAACAGCAAGAAAATAAAAAAAAAATCAAGGAGACTCCAGACTCCAATATTACCGTTGGTCCTAGCTGTCACATGAAGGGTGAACTTAGATCGCAAAGGAATAATTGCCAAGGGATTTCTTTGTTTAGGGTCCATCTTCGGAGATGCCTAGTTTGAGCTGGAGCACTGTTAATAAAAAAGACTTAATCGAAGAGTCTGTTTTCGACCTACTGATTCTGCCAAGGCTAGAGCCGAACCCTGTTATGGTGCCTGCTATGCATCATTTCCACAGCACCATCTGCCGGCCAGTCATTACCTCTGGCGATCCCTGCTCTCCAGACTGTCAGCTGTGGGAAGGCAGTCCATCACCTCACAGATTAGGAAGGTCATGACATGTGGGACACAAACTCCCACAGCGTACAGCATATCTGCTAGGTTTTAATTTCCATTTACAGTCATAAAATCTTCTGTTCTGTTTGGAAAGTACGTATCTGTTACAGCTGAATCGTTCTAAGTTTCACCATTCCTACCCACTAAACCAGTCTGATTGTCATCTTTGGCAACGTATCAGGTTTGTCACTGCTTTTCTTCCACAGAGATTTTGGGGACTTGTCAAAGTGCTCTTTTTTCTGCCAGTAATTTAGGTCCCTGGCTTGTATGGTTAGGGATTAAGGTAAGATTGAACTCAGCTGCATTTTTGTCACTAAGCCTGATAAAGGCCTGAAGGTGTGGTAGAGGCAGTCAGCAGCTGACAATCTCCCATGAGACCAGAAACACCAGCAGGGGATGCGCAGGAGAGGTGCTGGTGACCGTGAAACCACTGTGCAAATGACCATGTGTGTGACACTGAGTAATTTGAACCTTAGTGTGGGGTGCTGAAGGGAAGCCAGGTGGATGGCAGAAGTGCACAGTGACATGCTGGGGGCAGTCCCCGTGGCTGCAGGACCCACCTGTGCAGACCCTGCTCACGTGGAAGGGCTCGTGATGACTGCTAGTAGCATGACAGAGCTGTGATGCAAAAAAGGGCACTTTTGTGAGTTGACATAACAGCTCCTTAATGTATTTTGAGAGCATTTTGGGAAGATCAAATTCCTCTAGGTTAAAAACAGTTATCTAATAAAGATATCCCATAATGTTATCTTCACCTCCAGTGAAACACATTGCTTCTCAAAGCCAAGGAGCTGGGGTTGTTTTTACCTGGGTGACCTTCCAGACAGGCCATGAGCAGAAAAAGCAACCTTGCTTCTTCCCTTTTCCTGGGAAGCAAGGGATCACATCACTTCTTATAGGGAAATTGAGTATGTAAGGAATGGCACTCAAATGAATCCTTGGGGTTTAAGCTAGAATGCTCACTACTGTTAAATTATGCAATGTGAGCAGTGCCTGCTTTCCTCCTGATCTGGCTCCTGTGTCTCTGAATGCATCAACCAGAGATTTTCTACAGGGCACTTACTCAGGCTGTTTCCTGTGTGGATTTTACAGTGTCTAGTAAGACCTTGGCTCACCCACTGCTGGTCCTTCACGCTGGTACCCTCACAAGCCTTCCTCATCTAATAGGCTGCTTTCACAAAACCTGCAGGAACATAAATGTCTGTGAAAGCTCTGTCCCTTTATCTGCCTGAAGTAGCAAACTCAGCAAATGAACACAGCTGGAGGAAGAGCATTTCCTCTGCTTACAAAACTAGTCTGATTACAAGTGTAGGTTTTTACCTGTCATGTCTTCTTTACTGTGCACAGCAGCTTTTCACCGCCTCACTGTAAAACATTAAGGAGTAGAAACCCAGAGGGAGATGAGTTTTAATGCATTCAGGGATCTTCCAAAACATTTACTGCAAGAGTTGCCGTCACTGCAGGGAGTGTGCAATACTCAGGGTATATAGCAAAAGACAGAAAAGGAAATATCTTAAACTTTGCCTATGAACCCTACAAGGATCTAACTGGAAGCAGTTACAGGGAGTATCAATACAAAAACAGAATCTTTTATTAAAAAAAAAAATTAACACAAAATAATTTCCAAGAAAAACTAGAGATTTTGTCCATTCATGGATCACCATATCATGGCACCAGGACATTTGGTGCTACTCACTGGTTGTGGCATTGTGTTACCTTTCTCTCCACTTCCCATATCAGTCTTTGTTAATGTTGAGACAGAACTTCTTTCTAAGGTATGCCTAATGCTTCCTTTGCATGGGATGCCGTCACCACTTCTGTGTCAGAAGTGCCATAGCCTGAACTTACAAGCACTGAAGCTGTGAGATTTTTATAGGATCACAGTTATGAGTGGCTGAACACTGGACCGTGACTCTGCAGAGATGGGCATATTCCCACGAATGGGCATGATCAGCAATCTTGCCTAACTCAAAGGGGTAACTTGCCATTAATGATGTGAATAGGATCATCACAGTACCTGCCTTTTGATTTCACACCTTTATGGTCACAACCCCTTGTAGAGCATGATCATTCCTGCAACTAAACTCAGAATTGGACAAATTTCAAATGTTTGCTCTCACATGTCTGCTGAGGGTCCACCCTCCAAATTCTGAGAACTCTATTATGTCTGAAATACCTTCCTGTTCCCAGGCTCTTCTCAGTGAGAACAGAACAAGAGGCAACAGGCAGAAAGTGATGCACAGGAAATTCCACACAAACATGAGTCAGGACTTTATGTGTGGGTTACTGAGCACTGTAACAGGTTGCCCAAAGAGGTTGTGGAGTCTCCCTCACTGGAGATATTCCAGAACCATATGGACTCAATGCTGAATGGATTCAGAAGGACCTTGATGGGCTGGAGAACTAGGTGGGAAGAAAACTAATGAGGTTCAACAAGGACAAGTGTAGGATACTGCACCTGTGGAGGAATAACCTCAAGTGCCAGTACAGGCTGGGGACTGATGTGCTAGAGAACAGCTCTGTGGGGGACCTGAGACTCTTGGTGGGTGACAAGCTGACCATGAGCTGGCAGCACCCTTGTGGCCAGGAGGACCAATGATACCCTGGGGTGCATTGGCAAGAGTATGGCCAGCAGGTCAAGGGAGGTGATCCTGCCTCTCTACTCATTCCTAGTGAGGCCACATTTGGAGTGCTGTGTGTAGTTTTGGGCTTCTCAGTACCAGAGAGACAAAGAGCTACTGTAGACGGTCCAGCAGAGATGATGAGGGGTCTGGAGCATCTCTCTTATGAGGAGAGACTGAGGGAGCTGGGCCTTTTTAGTGTGGAGAAGACTGAGAGTAGATCTCATCAATGCATATAAATTTCTCGAAGGCATTTGTCAAGAGGATGGTGCCAGACTTTTGTGACAGAGTGAGGATGGCCACAAACTAAAACACAGGAAGTTCCACCTCAACATGAGGAAGAACTTCTTTACATGGAGGGTAGCAGAGCACTGGAACAGGCTGCCCGGGCAGGTCGTGGAATCTCCCTCTCTGAAGACATTGCAAACCCACTGGGTGGGTTCCTGCGCCACCTGCTCTAGGTGCTGTCACCCAATCCTTGGCAGGGGGGTTGGAAGAGATCCAGAAATCTCTTCCAATCTTAACGAATCTGTGATTCTGTGGCACCTGCTCTGAGACAACCCTGCTTCAGCAAGGAAGTTAGATCAGTTAACAACAACCGTCCCCTACCAGCCCGGCCCAGGCTGTCATTCCTCGGATCCCGGATCCCGGGATTTAGTGATTCCTGAGGGGCGGTGCTTTGGGCCGAGCCAATCGGCGGCCGGGCAGGGGGCTCTGGGCGGGCACGCCCGTGACGCCACACGGGCTATGGTGGCTGAGTAGTGACACGTCTCCTTGCGCGGCCTGGGAAGGGGCGGGCGGGCGAGCCAGCCTGGGATCTCGCGGGATCCCGGGGCGGCGACACCG
>VZRQ01006119.1:1680536-1751921 GCA_013397975.1 Machaerirhynchus nigripectus | reverse complement strand
GGCCCCGCGCTGTGCTCGCCGGCGGCCATTTAGCGGTACCTGGGCCGGCGGGAGGGTCCGGGGGGCCGCCGCCCCCAAAGCGCGCCCGGCTGCGCGCCGCGGCTCCTGCAGCGTCATCGCTGCGCCGGGGTCCGGGGCTTTGTTTAGGGTTTGGGTTTTCTCTTGTCTTCCTGGAGTGTTTCAGGGTGGATGACCTAAATTTTAGTCGCGCGGAAAGAACAAGCTGCTGAGTTGGGGCCAAAAAGGAAAAGTTACCGGGCTCTACTTTTACGTGCCATAAGGTCAGAGCGAGTGCGAAAATGGGGATTTAATATTTTCCCATTGCAAATCACGGTTAAATGTCCGAAGGGCTAGGTTTCTGTTTCACCCTTCGGGGTGATGCTTTTTGTCCCTCAGCAGTGTTATAAAGTTTCTTTGAATAGTTGAGAATCTCATTTCCAAAGTAATTTTCCTCTTTGTCTTTCTTGCATCCCTCTATTCTTGGAAAGGGAAGGCGTTTTGGTATACAGCCTGCATAGGAACACGTTTCTAACAGCAGTTCTGAGATTAGAAAGGCTGTAGAAATTGTGTTTAAAGGCTGGGTGCTAAGTGCTGAGTAAAACAACGATGCTTGATGCTGGTTCCCACTGCAGAAACCTACTGACCTCTTAAGAACATTTGTGCTTTGCAATCTGAGAAGAATCCCTTTTGTTCCTTGCATCTTTTTACATTCAGTATCTGGTGGTTACTTAGTGGCTCTGATGCCATTTTAAAAGGCTTGCCAGGTTCTGTTTAACTGGTTTTATGTAAAAGAAATACCCAACAATGAACTCTTAATCCTGCACCTTCTAGTAAGGAGTAAGATAGAACAGATGTGGTTTTGATGCTAAATCACAGCTGTTGACAGTGTTGGTTGCTGCCAGACGTGCCTGTGGCTTCTGGCAGGGCCCTGGCTGGACAACCTCTTTGGAGGATTGGTCTCTGCCCTTCAGGTACTTAGTGCCTGTTGTACAGCTGAGGAGTTAGTTTTCTTTGCCTCTTCTGTCTGTGTCCTGACTGTTGCAAGAGGGAGGCATTACTGTTGTTAAAGATGTTTTGTAATCTTTGGGTTGTTCTTGAGGAGCGGGGGATCAGAGAGAGAGTACTACTCCTGTAACCTTTTTCCAAACCTCAAGATTTTTGTTTAATTTTTTTTCTGGTGAAGGGTGGGAGGCAGTGGGGGAGAAAATTCACTTTTTCTTTTGAATAATGCTTTACTTCCTCCGTAGTTCTTAGAAGCTGCTTTTTGGGAAAATGGTTGTGACTTTCATGAGATGCTATGCAGAATGGTATGGCCAGCAGGGACACGCTGTGATGTTAACATCAGTTTCAGGGGGCTGACAGAAGCAGGAAAAGCTGTAGAAATGCTGTCAAACTTAAAAGCACTTCACTAGCCTTACACAGTTGATCTTCAGCTATCCTTACAGAATGGCAGAAAAAGAAAACCTGACTTTGGAATATGGCTGTATGGATTTCACCCAGTTTCCACAGAGGCCTGCCATTAAATATTACTAATTTCTTTCTGTCTAGCCAGCATTGTCCAGTATATGGAGCGCCTGCTGCATATTGTTCTGCAGTCAGTGCTAGATTCTTACAAAGCTGTGTCAAGCCGTACCTTCCAAAGCAAGAGGTAGATTTTTGTTATGCTATTGGTGCAAAGAAATGAGTCAACTAAGTGAAAATCACCAGTGGAAATGATTAGTGATGGAAGAATGATTTCTGCCTCATAATTGTCTTAATGGATTTTAAAATGTGAATGTAGTCCAGTTTTTAGCATATGCATTAATGGCATGCCTACAGTCTCCTGATCGAGTTCTGTTCTGCAGGCTCTTTTTAAACAAGGAGTTGAGGTGTCGTGCAGGTCATCATTTGGGACTAATGTTGATCTGCTAAGTAAGATCTTATGGAGTAAATCTGCTAAGTAGTACAATACTGTGATGTTCAAGTTGTTTAAGTGTATGGCTCTTAGGCAAGTCATTTCCAGCAAAATCCTCACAGTATTTTTCTCACAGCTTTTTGTATGTATTCAACCATGCCTGTTTCAGCATCTGAACAAGATTTCAGGAATAAACTAAAACCTTGTGATGATGAAAAGTACTAATTGTTTAGCCACCACTTCTTGTTTTCAGAGTAATTCACTAGTTTAAAAAAACCAATAAAAACCACATATTTCAGAAGCTAAGAGAAAGCCTGTGTCTTCAGAAGAGAAAACTTCCAACACTACTAACTCCTTCTTCCTGTGATGAGCAGAAATATCTGGATGTTGAAATGAGATGTTATTTTGATGCTAGTTTAGAGTGGAGTTTCCAGTACTGAGGCACAGTACCGGGCCAAAGAGAATTAGCTCTACAAAGACCTCTGCCCTCTGTGTTAGGACCAACTAACATTTTTGTTCTGGACTTGTGTTTTGCCCTACCTGTGCTAGAGAAGCCAGCCTTTGTTGCCCTTGGTGGACTTGGTGAGGTGCAGTTGTACTGGCAAGCTTGTTCAGCTCCAGCTGCAGGAGAGACTGCGGTGAGTGAAGAAGACCAGATCAGAGGGAGCTTTTGAAGCAAATCAGATGCTTGTCCACCTCACTTCAAGACCCTTTTGCAATGCAGACCAGAGCATCCAAAAGACACGGAGCAGCTTCCTTTTTTGGTAAAAACTAGGTTGGAAGATGAGCTTCAGCCACGTTGTGTTGTAAGAGCAGACCAGAGCTAGTGTGAAGCAAGCGTGAAATGCTTATTGCAGGAAGGTCAAGCCATTGGTGCCTGCTGCTTCCGTCTAAAAATGCACTGCCATGGATTGCTGGTGTGTGATACAGTACAGAGTGCCAGTGGAGGGAGAAGAACAGCAAAAATCTGAGAATTGCTGATGGCCTGTAACATTTTAGGATTTGTTCTGTGCTGTAGTTTTGTAATAAATGCTCACAGAATAAATAAAAGCCCCCAAAACTCTGTTTGTTGTTGCCATAGTGAAGTTGGAAAGTAAGACTGGATCTATATTGCTTTACTACTTCGAGGAAACTCAAAATGTGTTACCTAATGTCAGATTTGTAGTAGAATAGTTTTTTGGCAAGCCATTAAGATTTTGCTTTTAGTTCTTAAAATAAACTTTTGGAAAGCCTTTTCAATACTACTGTCTGGAAGAACAGCATGATGTAACTTATGTCTCTAAAGTTCTGAAAAAAATTTGAGCTGCTTTTATTTCCTGAGTGTCTAAACCTGCTTTTTCCAGGCATTCTGAAGGAGTCCATATGAAGTGTTGCTGCAGCCTGCACTAGGGGTTGCTGCTAGTATTTGGGAGGGTTTTGCTGTGGTGTGCTAGACACCCTGTGAGCTGTCCATAGTTTCATTACCTCAGCTTTGATAAAGCAAACAAGACTCTGTAAACCGGATCTGTCCAAGTGACTTTACCTTGGTGTTCACTCCAGAGCTAATAAGGCTCTTATAAAAGGTTAATTGTTCAGCTTTGGGTCTTGGACTGAAGTTTCATAATTGCATCAAGGTAGCAGTACTCTAACATAGTTAAGTCTTGTATTTTCCCCCCTCCCTTGTGCCAGAGCACCTGAGCAGTGTATGGGAGTGGATGAAACTCATTTTAGCTAAAATTAATTTCTGGCCCTTTTTCTTTTTTCTGTCTTACTTTTAATGTGTATTGCTTCTGTGTAAGACTTTGGGGGTGCCTGGGATGGTGCAGGATGTGACTGAGGGAAGAAGACTGATTTTTGCAGTGTTGGTGATGGTGAATATGGCTTCAGGCTATATTGTTTATCCTTGACTTGTTTCTTTAAAACACGTATGTGTGTATATATGTTTTATTACTAAAAAAGTCATACTTTTTCTGGATTACCTCTGTTTTGGGAAAATACATAAATTTAGCCTAATTACTGTGAGGAAAACCATTGCAAGGACTGCTATTGGAACAAAAAATGTGGTTGCTAAAAAGTTATTCTGGTGCAGATTAATTCTTAACTGAAATGTAGCTTCTGCAGTGGGAATTTTCAGGGTGTTTTTCAAAAAGTTAATTGTGAGAGTTGAAGAAAAAGATCTTTTTTTTTCTTTGCAGTTAGGGGTGGAGGAGTGCCCATCAAAGTATCTTCCTGTTGTTGGACTTTCTTTGAAGTTTCAGTGTAAGCTTGTGTAGTTTAAACATCAGCATGTACGAGGGAAATGGAGGAGAACAAGGGTTGAAATAATTTAGTTGGATAATATGGCAGTTGTTGCACAATGCTGATGTGTTTGCTCAACTTCGTGTACTTTTTGACTTACACCTGTGCTGCTGAATTGAGACACATAATTATAAAGCTGTGCTTTAAAACAGGTGGTCATAGATCGTGATGTGCTTTGTAGTTAAGTACATGTATTTGGAAGCTTGTTATTTCATCTTTTTTAGTTTATTTAGGTCTACCTTAAATAAATTATCCTAGTTTAGGGCATTGGGTATTCATAATTTGTTACAAAGCTGATAGAAAGAGTAGAAGTCTCTATCCCGAGTTTTTACAGTAACTTGAACAAAACAAGATGTTGAAAACAGTTTGAAAACCCCAAATAACAGCTGTGAATGCAGGAATAATGCTAATAAAAGTTTGCAGTCTCTTGTCTGAGAGAAAAGAGGCTATAGGAGCTATTCTGTTTGGAATGTAGATCTTCCTTCTTGAAGTTTAAGAACATAAAAACCTACTGTAGGGAAGGAAAAACCCAGATGAATGGCTACATTTTTGTATCCAGAAAAAAGTACTGATATGAAATGGATAAAAGCTATTTAGTTTACTTTCATTGTATTAGAAATCCATACAAAGTCTATGGTGTTTTTGTTTTTTTCTAAATTTATTTGTTTGGCTTTCATTTGTTTGTGTTTTTTGTTGTTGTTGCTCCTCCCCAGCCCGGCTATATGTTGTCCTGTTGCTCACTACTAACACTTTCCCTTTGCACCCTCGCCTCTCAAGTGTTTCTGTGAGAGATACAGCTAAAGTTTTCTTGAAGAACACTGGGCTAGTACAAAGAAAAATTTTTTAAAAATCTTGGTAAAGCAATTTCCTGCTAATCTTTGAAGTTCCTGTGCCTCTAGGAAGTAGCATAGGCAGTTAGAGAACCCTAGTACTATTCCAGCCTTTTTTCGTATTGAGGCTGGGTAAAGTACAGAAGTATTTAAAAAACACAGTTTGCTTGGTGACTGTTAAAAGGGAGAATATAGTATCATGCTGATACTTAATACTACTTTGTTAATTTTGTACTCTACTACTATTTTGAAGCAGTAGGGTTTTTTGTATACTTTTGTAGATAGTAGTTGGCACTCACAGCCTTGATCAGAAGTCCTGAGAAGATTCTTCTGTAAAGGTTTGCTGTCTTTGGAACCATACTTCTTGGTTTATCTGCCCACTGTACTGGATATCTCTGTGTGGTAGTGTCAATATGAAGGTTTCCCTATAATTTTTTGGTGCATTTTTCATCTCTGTGTGTTGAGGCTGACATCAGAGATTCTCATATAATTCCCCTGCTTTAAGATGCAGGTAGGGGAAGTTTATTTGGATAAGGACAAACAGTGAGTGTGCAACTTGGACATGACTCAAGTCAGTGTAAAGAATGCAGGCAGCACTTCTTCAGTTTTATCTGTAATGGCGTAATGAGCACTTAGACCTCACAGCAGCTGGGGGAGAGGAAGCAGCATTTGCTTCTGCTCCCACTCCGGGTAAAAATCTTTTGTGCTGCTTCTAATCCTCTGGTGTGAGATGAGATTGGTTGGAGTGGGTTAACTGTGATGTCTGTCCTTGCCCACAGCTCACTGAAATCTCATTAACCTTACTCCAAAGTATTTCACAGCATTTTAGTATTTGGTAATGCAGGATAAAGTACAGGATGCTGGTAAAGGACAGGATAAAAGGACAGGATAAAACCACAGGATGCCATGCTCATTGCTAATGTGGTGGATAAGCATGGGTGTGAAAACTTGATATCTGTGAATATAAGCATTTTGTGCCCACGTGTGTGCTTATCCTTTCCTGTTAATATAACCTTTCATCATTGTGTCAGGAAGTGGGAGCAGAGTCAGTGAAACTCAGTTTTCAATATAAGGACTGTTATTACATACAAATTGAGATTTTTGAGAGATTGAATGTACCATGGTTGACTTAAACCATTTCAATTTCAGAAAAATGCAGTTTATTAGGTGACTGTTAAAAGGCAAAATGTAATGTAATGGTGATACAATTCTGTTTTGATAATTTTTTTTACTATGTTGCTGTTTTGAAGTGGTAGGGTTTTTTGAGAAACCTTTGAAGAAGGGGCAAAACATCATGAGATGTCTCTAGTAATGCCTAGCAATTATCTCTAAAAATATTTTTCAAAACAAAGCATTTGCACAGAGTTATCCAAACTACTCTGTTATTTGGGAAAAAAAAAGCCTGTCTTTTAATGGAATTTTTGAAAAGTACTGTAATTTTACTATAAGCACTGTAGCTTCCTAGCAGTAAAATAAAATTAATAGCCCTGTATTAGGGATTAGTTGAGTAGCTTCAAGACTGTCCAAAATACAAAATGCTGAAAAGCTTTTTTGTGGCAAGTTAAAGATCAAGCCATTACAAGAGCTTTATCTTTCATTACATGTATATAAAAATAAAGTAGTTTCTATTTTTAAAAAATTCATCCTATGTTACGGAAGCTTATGAAAATAGTATACTGAAGGTTTTATTGCTCGCCTTGTTCATTTAATAGTTGCTGCAAGGTTATCTTGACTACTCACATAGATTACACTAAACTACCAGGATATACAGGCTATTAGGGAATTAGATTCAGTTATGGTTTCATGGGCAGCTAAATGTTTCTTGGAGAAGGAGCAGGAATTTTGAGAGAGAAACAAGGTAAATGACAAGGAATGGAATCAATAGTGATTCTATAGTTTGATGGTTTTTGGTTTCTTGGTTGTGATTTTTATTTTTTTAATTTTATGTTTCACATTCATGTCTGTGAAGAAGGGTTTAGATCTGCAGCAATTTGAACAAGTCTAGACTGGGGCTGCTGCTGCATCCTTGCCCCCTGTGGTGCTGCCTTCTCCCATTGTGGGGTTTATAGGCCTTTCCCTCCGTTACTCCCAGGACCTGACACATGTCTCTGTTTCATGGTGAGGAGGGTTGTGCTGGCTAGAAGTATCAAGAGCGGGGAGAGGCACAAAATAGGTACTTAATTTCTTTCCCGAGCAAAAAGATTAGTGTCTGCACCAGTTTTTAAATAAGTATACAGTTAAGAAGATTGAAGAGATGTTTTCAGATTTTCACCTAGTATTTCTCTTTTACAGGAAATTGCTTACAAACATTTTAAATTCAGAAGATTCCTTTATGGTGGTTGGCTGGATGAACTGTTTGAAACAAGGATATTTGTAAGCATTGTGTCTTCTACAAAGGCTTACCGATAGAGTTTCAAATACCCTTGTTTCCTTAGAAACAAAGGAATGGACATACTGGGTCAGATCAGGTGGGGGCTTTTATGCAGTAGTACAGAAGTGAATACCTTAAGGAATAACAGAACAAGCATAAATGGTGCTTCCTTTGCATATTCTCTCTGTTTCCAGTGGTTTTGAGTTCAGTAACTTTTCGTATAACGTCTATACCATCCTGTGTGACGGAGGTCACCAGATCTGCTGCCCACACTGCAAATAATTACTTCTGTTTTGCAGCTGCTCCTGATGTTGCTTAATGATCCTTATTTGTTCTACTGGAAGAGGCAGTAAACATTCAGTCCTGCCTGTCTTGGCTGTCACTTATGTTTTTTACAGCCTTCCATTACCTGTCCTTGCACTTTACTCTCTCCCCGCTGGAAGATTTGTAGATTATATTTTGGACATAAATCTCCTTATACATTTGATGGCCCTTGTTCACCTTAACTGAATGCTTTCTGTTTGCCCCTCTTTGAGAGGTGGGGACTAGGACTGTGCATCGTACTTGAGGTATGTACACCCTCAAGGTTGGATGTACCTCCAGCTTATGTGTTGGAGTAACAATCCTTTCCTTTTCTCATAGGAATGCTCTAAACTCTTGGTCTGATTTTTATTAGTAGTAAGCATTTAGGTGAGGTTTACGCAGAACAGTTTCTCACAACAGCAAGATTGCATTCCTGAGACGTAATGGTCAGCCTTGAGCTCATCCTTGTATATATAAAATTAGGATAGCCCCCACTGCTCTGTACATCTTCATACTCTCAATTTCATGTGCCGTTCAGTAGTGCACTTGCTTGATCTTTACAATTTTTCAGGATGTCCTTGTCCTTGTTACCCAGAATAAGTTAATATCATCCAGAAGCTTTATTTTACTGCTCACCCTTTTAGTCGGATTACCTATTAGTGAAATGTGAGTATTATAGTTCCAGCACAGATTCCTGCAGAGCTCCTGGTGGTTTCTTTTGGCTGTGAGAATTGGCCATTCACTCTGTCTTCTAGTCACATACTTATTTTTGCAATAGTTGGTCGGTTGTCCTGAAAGACTTCTAAGAGGAACCTTTAAAAAGCCTTTTGGAAACAACAGACTGTATCAGGAGGATATGTTCCATATGTTTACTTCCTTTAGAGGACTTCACCTTTTCCAAAGACTTCACTGATGATAAATGGATGTATGGTACTTATCCTTGTGTCCACTAATTCTGTCCTTCATTAGAGTTTCTTCGGGGTGTGCATCAGAAAAAAACTGACTAAAAGCATTTTAGTGATGGGTGATATGCTGAGTGACTTTTGTCTGCGTTTGTTTTGGATTGAATGTGTTCTGGTTTCCTCCCCACACCAAACTGATAAAATTAAGCCAATAGTTAAGAGTGTGTAATCTTGGAGCCCAGCATTGTTGTTGGCTTCATCTAAAATTGTTAACCTTGACTCATGTGGGTGTTGTTCCATAGTAAAATGTCCGGTTTTCTGATTCCTCTCAGATTCTATTAAAGTTTTGCAATGCACCTATAGGTCCACCCCTACTATAAATTTGATAATTTAGGTGATAGAGCTTCAAAGTTAGCATAGTTAGTTCCACTGACAGCTTTGTCAGTGCAAATGAGACAGTACACTAATAGGAAGGGCAAGGTTTCGAAATTGGCTTGATTAGCAGTAGTGTAATGTGGAACTGTGCCCAGCTGACTCTAAACAGAAAGCTTGATTAAGTAAACTCTGAAAAGAAATTAACTTCCTAGATGTTGAATCATCTTACGTTGCTGTTTTTTAAAGCTGTTAGTAACAAATGCTATCTTTTGGTCGGCAAATATGTGTAGAATTGTGGGAGTGAAAAGTTAGGTTACTTTTTGTTCCTTTTAAGCTTAATCTAGTTGCTGCAATACATGCTCTGGAAAAAAGCAGCCTTGCTGTTAAGTCTTTTGCAGGTCTCTTTGTAGTTAATGAACTGCTTGGGGTTTTAATATTTAACATGTTCTCAAAACACATGATTTTTTTTTTGCTTCTTTCTATGAATATTTACTCGACATGATGCCTTAGGTTTTAACTTTTATATTTTTCAAGTCCTGTGCTGCCTAGTATGTAGCTCTGAAGTTTCGTGTGGCCTGTTAACTACTGTTCTCTCATGCTGGTTAGACATAACAAACCTCTCTAGGTTTCCACTTCAAGGACACCTTGATTGTCCCAGGTCCCAAAATGTGTAAACTGAAAGCCTTTGAGAGGAGGGGAAAACCTGGAGTAGTTACATCATTAACTGAGATTATGATTGGAGAATTAACCCTGATGTGCAAGTGGACCAAGTGTGAAGAACCTGTGACCCAGGGTCCATGTTGGGTGTAGCCTTTTGTCTGCCCAGGGTGTACCTTTGAAGGCCCTTCAAATAAAAACCTACTTTTATTCTCTTATTCTTGTCTAGCCTCTGTGTTCAGGTAGCCACTTCAAGGCATCAGACAGAAAAAATCTTTTTGAAAACAACTAGGGTGAGATTATTCAGCTATAAATGTTTTAGTGAAGAGGATAACTTGGACATGACCTCTTTATAGATAACTAATGAGGGTAATGAGGACAATTCTTATAATAGTAGACATTAAAGTTAGAAAACATCTATCAGATCATTTAATTCTTCACTGCTGTCGTCCATTTTAAGTCCTGAAACATGCTTTCCATTTTTAATTTACTTTTTTAAGGAAAGTAATCCTACACTAGTGGTTATTTGAAGGCTTTTGGATTTAAGCAGTTGTGTTTTGGAACACTCTAAAATCAATTTAATTTGCTTCATGCCTCTTAATTTGGGGTTTTACAGCAGAATTCAATCCTATTAACTCAAGGTTTGAAGTTTCTTAACTTCTTTCCTACTTCAGAGGAGTTGCTGACTTTGTGAGTTTGCTGTGAGTTTGAATCCTGCCTCTCAGTTGCTGGTAGAGATGGGTTACTGTTTTTAAAATGTAGTTATCAGTGGCTTTTTTGTTTGTCAGTGTATGTTTCTTTTCCCTAATCCTGTGACTCTTTTTTAAGTTATTCTCAGATAATATCCTATATCCATGCAGAGTCTTATTTTATAATAATTATCAAGGAAAATGTCAGTAGAGTTAAGAAAAGATGGCTTAGTGAAGCAGTAGGGTGGCCTTTTCTTACTTCATCCATTATACGGGAAATGGAATCAGTAGATAAATTGTTCATACATTACTTTATTTCTGTTATTGTTGGAGTAGAAAACAGCCCAGGAGTTCAGATTTTGCATATGTATATGTGTATATATACGTAAGTGTTGAAAGTAAATAGGAGCCTACTTAGTGTACAGTTTAGAGGATTAAAATTGTAGAGCCCTGAATAAAATCCAGCAAACCTGGAAACTTGCGAGAGTGTTTTGACTGAGCCTGTTGCTCTCAGTTTTAATGGAACAGATTTAATGCTTACAGCCATGGTACCCCTGGGCTGTAACCTTTACTCAAGACTTGGATGATGTGTGTGTTACTTCCATCTCTTGATGCTTTTCACAGGTACAAATTTTCCATTCAGGTGGGGAGAGAGGATGACACACAATGAATGAGTTTTGTGAAAGTCTGGTTTTAGAGTGATCTTGGCATTTCCTAGGGCTGCAGAACTATGTTGCTCTGTGTTCTTTGCTGAAAGAAGTAATTTTCTTTCAAAACCATTCTCCTTTGGATGAGTTGTCTGCAACTGGTGAGCAGAATGTTTCATGTGCACCTCCTCCTATTTCTTTTTCTGACAGAGTCCACTGGAGCTGTGTGACTGGACTGACTGCTTTTCTTAGTAGCCTGAAGGTAGAAAGAACACAGGAGGTTAGGACGTGTTTCTGTTCTTTCCTGCTCTTTGAGGTAGAATGATGGAAAGCTGGTGGCTTCCATGGATTCTGGATATTAGCTTTTCATTAGCTTTTGGCTATCCTAATAGCCAAAAAAGATACTGATACTTTAAAACTGTTATATGCTTTAGATGTAAGTACTAATGCCAGTAGTCTTATTTGTGGTATTTTTTTTTCCTAAACTGGCCTTTGTTTATTGCAGCTGAAACAAGATTCTGGAGATTAAAACTTCTCAGTATAATTGCAGCTGTACCTCTTTCTGTTCTCTCTCTTGCCTGTCTCCAATAACAATAAATGTGTAGTCTTTTGTTTTTTCTCAGAAGGATGAAAAAGAATCTCCCTTTAGGGTTTTTTGGGGTTTTTTTTTTAAGCACTTTTTGGAACCTCCAGAACCTGAAACAAAAAGATTAGGTCTAGGTAGGGATCATTTGTCAAGCCTTCCTAAGGATTTGGGTGTACCCTCCTGTTTCTTTGGAAACAAGTATGTAAGATGGGTGAACTTCAAAACCAAACTTAAGCCAGGCATGGCTCAGTTGTAGACACAGGTTGAATGTAATCTCTGGAAACGGCAAATTCAACCTGTAATTAGCTTCCTTCCGTGCTTGTATGTCCTGTGCCCTCACCCAATGCGTGATTGGTAAATGAACAGAGGTTGAGACAGATAGAAGAAATTTTTGCCCCATGAGGATGCTCAAACTGTAGAATAGGTGGTTCAGTGAGCTCTGTCTTTGAAGCTACCCAAAAGGCCTGCAGCCAGACCTTGAGCAGCTGCTTTGTTGAGCCTTCTCTTAGCAGCAGGGTTGGATTAGGTGATCTGCCGAGCTCTTTTCCACCCTTTTCAACCTGTTAGGTTGTTCTGTTTTACCCAAGAACTGTGTGGTCTGCATTACCCACGCAGAAAAAGCAGATACCTCTGGCTTAAAAAACTGGATATTCAAGAGATTGGTGTAAGTTCTGATCAAGAGAAGTCAATTTTTTAGTTAAACATTCTCTACTCATATCTGTGTTGTTGCCTGGAATACAAAAGAAGTGACTGCAACAGTCAACAAGGGAAGACCAACCTGTGTCATCTACCTAAATTTCTGTAAGGCCTCTGACAAAGTCATGAAAGAGAGGGCACTCAGGTCTTCTTTTGTATCAGTACTAGTTGTATTTCTTGAACTTGGAAAGTATATTAAGATGTAGTTTTTGCTGGATATTCACATATATTTTATAAGTTATTATAGAAGGCGCTTGTTAGAACCCTTGTGAGTAAGAATTGTAGTGGTGAAAATCTGCTTATGAATCTCAGGAACTTTGGATGCGTTCAGAACGATGTGGAGGGGAATACAGCAAGCATGGGATGCTTCCCCAGATTATTTACAGAAATGAAGTAGCAGTCTACATCCTCATGTGAGAGGGGTGCTTTAACAGTACCGTGGTGCATGGGTTAGTGTTAGTGAGATTAACTCAAAAGTCCACAGAGTGCATTACGCCTTTGCTTTCCAAGGCTCTTTAATACCTATTCCTAAAACTGTAGGAGAGATTCACTATAGTGAAGGATTTTGCCCATCGAATGAGAAGTGATTTTGACTAGAGGGAAAGCATTTCCTCCCACCCCACACACATTTGTCTCCCTGTAATCCCATACCGAAGGATGTTGTCTGAAGTGCTTTTACGCTGTAATGGGAAGCCATGATCTTGACTGAGAAGAAACAACAGAACTCTGCTTGTCTGCCTTTAAAACTCTGAACCACTTTCCCTGACAGAATATGAATTCCAGAGCTAAAATCCAAAGAAGGAGCAGTTCATATTTCACTGCAAAGCTTTACCTTGAGCAGTATGTAAGGTATTTACTCTGGTGTGATCAGGTCTGCAGGATATTGCAGGGCAGTGTGCCAGTTTTTGGCATGGTAAATCCACTTGTGTAAAAAAGAAGCTCCTTTTGTCAGACAAAGGCAAAACAAAAAAGATCTGATTTATTCACAACTTGCTTATTAGTAATAAGTTGCTCCTTTTGTTAAACACAAAAATTATCTGGTATTCTGGCCTTTGCAAGCTTTTTTTTTTTTTTTTTTCCTTTTTTTATTTACTTCTTTTTGTAATTATATTTTTTAAAAATTTTTTTTTTTTTTTCATTTTGCTTGCTCCTTTTTTCCCTTCTATTTTTCTTTTTCCTTTTTCCTGCAACCATTGTCTTCCTAACAAGATAAGTATTTTCTCTGGTGCAATTGCAGGCTTTGCCTGTAAATAAACAGGAAGCCTGTTTTACCGGATACAGTAGGAGTATAGCTTTCTTAGTATGGTATTTTGCCAGTGGCTTTCTGTCTAAACTGGGAGTTATGCTGTCTGTATTGCTCCTTCTTTTTCCCGAGTAGCTGCCTGTTTTTGAGTTCCACTAATTAACATGTGTTAATGATGACGTATGTCAGAGGAAGTGCTTCAGGATAACTCCAAATAATTTGAGTAGTCTGGACTTCAGCCTCAATTTGGGTAGAATTCAATTATTTCTTTATGTTCTGAAGAGATAACTGTAAACAATCATTCATCTTTTTAGTGCCCTGTTTCCTTTTAGGGTTGGTAGTCAAATGAGACCATTGCAATCCCAGGATCAGAAAGCGATTAATAAAATGCTCTTGCTATGATGTTGTTTGATCAACTGTAATTAGATTTGATCCAGAGTTGTTCAGATGCATGTGTGAAAGATGCAGTGGCTACTTAGCATCGTGCCTTAATTTAGTGTTTGACTGGAGAGGTCCCCTCGTGCAGCATAGCAGATACAGGACTCCATTTGCCAAATATTCAAAGGGCTTAATTTTCGCTCATACTGCATGGCTCAGGTTGGTTTTTTGTTTTTTTTTTCTTTTGATGCTATTGTCAGACTGGTCACAAAACGTGTCTTCCGCAGCTGTTACCGGAAAGCTGTTCCAAAACCCCTGTTCAGTGATTGTTGTAGACCACATTTAGTGGTCAATTTTTATTTGATTCCCTGCTATCTCTTCAGTTTATCTTGATCAACCTCATTTCTCCGAGGTGCCTTCCTCTAAGGCATTTTTGGAAGATTTTTGGCAAGGTAAGGTAGAAGGTACCGGGAATTCCTTCAGGGAGGATGCAGAGCAGGGAAAGGAGAGAGTCATCTGGTCCTTGGAGGGCTGGACAGTTGGCAAATTTGAGAAGTGGGGCATTGTGGCATAGGTCTTTGAAGTCAAGGCGCAGCAGCTTGTTAAAACTGCAAAATCCTAGCAAAACTACTAAAAGACTCTCGTGCTGATCTGGGTCTGTGTGGTTGAACTGATGAACAGTTGGTTTCATCTTGCTTTAGCACCAAATAATTGAATTGATTGACAGTATGTGAAACAAGTGATTTAGGCTTAAGCACATGTGTCTTCTGTGAGTCTTGGGATGCCTGATTTATTCAAGTATAATCAGTAACCTTTTTATAAAAGCATCACAGTATGACTCGTAGTTGTCCACTAACCATTTAAAACCTTCAGAACACTTTCTTCCCTGTTTCTGTTGCAAAGCTTTTTCATCCTCATGCCTTAGTTGTCAGTGTAGTCTTTAATGGCATCAAGTTTGGTTGGGCTGTTTTTTGAAATGCCTATTCTTTGTTTAGTTCTGTCTCTTCAGTTTTGCTTTAAGTTGGTAATTTAAGTAATAATTAGCTTCTGGTTGGGGTAGATCCAGTTTTGAACCAAGAGAGATCTCCCACAATTGTTGTCTTAAAATTAAAAAAGCAAAGACAAAATGCCAAATTAATTTACATTCTACCGCTAGGGAGTGAGTGTTGCATTTTCAATGTTTCCATTGTCTGCTGAATTTTTCCTTCACAGTGCTTTCTAAAGTCTTACATAAGTAAAACTAAGTGGGGGATTGCTTAACCAAATTTTAGTCATATTCTTTTTTTTTTTTAAGAAAGTTTTGTGTTTTAGGTATGTGAATAATCTTTACTGATCAGGAGAGCTGCAAAAAAATACTTGAGTGGTTTGTCTATTGCACAAAACAGTGAGAGAAGTTTGGAACCTTTTTTTGAAGCACGGCAAGAGTTGAATCAGATGCTGGAGATTGAATTATCCTTGATTATCTCTCTCTGTCTTTGGGGGTGATGGGACTACTAATATAATCTTCACAGGAATTGCATCAAACTGTTTAATGTCATATCAAGTTTTGGGGAAGCTATACTCTCTGGATTTAATAAGCTGATACACTTTTTTTCTGGTTCCAGTACCTTGTCTGGACAAGCTTTAATAGTTGTCTACTTTACTAGTTCATGGGTGGCCATGTGTCATCTGTGTTCCCACTCTATTTCTGCCAAATCAGCCAGAGTTTGAAATACCATCCAGTGCTCACATCTAATCTGCCTTAAATCTGAACTCATGGTTGATGTGGAGCACAATGGTCATGTTTCTCCAGCCTCAAAGAGTTTGGTGATTGCTAATTGAATTTTATGTGTTTCGTCTGAATTGTGTGCTTGCTTAGAAATTCAAGTAGATCAACACCATATCCCACCTTCCAGCACCTTCAGAATAAAGAGAGGTTGTCACTGTCTTCCACTACTACCTTTTAGAAATCAGCAAAATAAAAATGTCTTCATGTATCATAACTGCTATTTTAGTTAAGAGGAGTTCAGTGCCAGGCTGGATGGGGCTCTGAGCAACATGGTCTAGTGGGTGGCATCCCTGCCCATAGCTGGGTGGTTGGAACTAGATGATATTTAAGGTCTCTTCCAACCCAAACCATCCTGTGATTCCACGAGGGCATCACCTGGTCTGAAGTGCTAAGTTGAGATGGAAGAGTTAGTAGCATATGACTGACGTGTGCTTTGGATCAAAGTTGTTAACATAATTCCTGTATTTATATAATTCATGATTGTCTTTTAAATTTAGTTCACCAACAATATCTAAGTGTATTGACACTGGATGAATTTTCTTTTGTCTTGATTCCTTTTCCTTTAGTCTGAAAAGGGCCAAGTGATCTTACTCTTTTGGAAGTAAGGTAATTACAGTGACATCCTCACTTCAGGGGTGTTACAGGTCAGACTGCATAGTTTATGGATAGACAAGTTACTTAAACAGGAGTTTAATTATAACATGTAATTTCAGTGCTTAGAGAAATTCTGTACAAGTTATTTGCTTTCGCCTATAGTTTTCATAGTATAAATGAATTCCTTGACCAAGGCTAAGTTGGTCCTGATTAGCTCTGAAATACAATAATACTCTCTTAACAGAGCTTCCATGCCTCATCATGGTGAGTTTGACAGTATAAATACAATTTCCTTCCAGCCCCGTCCTGTCCTAAAAGGACCATGGGAGGAAATCTTGTTGACTGTCATTAATGCGAGAACTCCCTTGCCAAGGGCATGTATTACTGAGCTGCATGGCTTACAAGTAGCTGTTATCTTAATCTTCCTTCCTTTCCCCCTTCAACAGAAAAAGGGGAAGAAGGCAGCTTATAAAAGCAGATGTCACAAAGAGGAAGAAAATGCATCACATTTTGAATTGAGGAAGGAGCTGTTGCTCTTGCTGTACTCTTTATTTGTATACAAACACCAGTTTGCCTGTGGGTTGCATTCTGTTTGTTTTTTCTGCATGCAGTAGCTGACATACTGAAATGGGAAACTTTTGGAGTTGAGTGACAGAAGCAAAGTTTGCAGGTGCATGTAGGACGGGCAAAGACTGGGTTCACACGTGACAGTTACTATGTGGCATATTGAAAATAGAGTGGATTCCTTTTAGGTAGAGAGTAATCTGACCAATGTCTTATGTTTATGTGTGTGAGCGTCACTTAAATAGATAAAAAGCATTCTTTCCTGTGGTAATGTTGGACCTTCTGTTAGTCCTCCAACTGACCTTGTACTGCCTGCTTTGGGGTGAGGTGAGCATGTTTGTTGTTCTGCATTTGGTCAGCTTGGTTAATCACAATCTCTCTATGTTTATAGAACAAATTCGATTAAAGAATATAAGGAATGTATATGGAAGATGCCTGTGGTACCGCTTGCGACTGCTAAAACCGCAGCAGAACATAATTCCTACAGTGAAGTACGTACGTTTCATTTGCATGACCTTCCATTAAAGCAATTCTTACTTTTTTAAAAATAAAAATATATTGGTTTGTAATCAAACCAATTAGTTACTTTTTTTTAATGGCAGGAATTAGTTACTTTTGTATCACTGAAGAGATTTGCGATCTTCTGTATTTGAATAAGTAATAGGTAATCATTATTATCTAGTAGGGCTTGAAATCAAGATATATGCTGCTTGTTCTGTATAAAAACCAAATAAATGAGACCAGTGAGCCTCATCTGTAAAAAAAAAGTAAACAGTGCATTTATTTGTTCAAAATAATAATTCTCCCTCACTGAAATTAGTAGTGCTAGTGATCTCTTTTGATTTAAATATCTAGTATGTGAACATATATATTCAAATATAAAAGAATAATAGCTATGTATGTTTGAAGGTGAAGGCTTTCTATCCATCAGTTCTTTGTTACTCCCACCCTCAAAATATTTTGCTGTTAATGCACCTGTGTCAGCTTTTTGTGTTTTGGTTTTATTCTTTTTAACACATTGTCTAGGATCTAGTTAAAATTGTCCTTTAAAAATAGGAAATACTAATGTATACCTGCTGAGGATAGACATTTAAAGAACAGAAAGAGACTTTGTGGTAGTGGATTGTCTTTGTTGAAAACTAGGAGAAAAAGTGGTATTAAAACTGGAATACTAATACCTGCTTCAATGTTTCTTGCAGTTTTAATACTGTTTCTTGAAGGGTGATATCAAATGGCTTCTACTGTTATTAGAATGGTGCTAGAGCTAGTGGATTTGTGTATTTAAAAAATTATTTTTTTCCATACAGGAAAATAGTCCTCCTTGCTGGCTGGGCATTATTTTTGTTTCTTGCATACAAAGTTTCCAAAACAGACAGAGAGTATCAAGAATACAACCCTTATGAAGTGTTACATTTGGATCCTGTAAGTAATAACATATTTCACTAATCTGTACTACCGTAACTGTATATTCTGTGTGTAGATGTCTAATCATAGACTTGTTCTTTCAAACGAAGTAAGTTTATTGAATCTGTCTAGTGTTTTTGTTGTTTTTTGGCATGTGAAAGTTGCTGCTGCGTATCATAAAGTCTGTTACGTGTTTTTTGCCTATATCTGTACCAATCTATAATTTTTGTATCAAGCTCCTTAAAAATTCTAGTAATGTAGCGAGCTGGGTTTTTAAAATCTATTTTGAATCTTATTCTGATGTTGTTTTCCTCTCTTTGTACAGGAAAACAAAAAAAATTCTTCTTTATATGCTCTGTGTAAATCTTCTCAACAGCCACTTTTAGGGATGCTGAAGAAACTGTATAAACAAGAATGTGAATTCATTTGATTTACAGTTTTTGTATGGAGCAGTATTTCCCTTGTAAATTAAAGGTTTCACTGAAGGGTGTTGGTGATGCACATTTTGATGTAATGCAGGCTACCTTGAATCTCAGTTGTATCTGTGAATGCAAACAACAAATTCTAAACAGCAATACCAACCAATAGTTTTATTAAACTGGGATAAAAAAAGATACAGTGCTTATCTAGAAAATAGATGCAGTGCTTTGTTTATACTGAAGGACTGATCCAAAATGAATGCAAAAAATCATATCCCAAGGATAGACCTTCTGAACTTCTTTTAAACTCTTATTTAGTCTTGTCAAACTTTCTCTTCATCTTAACCACAATACCTCAAGCACATTCTCTGCCTATGTTAATTATTTCCTGATCCAAGGCTCCTCTTTTGAATAACAGTAGAGGCATCCTTCCAGTTCTGGAGTCTGAGGTATGTTTCACTCTCAAGTCTAAAGAAGTACACTGTGGATCCAGCTCAGCACAAAAACATGAATGAGCTTTGAATGTACCTGTTTTGATTAAACGTGATGTATACTGTTAGTGTGAGAGAGGTTAATATGTATGGGAACATTAGCAAATACATCTCTGGCCTCTAAGTGATGTTGACTTGTCAGCAGAGAAAAGCAACACCTTGTGCTAAGAAAGCCATTGTAGCGGGTGAGTAGTCTGCAGCCTATTTCTAGCTAGACAGGTAGAACACCTGCCTGTCATGTTTAGAGCCAAGTTACTACAATTCAGCCCCTGCTCAGCTCCTCGGTGACTCACTGATTGCTGTCTCAAGTTCTTTCACTGATGCACAGGAAGGAGCATTACAAGTTTTTACTGCTGAATGGTATCTGTTGGACCCATGCAGTTTAAATGTTCATATATCTGGGTTAACTTTGATTAAACAAATCAGGGTAGGGATTAGGTCATCAGGATTTTCCTTTGTTACCAGTGGGAAATTTCTACAAGTAACAATTCAGAGGGGAAAGAAAGGAATGTATATAATGAATTATAGTTTTGTGTTCATTGGTGAAAACTTGTACACATGCTGAAGACACATGTAACTTACCCAGGTAAAGAAACCAGTTCTGGAATGCCTCAAGACCTGAGGGGTGGAGCATGTTGTCATAAGGACGAGCTGAATAAAAGTCAGAGGTCTTACAAGGGGGATGAAGAGATGGTGGTGAAAATAGATAGTTGAAGTAGGGCTCAAAATAGGAGTTCAGAATCTCAGAGTATGCTTCTTTTATGTATTTCTTGCTATCGGGCAATTTCTGTTAAGTCACTTGAAAGACTTCTAGTTCAGACTGTGTGAAAATTAAGAGCTTTCCTCTGTTACCATTCAAGTGGAACCTTGAGAGTTGTTGCCAATCCTGCGGATGAAGTGATACAGATGCTGAAGTGTAGTTAGATGATGGAACTGTTATTGTTAAAAAAAACCAAAAAACCACCAGCAAAACCCCCCTGAACTTAAAAAAAATAAAATGGTAATAGATGCAAGCACTTTAAAGTTTTAAAGCACACTAATTCATTTCTTCTTTGCATTCACACTCTAGTCATGATTATTGTTGTATTTTATGTTAGCATATCAGTTTATAACAAGAGGCTTTTTTTCCTCCAGAGAACCACAGCACCAAGAAAGTGCAGATAATGTACATATACCGGATTTGATATGTAATATCAGCACTGTGTTTTGAACATAGACTAGCTCTTTTTGAAGCGCATCACTTGAATTCACTAGTACGTAAGGTGCTCAGAGTTTAATGATTTATTTAATAAGTATCTGTACTGCAGTTTTAGAGATGGGATCCAAAGCATAAAGATGAAGCTAAGAGTGATTATAAATTTGATTCTTTAAGTAAGACAATTGGGGCATTAATTTTTCTTTTTTTTGCAAGTATTTAATTTAGTCATGCCCTGTGTTCCAAGCAGACTGACACCGGCTGTCCAAGGCTACTGTAAGTCAGGCCCAGCCTCTGTAGCTTAGCTTTGGAAAATGAGGAGTAAGCAATTAATGTAGATGGAAAATTTGTCATCAACTTATCGGGGATCATATGCACCCTCTGTGTCAGAGAGAAAAGATTAGTTTTGGGTTTTTTACAGGCAGCTTTCATGTGAGCCATGAAAACACATTTGTACTCAAACAGGTTGGGTGTTTTTTTTCTTCTCTTTGTTCTTTCCCCCCTACTTTCTAGCTTCTGCTCCTTATCTGGCATTCTTTATCTAGTCTTGAAACACCCGTTTTTAGTTGAAGTCTAATTTATAATGGAGAAAGTTCATCCTGTGCATTAAATGAGGCAGGCATGCTGTTGAAAAATTGTGCTGCAATATGGCAGACTGTATAAAGTAACAGCAAGTGAAGCCTCAGGGTAATTTATTTTCTGGTTTAAATTTATTGAAACAGTACCTTCATTTGTAAATAACTTCTTGTCTTTTTATTAAGCAGTTAAGGTCAGTATGCTAGGCTTCTCTGGCACAAAATACTGAAAAGTATTGTGGTAATTGTTGTGTGAAACTTAGCAGATAACATACAGAAAAAACTTCAGCGACCTTACTATGAAGTTCTATGGGTTTTCTTGAGTAGTGAAGTTCACAGTCCAAGCTGGAAGTTAATACACAGGGAATTGTGTTGGTGGCATTTAACAACATGCTGGAGTAGAATAATAATCAATCTTTCTCAGGTATAGGTAATGTATTCCCTTTGTTCAAGAAGTTTGAAATAATTTATGGGTAGGATGATTCTAGTCAAAGGCATTTTTAAGTTGCAGGGAAATCTGCTGTTTCTGGTGACTGACAGATTTATTTCTGCATACAAGCTGCAAGTGGACCATCATACTTGATCTATGAACTCTTGCTTAAATAGAAGAATATTGCAAGTGAGAATTCCTTGTATTCATGAATTTGTTTAAGATTTGTCAAACAGATAAGGAATCCTTCCTTTTTTTTGTTTCTATGGATGGATAAACAAAATAATCCAGAAAAAAACCAGTATTCAGTCATCTGAATGTCTTTTAGTTAGACTGTGAGACTGCTGTCTTCATTTAAAAACATAATGGTTATAAGAATGTTATCAGAAAAATAATAATGTTTTCATGAAATGTATTTATATAGTTTCATGATCCTATGTTAGAATATAATTCTTCAGTGAATGGTTCAGAAAAATACTACACAATGTATATTAGGATTATATCTAAGACTGAATTTTATTTAATGTATTTATTAATAAATGCAAACCTTTCCTTTTGAAGGGGGCAAGTATATCGGAAATAAAGAAACAGTACCGTGCACTATCCCTAAAATACCATCCAGATAAAGGAGGAGATGAAGTTATGTTCATGAGGATTGCTAAGGCCTACGCAGCGTAAGTTTCTTTTTTGCCTATGAAAAAAGGGAATCATAACGTTACGGGGAGGACAGCCTTTACAGTAAGAACAAGGATGGCCTAAGCAGGCAGGAAAAAGTGTGTTCAGATATGTAACAAAAATCAAAACGTGTCTTCATGCAGTGTATATTTGCTTTGTACAGGTTAGGAAGGATAATTTGTTTTACACCTGTCAGAATACTGTAAGGTGTTAGTTCTTTGTGTTAACTTTCATGTCAGCTAGGAAAAGTGTTTCCAGTATAACACATATTAAATCTTAAAGATGACAAAGAACAAAATGGGTGTTGTGGTTTTTAACCAGCCAACTCTGTGACAGCAGTTTTGAAGTGATGCTTAGAAAATAAATACGCTGTTCATTTCACCTGGTGGTAAAGCCGTAGAGTAAAAGACAATACTTTACTGTCCATCCAGTGAAAAGGATGTTTCGTTCTGGATCTGACTGTTCTCTCTTGCTCGCCTCTGTCCCTTTCCATTTGTGCTTGCCATGCAGTCCTGATTTTTTACTTGGTGACTGTTTCATAATACCTGTGTGGTTCTTGAAAGCTGAGTCCTTGAATCTGCTTTTCCTCTAGAGTATCTTATCTCTTACAGCATTTTTTTTTTTCAGAATTTGAGAGATGTCTGATGTTAGAATTTGGTATAAAGGAAATGAAAATACAGGAATTTCAATACACAGTTCTATCACAATACCAGTGGGATTCCTATTACTGGTGTCTCTAGTACACTCACTGTCACGATGCTGATGGGAAGGCATGTGTGGCTTGAAGCCAGCTGGAGCCCATTGTTCTCTTCAGAATTCTAGTTGTCTGGTTTTTGTACTCTGTTGGACTGAGCAAGGTATTTACTCCTCCCGTGCTGGTATCTCAAACTTGAGACTTTTTTAATGCACTCAAAGAGAAATGTTTATAGCACCAGTTGATCCCCTCAGCTGTTGATAGATTTTTTAATGTAAAACAAAGGCTACCTTTGTGTCCCCTTTGTGCTGAGGTGGAGTCAGCTTCTTTGCAGCAGGTGTGCTGAGTCACTGTGGTCACTTAGAGCTTCACAGCATGTCACTCTTGCCCATCCCCACTGAGACTTCTTCAGTTATTGGGGTTTATTGGGTCAGTCACATCATCACAGAACCTAGGAAGTCAGTTGCGTATGTAAGGTTAACCTTACTGATTGAGAGTCCTGTTTGGGAAGAGGTGGGAAGGAGAACCAACACCATGCTCGCTTGAGCAGGTTGGAAATAACACGTTTTGCTTAAACACATTTGTATCACTTTGAAAATCTCTTCAGCAGGAAATTCTGGTACGCCTTTTTGAACTCCTGAAACATTTAAATTCTTTGCTTTGCAAGCCAGTACTCAAACACTTGGTGCTACAGTTCAATACTTCAAACACTAGTGTAAGGTCTGTGGCAGAGGTATATTCTGAGATAAATGGTGGTAAAGTTCCTTAGCCATGCTGTCTTGAAAGAATATAAAAGCTGCCCATTTGGTGAGTCTGCTTGTCAACAAATGGGAGACTTAGAAATGATCAGGAGAGGCCTGATGTCACTGGGTTTCCTGCGTGAGACAAAATACAGTGAATGCCTGGTGTTCTGTTTTCCAAAGCGGTATTCTTCCTCCTAGTAACAGGGATTCTGTTGAGGTGGCGTACAATTGCCAAAAAACTGTCATTACTGAACAGGCACTGAAACTATTAAGATTTAGGAGGTGGTGTCTTATTAAATAAGAGAGAAATAAATTTGAAACTAGGGATTTCCAGGAAAAATAAAACAACAACAACCAAACACAGGCTGTCGAAGGCTAAAGGTCTAGTATAAGATAAAGGCCCATATGGA
This sequence comes from Machaerirhynchus nigripectus, assembly GCA_013397975.1. Lineage (NCBI taxonomy): Eukaryota > Metazoa > Chordata > Aves > Passeriformes > Dicruridae > Machaerirhynchus > Machaerirhynchus nigripectus. The sequence goes on along the minus strand of VZRQ01006119.1, from coordinate 1,728,111 downwards.
CTACTTCTGATCAATCAACTCATGTTCCATATTTACCTTCTTTCGGAAAAAAAAGATAAGTTTCAACCTTTGTCTTTCAAAAGTCACTGTGCTGTAACTTGGCATCAAAAAATATTGTGTGCTGGTGGGTATGCAGTCATTGTCATGAAAGGGAGATGTGATTGTGCCATCTCCTGCATGTTCATCTTCTGTGTCTGATTTCTTTTCCTGTTAGAGTGCTTAAAGAATTTGTTTGTGTATCAAGGAGGAATAGAGCAGTATTGCTTGCTATTAGATTTCATACAAAAAAAATAGGAGAAGCTGTTTAGCTTTCCAAACCATCCCTAAAGGATAGTATGACTGCCGGATTTTAAAGTTTCTGTTTGTTAAAGATTTAGAGAAATGTTTTCTGTATTAACTTAATATCTCTTCTTGTAACTAGTTTAACCGATGAAGAGTCACGAAAAAACTGGGAAGAATTTGGTAATCCAGATGGACCACAAGGTAACAACTATGAATGACAGAAGTCCTGTAATCCCTGTAGATTAAGATGTGTAATATCTGATCAGTCATGAAGCACTCAGAACTTTAAATAATAACTTTCTCCTAAGATTTGAAGCAATGCATCCAACCAGTTATTTTGTGGCTCTGGGGGGGTTGATGGCAGGGAAAAGCAGGAAAGAGTTTGCTTTCACAGTTCTCAAACTTTTTATTATGTTTAAAAGAGAAGGATTTTTTAAATTAGTCAGCTTCAGTAGGTACCTAGAGAGACTTGCCAATATTAATGGAGTTATAAACAAAAAATAGAATGCTACTTACCAGAAACATGTTGATTTCAAACATTTCTTGGTGTTTATGATCAAATACTAGAGATATATATTGACAAATTAGTAACTAGCCATAGTGCAATAAACACACTTCGAAAGGAGGTACATGGGGATATTGTTTCTGGGCAGGTAGCTACATGAAAATAATCCTGATGGTGGTGGTGTCAGTTACACAGTAGGTGATCCAAACAAAACGAATTTAAGACTGAAATGTGAATTATTTTTTCCGTATTTGCAGTTTTGTAAATTGCTTGTAAAACACCTTTATCATTATTTAAGTGGCCTACTAAGGAAAAATGTTGCATATTTCTAGCTGATACTCATTACAGGCAAAATGGAAACCTGCCATTTGTTAGGGCAAGTTATACAACGTATCTGTGTGGAATGAGTTACAGCCAGCTTGGAAATAATAAACGGAATTTGTAACTTAATTCTGAAGTTACAGGATGACATGAGGGTACTCTGTCATCTGTGCTGTAAATTCTTCTTCTGAATTATATCCACCCAGCATAGATCATTAATTTTTAAAGTAAAAAAAAAACCCCAGCCCTTGAACTAGTGTTTCAAGGAAATAAAAAAATCTTCCCTCTTTGTTGAAAAAAACCAGCTTTGCCAACTAAACCACAGTCTGACAGAGGCATTTCTTATGGACTAAGGAGGTGGATCAGCTTCTTTAATCACTTGTGTTTTATAACATAGCAGATTTCTATCAGCTCCTAGCTTCTAGTGCTTCCTTTGCTTGGTAAATAAGAGGTCTCTGTCCCTCTTGCTGCAAAATAGAAATAAAATCTGTCTTCAGAAATCGTGTCACAATATCAGCAAAATGGTACCATAAATTTTAATAGCTTTCCTAGGACTTTTCTGGATGCTAAATTGTTTTTCACATCCATTAGCTACTCTCTTAGGGTTGCCAAGGCATAGGATTTGAAGTTAGGCAATTGTGTCAGTGTCCTTGAATGGACCTGAAGCTGTGACTTCAAAAGAAAACTCAGCCAAAACTTGAGAATTAAAAAGCACGAAGATCCTTGCTTGGCTTAGTGATTTTTTTCACAAACCTAGGAGACTTTGGATTCCCAGAGGGCCAAATGAAATGATTTTTTGGCAGGGTAGCAGTTTGTACTGTGAGCGTTAAGCCTCTTGCTCTTCTGAAAACCCTACCTCAGACTACAGTGGAATTAGAATTCTCTGGTTTATTTCTAGACCTCTCATTATTGTTTGAGATGTCTGAAGGGTGGAGAAGTCCCTGAAATATTTTGTCTCCCTCCTCTCTTCTCTAACCTTGTTCCACATTGAAGTGTACAGGGCTTTCTAATTTAGTGAAATTCATCTTCTTTTTATTTATACATCTGTGGTGTAAAAACATGTACCTAAGCTGTGTACTCTAGTCTTCTAGTTCTGTACAGACAAAGGATGGATACAGTCCCTCACAGAGGTATTTTTTGGTCTGAGATGAAGCACATCTGGGATTAGACATGTCCAGCCAAGTTTGATGTGGTACATCCCACCCTCTGTGCCCAGCACAGAGGAACAGGGAGCAGCATTCCTCTCTATCCAGCTGAGGCAGTGTGAGACAGATGCAGGCAAACAAGGGGTTTTTGTATTTGCATGACTTGCTCCTTTACTAAAAGTAAATGCAAAATCATTCAAAGAGTGTTTACAAACAGGTGAGGGGGATCTGACGAGTAGTCTACTAAAAGCAGACTCTCTGAAGATAGTCCACTAAAAGTGCCTTATGATCAAAAGCCTATTTTCCTGTGGTATTCACTGGTGCTTCAGCTCAGTGAGTGTGAGTAGGGGCAAGGAGACTCTCAGACCAGAAGAGAAAGAGCTTTTTTTACTGAACTACTTCTGTTCCTGGAATAGTTTGAAGCTACAATCCTAAAGGTCAAAAATATTGTAGTAAACTGAAATTTATTCCATCAGTAAAAGACGGATTTTTAGTACATTCTTCTAAAAATCCATCATCATTAACAGATAAAGAGTCTGGAGACCTTCCTTCTCCAGAGCAAGGCATTTCCTGTAACTCAGTGTGGTAAATTCACTGGGTATTATCTGGTTGAACTCCTAAGGCTGAGATATGATCAGGCTTGTCAAATGTTTGATTGGAGATTCAATGAATAGTAATTTTCAACTTACAGAAGTCACATTAGGCTTGCCCATTACAACTGTTTATCTGAATTGATAGCTGTCACAATTCATTGGAGATAGCATCAGTGTAGAGCCTAACTACAAAGGGATCCTAGTCTGGCCTTGCTTGAGGAGTTGCTCTCACGGCTAAGCGCCAGTACTAACGAAAGCACGTTGTTTTTATTTTGAGCAGGTCCATAAAGTCTTACTTATTTTTTCTTCCCCCCATTGGTTTCATAGAACTCTTAGTATTGGGGTAGATAGTGTTTGCAAAATTTAATTTATTGCCACCAGTGTCTGAAGACAAGCTGTTCTATGCTATTCCCTATTCAGATCTGTATGCTGGAGATGTTAGAGATTCATGTCTTCTACTTTCTGTAGCCTAACTTCTTTTGAATTGAAAAGTGTTCCTTTTTCTTTCTTACCAATCACACAGAAGTTTGTACTGACAGAGGGTTTTGTGTTTACAATTTACAGCTTAGAACATTTTCTTAGAGGGACAAATCAATAGAACTTCCCATAGAAGTCATTTTCTCAGACCGTTTTCTTGCAGTTCATTTGTTTACTAAACTATATGTATTTAAACTGCTGAAAACTCTTCAATGCAAAACTCATAAATCTTTCAATCTATGAAATTTATATACATATATATATATAAATCTTGCCTATCTATTTCACTGCAATATGTTAAGCTAAAATATTTGGTATTTCAGGTTTTAGATTTAAGTCTTGTTATTTTATTGCATACTTCGTGTATTTCTAATTTGTTGCTTGATTTTGCTATATATGTTTAAATTTTGCTTATTGAAATAATAAACATGGTGGGTTTTTTTGTGGGTTGGTGGTTTTGTTTGTTTGTTAGACGTAATGTCACTTTAAAAATGTTTTTCAATGTTTTATAGTGAATTTCTTTTCTTTCATCCTGCAGCTACAAGCTTTGGTATAGCTTTGCCAGCTTGGATTGTGGATCAGAAAAATTCAATTCTGGTGAGTCAGCTTACTTAGCTCAGGATTTGAAGGTGAACTTTCAAGTGTTTTTGAAAAAAAATTTGCTTAATACTGCACATTTTTAGTCAAAACACGTTAATACTTTGGTCCAAATGCACATCTTTGAAGCAAATTTCAGGAGTCATAAGTATAAGAGTAGCTTAAATCTAACCTTTGAGAGTAAAGTATGAGTATGTTTGGACAGATCTCATTCCAGTGATAATGAGGTTGTACTGTGGTCATCCCTGCTACAAAGTGTGTGTTGCTCCTGCAAGGGAACACATTTAGAGCTGTGTGCTGGGTTTCTCTAGTTCCATTTGGTTTGCTAGTGATGCTCTAATCATATAGTATCTAAATGTTCTTCCTGTTGCATTTGTTTCTGCAAGGTATTTTCTTAACCACTTGATTTCTTTTAATCATCTGTCCACTGCAACACAGTTTGGCTGCCAACTTTTTAATTATTGAGGAAACTGACCTGTGACAATGTGTGAATCATTTAAACTGATTCATACATGAAACATGCTAAACTGACATTCCTTATTTAAGCCCTACCTAATTATATTATTTGTAAGTTGCTCTTCAGAAATAATGACAGCTATTATGCAATAAGCTTGTGTTAATTTGTAGTAAGCTTGTGGTAGTACTACTTGACTGTATTTTAGAATAAAGATTAAACAAGAGTAGTATTAAGTAGCTACAGTATCTAATACAGTATGTTTTGCATTTTTTCTGTAGGTACTGTTTGTATATGGATTGGCATTTATGGTTATTCTTCCAGTTGTTGTGGTAAGTATTATCTGATTAATATTCTACTCTCTGTAACCAAGTTGTAAACAAAGCTGTCTTAGACATTGTGTTGCTCATTCTTGCCTTTCATGGAGAGCGCAAGTGAGCTTTTTTTTAAAAGGTGGTGTTTTTTTTTTATTGTGAAAACAGTCTGGCTGCTGTAGAGTTTCCAGAAAAATGCAGTGCCATGATAGAGAGGGGACTACAGGGAAAATATTAGGTATCACAAGAATTGCTAAGTTATGTAATCTGTCTTGTAGCTTCTTTTGCGAGAAAATTGAGGCGATGAGCTCAAGAGGATATTCAGTGGTGTTATAGTAGAGTCAAGACTGAGATGTCTCTAGCTGTTGGTGCTAGAATAATTACTGCAGGTGGAACAGGTGGTTGATTTGGTTTTTCCTGGCCGCCTTTGCTTTCATAACTTCAGTTTTTGTTGATCTTCTGTACACCATTAGATGTCTGCCCTTGAGATTGCTTTGTGTGAGGAATCAGTTGCTAGGTGAGTATTATTTCAGGGCTCAGGTTTGCCCTACAGTATTGCTTTTGAACCATGTCCCTTTATCCACTGATTGTGCTTTTGGGGTATGGCATGAAGCAAGACTCAGAAAGTTGACACTGAAAACCCCTCATGTTCTTGAGAAGATTTTCATTTGAAAAAGTGTCCTGAGGTCTTGGCAGCTGCTTGCATCAGTGTGTGCAGAGACTCAGAGAGACATTATCCCTTCCCTTTGAGTCTTTCTGTGTAATTGAAGATTCAGTTGAGAAGATTAAATGTGGTGATTTCAGCAAGTTGTTGAATAAAAAGTTTAAAATCCAGGGTGCAAAAATTTTTCATGCCTTTCCCTTTAGGATTCAGTTGATGTCTGTTGATGCTTTTTTGTATACACATACTTGTAGTGATTTATACCAGGTTTATCATAGCTCAAATGAAAGGAAAACAACCTTGCTTTTGGTACAAGGAAATGTTCTGAGCACAGAAAAAAGTCTGCCTCTTTTTGCCCCATACCAGATGTAGACCTGTACATTCACTTGTCACTGTAAATTTCTTTTATAGTCAGTGAAGAGGAATAGTAATTTTTATGGAGCAAGTTATGTTATCATTTTATTTTAAAGTAGACATACAAGATAATTCATGCCTTTAATGGGCCTGTTTCTCTTTCATGAATCGGTAAAGTAGATGAAGTTAACTACAGTGTAGTTATCCTATGTTTGATGGGCATCTAAAATAAAGAAAGGCTGCTTCCACCCTTTGAATCCAGGTTAATGAAAAAGGAAAATACTGATAAGTGGTTCTTTCCAGACCTCCACTGACCTAAATAATGTCATGTACATGAGGCAAGAGACAGGAGCTATATCTGTAGAAGTAGTTAGGGTAGCCTTTTTCATGTAGATTTGGACTGGCTAGTTATATTTTTCTTCCAATACCTGTACTTGTACAAATATTTGATAACTGTGGGATTATAATTAAATCTTTATGCAGAAAAGCATTGTAGAAACCTGTGTACTATTTTGTGTCAGGGTTCATCTATTCATGGAGGAATCAATCCTTATTTATTAAAAAATTTGTTGGAGTTATTCCTTGGGCATTTCCCAAATAATGAAGTAGATTGCAGAATTCTTTCTATAGTGAGGGAATTCACTATTATTAAATTAACAGTAGTAAGCATAATTTACTACTTTACTGCTTCTTGCTCTTCACTTACTGTAAACTTTAGAGTAGATTGAGGAGTATCTTTGATGTGTTTTCTTATTTTAAATGAGCTTTGCTTACAGGGAGGAGTTTAATGAACAGATTGCAGTTTATAACCTAGCACACCATTTTTCTGAAAATATATTAGATGGTACAACCACTGTAGAGTGAGTTCCGTAACTTGAGTCACTGGTGTAATGCTAATTAGGCAATTATCAAAGTGTTGCTGAAGGTTTGGAAAACTTCTTCTGTCAACCTGAAAGTGTATGGCTTAATTCTGAAATTTACAGCAAGGGCCCCATGCCACCTTCAGATTCCCCTTCTGAAAATCGTTTTCTGATCAGGTGACTTATATCGCAGTTTTGCAAATTTTGTCATAGTGAAAGAAATCTCTTTGTTCTTGGTTTGGTCTTGGTCTGCCTAAACTAGATTTGGATGCTGTGTTGGACTGTAAGGAGCTACCACATCATATATAGAAAGTGGTAAATTGAGTGAATTTATTGTTTAGTGGATTTATTAAAACAACACCAGAAACAAACCAAGCAGTGTACATGTGTGCATGTGTATATGCTGGGGGAAATTCTCTAGGCTTGAGGTCATTTAAAAATGTTTAATATTAGATTATCTCAGATGAATTTATCAATGTACTTTTAAAATTTGTGTCAGCAAATATTTTTTATTTCCCTCTTCTTTCTGAAATTCAGGTAATCTCAGCATAGGTAAAATCAGTTGGGCTGAGTTACCTGGTTGTTGACAGACATGAAGTCATGCAGTATGGCTGTTTCGATGCTTCCTTGTAGCTGACATCAGTCTGTTCTTGCTGAATATTTCAGGGTTCCTGGTGGTACCGATCAATACGATACAGTGGAGATCAGATTCTCATTCGGACAACTCAAATATATACATATTTTGTCTATAAAACCCGGAACATGGACATGAAACGTAAGTAAAAGGCATTTTGAAGTGTAGATGTTCATCTGGAAGCGTCAGTCTGCCGACTTAAAATACTCCTATTTTGTAAGCCTTACTTAGGTTAAAGTAATGCTTCTCATTCCTTTAGAGTGTTTTTAAAACTTGATTCTGTCGCAGGCGAAGAATACTCTGTAAAAAGACTTAAATATTTGGGAGAGGGAATTGTATAGATCTATAGTTATGTCTATCTATAAGTTAAAAAAAAAAAAGAAAGAAAATGGGGCATTGTATGTTGGGAAAAGCATGCTGACCTGCCTGTAGTCCTCAGCTGCCAGTAGGAGCCAACCTCTGTGTGTTTTCTTCTGTTACTGTAACAGAACAGGCTTTGGAATTTTTTTAGGGGCTTCATAAAATTTTTATATGCATAAAGAATGAAATAGCATTTCTGGTTTTTGGTGCTAAAATAACTAAATTCTGTTAAAAGTTGCTGTCAGTTTCATGTTATTTTGTTACTTCTTTGTAGCTTTCAGTATACTTACTTCTCTTGTCTACTCCTTTATTTTAAAGGAATAACCCCCCCCCATTTTTCTGGGGAAAACTGTAGATGTATTGCATTGGTACAAAATTGTATCTTTCAGTTTGGGGGCTGGCATGGGCCTGAAGAATTGGCACAGTACTACTTAGTTCTAGATTGGATTTAACTAGACTGCATGCTCAGAGCAATTGAAAAGCAGAATAGAAGAACCCCCAAGACTTTCTAGAAAAGGGGTTCATAAATCTATTTTCTTAACTCCTTTGAACTGCACTGTTTTTCAGCTTTAAATTTGCTGAAGATGGCTGAAATCTGCTCTTGATCCATCTTTTTCCTACAGAGCAGAAATGCTGCACAGATGATCCAAGAGGTGTAGGGGATAGGAGTATGGAAAGATGTTAGCCTTCTACTCACAGGACACATGGATTTGTGTCCTGTAATTTGTAATTGAAGTAATTTGGGATTACTTCAGACTGGTTTATACTCTTTCCTTTGTCATACTCCTATGCTTTTCCCCCTCTCCAGCTGTGTGAGGAAAGAGGAATTGGGAGAGTAGGTGAGACTTCAGAAGTTTAGGGAGATCACTTTCTTTCTCCAGACTTCTTGTCAGTAGTAGATTATTTAGTATTGAACCTTGCTCAGAACTCAGCTTTGAGGCCTGCCTTGTGTCTCCTACAGATTGGTTAAGAAGTTAACTTTAGGTTTAAGTGGCCATATTTAAGGACTTGAAACTTTTAGGTAGTTCTAGGATCAGAGGCAGGTCAGTTTTTTCTGCTGAGATCTGTCATGCAGTCTGAATGAAAACTGAGGTGCAGCTGAGGTGGCTTAGACAAACCACACAGTGATCAGGTAAGGCTTTTCTTGGTTGTGAATTCCACTGTAGTATGGTGTATCAGTGTCAGCAAATGTAATCAAACCAGGCTAGGGAAATGATGAGACAAATCTGCATGACTTGCCTTGTTTTAAGGTATTTTTTTCAGGCTTCAGGACAAACAAACTTTAAAAATTTCCTTTCCTGGAGATTTACAGTTGTTGATCTTAAATAATGGGAAGATATTTATAGTCATCTGAAAGTCTTTGGTATGCTGTGCTGCGGAAGTGAATAGATAATTGAGCATGGAAATGAAAATTGATGCTCAGGGAATTGACTCACTGTTAGTATTTTGAATTCATTGGGCACTGCAGGTAGGCAAAAATAACTTTGACTTGCTCATAAGAGCACTTCTTCAAAATTTAGGAAAGAAGCTGGAGTGACTACTGGTGAAAAAGTTATTTTAACTGGAGCAAATGATTCTGTGAGCTCTCTCTGGTTGTCTACTGGCTGAGGGATCTGGTATGTTCATGAGCAGAAAGCTCACAATGGGACTAAAATATCCAGTTATCTAGGGCTTTCATTTTAATTACACTACAGAATATTTTGTGGTAATATGGATTTTCCTAATCACATTAAGAAAAGAGCAGTCCATCATCTTTGTGCAATTTGTTTGCAGGATTATTTATTGAACTGCTTTTCTAATAATTAAAAGAATTTTTCTGGTGACTTTTCAATGCTGACTGAACAGAAAATGGAGTTGAAATTTTACCCTTTGTGCCTCCCTCTTCCATACACATTGTCATGCTGCTGCAGGCGCATAGATTGCTGAGAGGAATGGTTCTGTGAGCATGCAGAAGTAGTCAAACTGCTGTGCAGTGATGTCTGCTAGTCCTAATGAACTCAAATTATGTTTTTTGAAGACATTTAGTGTCAAATGCTGGACTTGATACTGTGCAAAATTGAGCCTTGAATTATCTCTTTTGTCTTGTGCCAGACATTGATTCCTGCCTCCTTTGCCCTGTGGCAGTAGTAACTGATCCCTTAACTAGAGAACATGGATATTCATGATTGTTGGGGGAGGAATAGGAATAAGTTTTATGGTGGAAGGTTCTGAAGAAATCAGTTGGTGGCTTAGGATGTTGACATTTTCTTTGTCTGACTCCAATTATCTTTGCAGGGCTTATCATGGTTTTAGCAGGGGCATCTGAATTTGATCCTCAGTACAATAAAGATGCGACGAGCAGACCAGCAGACAACATCCAGATACCTCAGGTCAGTTATATCAAGAGATGTTTTAACTCACCCCTTCAAGGGAACAGGGAGATGTTGCTTCTAGGTGACAAGCTGACAGAATTAAAGTTCTCCAGGCATTAACTTTGTAGAGAGGCAACTGTATCCCTTCAGAAATAGGAATTAGAAACTATACTTGATTTAAACTTTTTAAAAAGAAAAGGTAACATTAATGGTGCTAATGCTTATTTTAAATTGAATTGGTTTAGTATATAGGCTGCTGCATTGGGCTTTTGGGGAGGGGTAAAGTAAATAGCAAATTAGAGCGTTAGTCCTTAAAAATTTTGAGTATTGACATAAGGAGGTGATCACCATTTGATGTTTTTTTTAAAACTGATGTCTGAATTAGTAATGTCTTTAAATATTGTAAAGATTCCTTCATGAATATCTGTTCCCCTCTGGTTACCTTTTATATTCATTTCCATTCAGTGTTTCCTACAGAGATGCCATAAATGCATACTGTGGAAAATAATTATTACTAGCAGAGTTTTGGGAAGTCTTATTTATCAGAAACTAACATTTTGATCTTAAGAAGTTTAAAGCACAGTATACAAAATGCTCCAATGAAAATGTTTTAAGTTGGTAAAAAGAGGGGGAATTAGTCTCAGAGATTTAACCTTTGCATGCACACAATTGAATTGTCATGTTTTAAACATGACCTAAACATAAGAGGTATCTCAGTCTATTTTCTTTTCCTTAATTTTCTTTGTCTCTTTTACAAATTCTTTATCATGTTGTGGACTTTATGAATAGAAAATGGAATTGCAGTAAAGTGGGGCTTTTCAGTGATGGGAGCAAAAGGCTGGAAAAGATCACCTTGATCAATGGTTCTTCACTCATGCTGTTGCCAGCATTGGCATTCTGCAAGCCCTTTTACATTTAATCATTCATTATTTAAAAGGCAGTCAGGCTTTCTGTAACCATATCCTGCTGAGAAGCTGTTCCAGAACTTGCTGTTCTAGTGATTAGAAGTCTTGTTTGTGACCAATTTATATCCTTGGTTTTTATCATCACTATTCTGGAGTCTAAATTATTCTTGCTGCATGTATCCTTATGCATCTGTAGACAGAATAAATAGCCCATTAGTTATCTTTTTGTCTTTATTTTGCTAAACTAGAAATGCTGCTGTCTTCCATTCTTCTCTTTTCCGAAAGGCTCATTTCCCTCCTCCTGCTGTGTGCTTAATGGGGTACTGTTTCCAGTTGATAGATTTCTAAATTTTACATTATTTTTTATCTGCTTAAAATTGTCCACAGTATTCTCTGTTAAGTCGTAACAGTGCCTTAGTTGCACTACTATTCCTGTGTTTCTGCAGGGAATGACTTTCAGCGTACTGTTTTCCACAGCTGTTTTATGTGGTGGTTTAGTACAACTAGAGTGGGATCAGTAAGTTTTTGGTATTTCACCATTGTAGATATCTCTGTTTTCCAGCTAACAGGCTCCCATCTTCAAGCTGCAGTTCTTGTTAGTGTGCAAGTGCATGACTTCGCATTTTATGACAGATTTTGTTCCCTTTCTAAAGGTCCAGTAATCAGTGTCATCTGTGGGTTTTTTTCTGACTATATGGCAGTACGATTTATTGAAGCATCAGTATGGAAGGGTATTGCTAATGACTTCTGCTAGTATATTCTGCTTTTGGGGCCATGATCATTGCTCCCGTTTTTCACAAAGTTCTCTTTTCTAAGTTTTGCTGCTCTTGGCCTGGGGTTACACCAGGATGTGCTTATAAGAAACTTCTTGCCAGAAGATCTTTTTTTCAAGTGTGGGGAAAGACTGGTCAAAGGTTGGTGTAGCTTAGCTGTTGATACCCAAAGTTCTCTTTTTGTCTGGAGTTTTTGGGATTTTAATCTTTCTTCAAGTAACTTCTTGACCTAAAAAGTGAAGCTTCTGTGCCATGTACTGATGTTACTTTATCTGAGCTTCTATTACTCAGACCTGTTTGAACTGTGGGTCTTGGTCCTGTGGGGATCAGGAAGGTTCATCCTGAATAAAGAACACCATGCTTTTTTCAAGTTGGTGTGGTTTATAAACAAGTTAAAATACTTGATCTTCAGCCTACCAGGGATTTCAGGCTTGTAAGCCTCCTTCCTGTTTTACCCAAAATTATTCCTAGGGAAGTTTGCCGTGTCTTAATGGGTGAAAGGTCTCAAGGAGATGGTTTTGCTTGTGCATATTAAGTTCAATGCAAGTGCCTTAGAAATATGGTTGAATCTAGTAAACCTTGGCAATAAAATTAGGTATTAAAAATACTTACCTGTCAATACAAATTTACTTAACACTACATAAGACAAGTTTCTTGCATGCAAATCTTTACGACGCCCTCATTCCCACATTGAAAAAGGCATATAAAGACACTTCTTAACTTTTTGGAGCTGGGTTTTGAATAAAAATGACTAAAGTTCACCTCTACAGAAATTTCCAAGGAAAAGTTACTTAAACTCTTGCTTTTGTGAACGTACTTTTTTTTTTTTTCCATGTGAACTGTTCTCCTGTCTTTGCTTGTCTTTAGCAACAAAATAGCTGTTTGTGTTTTAACTATTTTATTTTAGCTAATCAGAGAAATTGGTGGCATAAATTTAAAGAAGAATGAGCCTCCTCTCACCTGCCCTTACAGTCTGAAGGCCAGAGTTCTGCTGTTGACTCATCTTGCCCGGGTGCAAGTTCCTGAGGTCCTTGAAGAAGGTAGTGGCTTCTCCCCTAATGGGATATTACTGGAAACAGAGCAAGATGCTGCATGCTACACTACTTCTGATTCTTGTTGTACAAGGAGTTGAATGGATCTCTGCTCAATAGTCTCTATGCAGGCTGCTTAGTTTTTCAACTCTAATGACCCTTTAGAACATTTACGTAGCATTTACTCACTCTCCTGACAGCCCTGCAATACTGATATTGTACTTTTTAATGCTTTTGGCTGTAGATATGGCTTAGATAAATTGTTTTTGATCTTTGTAACAGAATAAAAAGTTAAACGTGTGAAGTATATTTTCTTTTCAGAGCAAAGAAATCCAAGATTAGCATAATGCTGCTCTATATAGCATTTCCACGTGTATTTATTTTTGGAGGTTTTTAGCCCACTATGTGATGTAAAGATGACAAGATTAGAACTTTAAATATCAGTTACCTGTGAGCCTTGGTTTGTGTTTTGGAATTTTTCGTACTTGTAAATATTCAACCAAAATGTTTCTGAATGCATTTCTTAAGTTTCAACCGCGAAAGCCATAGTTTTGGCTGACCAGCAAAGTTGAGATGTTCTACAAATAACTGGAAATTAAAAAAAAAAAACAAAAACAAACAAACCAACAAACCATGGAAAATGCTTTGCTTCAGATTTTTCAGTTTCTTTCAAAAGAAAAAAAAATCAATTTTAAAAAGTAATGAAAAATGTCTAATCCTTCCTTTACTTAGTTACCGTTTGTATTTAGAACTTCACAGAACTGCATTCAAAAGAAGTTGGTACTTTGAAAATAACTTTTTTTGCAGAGCTGGTGTTTCACTTAAAATTAAAAATTCTGGTTTTAACCTTTGATTAACCTAAAGAATTAATACGATTTTAATATGGCTGATAAATTGTCTATGCTGTCCCGTTGCTTCTTTTTAGATGGCTCTAATAAGTATTGCTTCATTTGGTGTGGAAGCTGGTGTACAAAATTTGTTTCCTCTTAGAACTTGCACTTTCCTGGTTTTTTTAAGGAATGTTACAGATGGATACATCAGTGAGAATAAAGTGGCATTTTTGGTAATGTAAGAATGAACAGAAGTGAAGACCATACCATTAAATGGTCCAGTTAATGTGAACTGATTGTTTTTCCTAGAAGTAGTACAGCATAATTGCAGCCAGTTATATCTTGCAGATCAGCAGTTTATCCTTAAGAAGAGTCCTGCACTACTTCAAGAAATGATTAATGTGATCTGCCAACTAATAATAATGGCTCGAAGCAGGGAAGGTAAGTAAAGAAACTGTATAATTAAACCCAGTAAATATGTTTCTTCATTGTGATACTTCATAAAGTCTTTGGTTCTTGTGGGAAACTTAACCTGTGATGTTTAGAAATGCCTAAATGCACTTTTGCTCTTTTTACTGTAATGAGAGAGTTCTCTGTTTTGAGGATTGAAATGCTGCTGCTGCCGCTGCCAAGCTCTGCTCTGAAATCCTGAGTATGTGTATCCTGCTTGTAATTTTTGCAATTAAATTTTCTCCTTAACTGCAATTGAAAACCTTTTCTTGAAGATATGGTTCATTTTCAGTAGAAAAGCATTTAGTACAAGACTTGTGTTCTTTCCATTTGCACTTTCACAGTTTTTTCTCTCCTCTTATGAGTGCCTCTTGTTTTTTAGATCATTTCTTTGCCATTATTTCTTTGTATGTCATTCATATTTCTCCATTTCAGAATGCTATGCTATTTAGCCTGCTATGTAGTTTTATTCTGAACTTGGAGGGGCAGGTGCTTGGCTGTAATAGCCATAGAAATTATAATTTAATTGAAATAAAATATTTAAGCTTTTTTCTTTTCACTGTTAAAAGGCAGTTACTCAGAAGATGGTTCCTTGCATCTGTGTAAGGAAGCAGAGTTGAATATCATTCATTTATTGCACCAGACATATTCAAGGCATTTTTTTGTGTCACACTGGTGACCATTTTTTTGCTATCAAACAATACTTACTGGTTGATCTTTACTAGACCAAAACTCCTTTAAATAGCCTCCTAGTAAGAATGGTTTTGGGAAAGATATTTCCCAGAACTATTGCAAGTGGTGCTGGAAATTGTGCTCCATAACAAAGTGTGAGAGGGGATATAAGCAGATAAGGATGTTGTGTGCTAGCTTAGATTTTTTAAAATTGGATAGTATTTTGTAAAGAATACCCGAACCTCTGAGATACTGAAAAATAGTTCACGGCAATGAAAAATACCTTTTAAGATGGCCTAGATGGCCTATGTATATATTAGTCAACTAGCAAATAGTTGTTTTCTCTTGTGCAAAATAAAACCAAAATAACCCAGGCAGAAGCTTTTTTATGCAACAGAACTGGAACTCTTTGAAAAATGAGAAACACCTGTAGTTCTTCTTGTAAAAGCTGAAATACGATACAGAACAGAGTGCATGATATATTTTGCAACTTAAATGACCTCCAGGTAGCGGTATTCTTCTCCTCTAGTTCTGAATATACAGAGAGATACTTTCTTAATTTGACAGCAGAATGATTATTTGTAGATGTAGTGTTCTTAATAAATCGCTTTGCAGTTCCAGAAAATTTAGATTTTAGCCTAAATTAAAATTCAAAAAAGGAAACAGTATTTTGAAATACAGTGGTGTAAACTGATTTTCCATTAGCATGTGAAATGGTTTTTTATAAACCTAATCTGAACAACCTCTACTAGTAACAGTTTCCAGAGATTATCATTATCTCTTCCAGCCTCAAATAATTTTGTGAAAGCGGAAGAGAATTTATATGTACAGTAGAAAATACTTCCCTAGATTTGGAAAAAAAGTAGGTATGTATCATAGGTATAGTCAAGGAGTGGTCTGGTATTTCTCTAACAGCTTTTCTCAAAAATATTTCCTAAGTTTGAAAGTGGCAGTACCCAGAAATTTGTACCAAACATTTCCTCTTGCTTCCATGCCAGTGCTCTCAGCACTTGGTATTGAAGAGAAGGTGGTACCCAGTAGTTGCCCATTAACAGCCAACAATAATGAAATTGGGGATTTCAAGGTAAACAGTTTCAGAATTTTGGTCTTTAGTCTAAAGTGAAGTCAGTGCTTTTACTACTTACTACTTAGCAAATGTAATTCATTGATCCTGTTTTGGATGACTGTGCATGTAGAGAGAACTGTCTCGCCCTGGGAAACAACTGGAAGTTGTAAAGGTGGCATTGGTTTGGCTTTGTGTTATTTTTTTTTTAGGATGAATGAAATTAAAGTTAGGTATTGAAAATTTTGAGAGATTGCTTTGCTTAAGTTCATATTTGTCACCATAATTTTAAGTGGCTTGAAACTTAAATGCAGTTGGTTTTGGGGTTAATTTTCACTTAAATCAACCTTGACACAGTATGTAAAATGATCACGTGCTACAATTAGTCACAGATTTTCAGCAGTCCTGATCTGTGAATGTACAAAGGTGATGGCATGTGTTAATACTATCTAAAGAAATATTTTGGGGGCAAATTGTACTTTGTGAAACCTGAGTTCATGGTGGAATGAGAAGTCTCATTTTGTGCTGCATTCGTGCCCTTCACATATTCCAAAATGTTTTTGTTATTATTATAAGCTTAAAAATGTCTGGAGCACTTTATGCTTACCTTGTAATCAGGTCTTTTGAAGAAAGACACGTGGGGGATCTTCACAATCTTGGCACTTAGCTTTGCTTTGTGCCATCCCTTGCTTGCATCCATTTGTTTTGTGGCAGTTTAACTGATACCTGAGAACCAGCAGGTATAAATTATTTTCATGGCTTCCTTGAGATCATCCTTAAGTATGATAAGTAGATAGTTGCCTTGCCAAGTGAGGTGTTTGCTGCCAAAAACATGGAATGTGCTCCAGTAAGTGTCTGCAGAAATTAGGCATCAGTTCAGCTGTCCAGTCAAAGCACATTCCTTAATTCAGGTTGGAAGCTGCAGTGTAATGAAGAGATTGTGGCTTGACCCAGTGTATGCCAGTCCTTCACAAGCAACTAAAATTTGCATTTAAATTTGTGATTGGCTTCTTTAATGTCGTATCCTGGGTTTAAACTGAAAGAGGGTGGTTTTAGATAAGAAATTCTTTGCTGGTGAGGGTGGAGAGGCACTGGCACAGGTTGCCAGAGAAGCTGTAGATGCCCCATCCTTGGAAGTATTCAAGGCCAGGCTGGATGAGGCTTTGACCAACCTGGTCTAGTGGAAGGTGTCCCTAGCCAGGGCAGGGGGTTGGAACTGGATGGTATTTGAGGTCAATGCAAACCATTTTATGATTCTTTATTTTTGGTAAATTTTATAACCTTAGATTAAAGGTCACTTTGTATTGTGCAATTAGACAATTAGAAGCTGTCAAAATAGGCACAGCAATGTGATTAATTTTATGGTAGGGGCATTTGGGGGATGTTAAAAGTTATGCTGTCCTCAGGTCTACTCTCAGGGAATATAAAGACCTGTGTTCTTTCCAGGAAACCAAAACAATACTTTCCAACTGAAAATATTTTTCTACTGTCATATGGATGATGAGTCAATCCTTTAAGAAAGAGAATATTTTCTACGCTGACTAGTGCTCTGTGGTCTCAAAGCTTTAGGTTAAATTTCCTGCAAAAGACAGTTTGTCAGAGATTATTTAGGATTCTTTTATTGACTTGGTTTGCAGTGTGTTTTTTTAACTTAAAAAAGTCCTGTGACTTTCCTTAGCAGCAGCAGCCAAAAAAATTACTGGGGAGGTGGAAGCTGGGTAAAATGGAAACTAAATGTGGTGTTATTTAGTTGGAACATTAATCTTTCCATTACTACTTTTTTTTTAAAGGTCAGAATTACATCTTTCTTAGTTACCTGTCTGTCTAGCCAGGTAGTTCCATCTGTGTGTTATATTTCTCTTTGCATTGCACATAATTGTCACATGTCCTTCCGTGTAATTTGACTTGATAGCTGATGATATTTATAGCTTGGTGTAATTAGTGAAGAAAACAGACAATTTGAAGGGGAGGGGGGCAGGTGAAGCAGAGGGAAGAGTGATCTTTCATGTGCAGTTAATATGCCGTCATAGCTGCTTAGAAATTTGCAGCAAGATAAAGAGTGGTGTAAAGGAAGCAGAAAACATACTAAAGACACCAAATTCGTTGGGTTTTTTTTTTGGTCACACTTACTACCTTTTCATATTTCCTCTGTTAAATGTTCTAAAATTATCTTAAACCTGCTTTTTCTCAAAATGCAAGGTAAGTGTTTAGCAGTTGTAGCTTTGGTACCTTTCTGTTCAGGTGCAGGTTATAACCTGTCTGCGTTCTCACCCGGGTGTCAGCAATCCTGTTTTTATCTACATTTTTCACTGCCTTGACAGCATGGTCAGCTGGATCATACAGCCCTAGCAGAGTGGCTACAGTCTCTGACCACTGGTCCAATGAATCTCTTGAGAGAAACCTCTGTGCCCCTGTTGTAGTGTCCCAAATACACATATTTGTATACATATATCTGTGTATGTACGAGGTCATACTTGTGTTCGTACTTACATTTTTATGTTTATATGCAGAATATACCTGTAACAGTCAAGGTAGTCAAAGGCTGATGGTTTCTCAGAAAAGATTTTAAAGTGTGGGAGAAAGCATAGGGGTTCTTAAATTAAAGAATAGGGATCATAAATTGCAGGTGCCTTCCATAATACCTGTTGAAAATGGCCTTCAGTTCTTTGATGTGCCACATATCAGTTCAGAAAAATATTTAAGTAGCTTAAGTTCCTTTTGGCTCTTTGAAGAGGGTCTTAACTTACTTGTTTCATGGTAAAGCATTGCCAGTTCTGGACTTGCAGCAGCTCTTGAGCTGCAGGGGAATTCTGAAATGAGTTCTCTAAACAGGGTTTATGAGAAGTTTTATTTATGAATGAATGGTTGTCAAAGTTATCTTGCAGTTTGTGTCTGCTTTGCTTTTTCATTTCTTTGCAGATGTGATGAGTATTAAATTACTAAGTGGGTTTTTTTGTTTTTTTTTCCTTTTGCTCTGTTCTGGCTAAGACTTTTTCTCCTTGTCTACTATATAGACGTTCTAATTATGAGAGTGTAGGCCTTTTTGTACTTTATATTATGAAAAGAATTATAGGTAATTTTGAAAAGTCAAATAGGTGTTTGCTCAGACACCCCTTTTAACCATTAAGTTTATTTATAAAAGTCATGCATTTGGTATTTTTACAGCTCTTCTTACTGCCTTCTAACATAATGTAATATGGTCTGCTTAGCTTCAATTATAAATACAGTTTTTTTCTTGCATGTGATAGGCTGCTACCTAATATGTTCATTTCTCAAGATGAAAATATTATAAATAATGTAGTATGTTGTAAAAGATTAATGTTTAATGATTAACTATATTAAATGATATGCTAAACACATTATACAGACACACACATACATAAAGCATACAAATATAAGTTTGTTTTGATGCTGCATTTTTAAAACTGAATTGGAGGTTTTGTCTGTAATAATTATATAGATACATTGTGCAGTTGTTGTTCCCTGAGACCATGTTAGATAGAAGTCTCCCTTAGTGTTCAGCTGTGACATCCTAAATAGAGGGAAGAAAATGTCTGCTGGTCTGTGTGGCTGGAGTGAGAGTAAAACGGCTGCCTAGTTAATTATACTGAACTTTTTAAGGTGTCTCTTTCTTTTGCTTGGTGGACTGGAAATAGGGTTTTCTGTAATACAAATATATAATTGGAAAAGTATAAGAAGAAAAAAAAAATTAAAATTATGTGTTTTGTTTCATTCTCCCCAAGAAAGGGAGTTCCGTGCTCCATCTTTGGGATCTTTGGAAAATTGCATGAAGCTTTCCCAGATGACAGTCCAGGGACTTCAGCAGTTCAAGTGTCCCCTTTTACAGCTGCCTCACATTGAAGAGGACAATCTTAGAAGAGTTTCCAATCATAAAAAGGTATAAAAATACAAATGATACTTGGTAACCTCTTAAAATGCTATCTGCTATTTCTTTTTACCTATTTGTGGATAAGGAAGGAAGGTCATGAATTAACTAAGAGAAGAAAAATAGTTTTATTTTTCAGGAATTCAGTATAATACTTCCTAGGTGTTCTGTCTACTTTTGGTTTCTTTAAAGTCCGTCTCAGTTAGGCGGTGGGAATTGAGATCAGAGATCTGGTAAGTGTAAATAAGTGTGAAAGATCAGTCTGTGTTGACCTAACAAACAATAGAAACATTTTTTCTTATTACAATGTTCTATCTCCTATTTAATATTCTTCCAGAATGTGTCTGGAATATCCTACTGGGACTTTTTTTTCTGGGGATGGGTCGGGGTGGGGGGGGTCTTGTTTGGCTTTACATTGTTCTTAATCTTCTTTGATAGAAAATATATTTGGAAGCTTACACAGAGGAGTTCGTAAGAGAAAAAAATAATCAGTTACTGTGGGAAGCATTTCAGGTTTTGTGATCCTTTGTGTGAAAGGCTGTGTCTTACAAAGCTTTTGCTGCGTAACTGTAGTTGGGTAAGTGTTGGTATTTGTAGGATTTAAGGACGAAAAAGAATAGTCTTGTCTGAATACCTGCATGTGTTTCTTCACTCTGTTTCACCAACTGTCTCTGTATTCAAACCTGCTTGTTTGTTTGAGTCTAGCGCATCTTCTGGGAATGCCTGGTTAGAAACAGCACTTAACCTTCTGCTAGAAGCTGTTGACTTTTCTGATAGTTTTATTACAGTGGTTAATTTGGATCAATCTTGAAAATATTCTTTTTATCTGATGGCAGTTTTGTTTAGCTTTAACTACAGTCTTAGGGGGTGTTTAAATGCTTCTGTGTTAGTGTGAAGACTAAGAATGTTTAGGTACTGCATTTTTTTAATCCCCTCTGAAGATGCTTGTTCATGGAATATTCAAGTAGTCATATCCTTTGGATAAAGTAAAAGATTCTCTTACAGGTATCATTAAAGACTTACTTTTTAAATCCAGTCTTAAACTACATGGAACATATGAGAAAATAAGCAATTTTAGATGTATTTTTTGACATGTGCATTGTCACTAAGTAAAAAACTGAAGAATTTGGTTATGATGTAACCCCACCTCTGTTTGGCGTAAAAGAGGGAAGAAACCACTTTTTTAGGCTGATTTGTACAGGATTCATGTACATTGAGTTCTTCAAAAACACAGTGCCCTAGATTGGCAGTATGATCAGTCTACCTGGATGCACGAAACTGTTTTTAATAAAGTATGTACATTAATAATGCTGAGGTAATCAAGTATTCAAATCTGTGTTTGTTTTATCCTTTTAGCTCTGCTCTGCAAATCTAAAAGGAGTGGATTTAGATTTGTTTGCAATTCAGTACAAAAAAAAAATATCCCTAAGCTTGTATTTGGTTGTTTCTGCTAATGTAAATCTCAAAGCACTGAAGTACTCTATCTAAATAAAAACCCCTATTAGGAAGATTTCTTGGCTCAACTTCCTGAAAAACCTGGCTGAAATAACAATTTTATAAGAAACTATAAAGTGCCATTTCTAAGGGGTGACATACTAAGGAACACATCAGTGTTCAAAGCAATGCTGTTTAGTAGGTTTGAGTGCAACCTCTTTGGTTTATTGTTTCTCAAAACATACCGTTGCTAGTTTCCCAAAATGTAGGGTTTTTAATAAGAACGAATGTAATGATGTGTATGTTTTAGTAACATGTGGGGGCACCAGTGATGTATTATCAAGAGTTTATTTGTGGACTGTGTTCTGTGCTACCACATGGCTTCCTTTCTTCTTTTTTTATTTCAGTATAAAATCAAAACTATTCAGGATTTGGTGAGTTTGAAAGGCTCAGATCGTCGCAATTTATTGCACTTCCTAGAAGATAAGAAATATGAAGAAGTTATGGCTGTCCTTGGCAGCTTTCCATATGTCACTATGGATATAAAACCACAGGGTGAGTGGGAAGTCCTTTTGTTCTGTGTATGTCATTTTTCTGACATTTTGATAGTCTGCTGGCAGTAAGCTTTTGGGGGTTGCTGAAAGACAACTCATTGCTGTTTGTGACCTGGAAATTACATAGTTCCTTGGAGTGGTGGGTTCCTGTACATGAGAGTTACAATCTGAGGAGATAAAGTACATTGAAACATTCCATGGATTCCCAAGCCAGCAGTAGTTTCTCATACAGGAGCTTATCTGATATTTCGTCTTTTGATTTTAATATTTCATGAGCAATGTGGAATTCTTGTTAAAATGCCACTTCTATTATCTATCTTAAACAGTTATGCTTATTCTAGAATTTATGCTCAGTTTTCTCCAGCGTGCAGAGTCCTTTGTGAGATTTTTGAGTTGGAAACCCTGATGACTAAATATTCATGGGTTCCTTTGTGATAATCCTTGTATAGTTTTTATATCTGGCAGAATTTGTCCGAGCTGTGCTTATGTGTGCACCATTTCAATGAATGTATAATGCTCTCCCTCTCTGAAGGTTAGGTATATTGTTAAGCAGTTCCTGTTAGACAGTCTTGCAGTGGGAAGTGAATTGGTTCTGTAGTTTCCTTTTCTTTGTAGAAGAACAGTGCTAGTAAATGCGTGATATTTGAAAGGTTGTTCTAATTCTTGTTTCTAGTTTATATTGTCATTGTGATAGCAGTGGTCACATTCAAAATGTGATATGCTTTGTTTGGGTAGCCTGATTGTAATTTGGCTTATGTGTAGTCTCCCTGTGAGAAGCAAATGTTAGAGGAAATATCTGTTAAGGAAGCAAATGTCTGCTAATCTTGGTGTTTCTAAATGTTATTTGTGTTGTTTTTGGTGTTGTTTTTTTTAAATAAACAGAAGCCTTAATGTTATTGTGGCATAGGATTGCATACAGTCTTGTTAATCTGCTTAAAATTCAGTCTTGGAATACCTCCCCGTATTTTGGCATACAACTTTTTCCTGCCTGTAGTCTTCATTCGTCACACAGCTGCACTCAAGTGTGGTGTGGAGGATTAAACCATACATATGCTTTCCTTTTTAGCTCAGTATTGCCATTATATAAAATATACATGTAAGACTAGTGAATAGTAAAACTGCTTTCTCAGGGAGGGACTGGAGGGGAATAAATAAAATGTCTACACTGGGCTATAACTCTATTCCTCTCCTACCTGAGACATTCTCCAGTTTATAGGTTGGAGGTATAAACTCCTCAGTGGCTCTCCTGTGGGGTTTGTTTGATGTTTTAGTTAAACTAATCATTGCTGTTCTTTTATTTTCCTTTGCCTTCTCCTTAAAAAATAATTAAATGCATGATTGTTAATGTGGCACTGAAATTGAGTTCTTATTCATATGAAAGTCAGGAAAACGAAAATTATGATTCCCAGAACAAATATAACAGGGTCCCTCCGGTCATGTGTGGTATTTCATGTTTCTGAAGTTTTATGCCTTAATATATAATGTCCAGTGTTACAGGGTTATGGTTCCCACAGCAGCTATAACTTTGAATTTTCTAACTTTCAGGCAATTAAAATTTCAAACTCAGTGTTGCGGTTTTATAGGTTGCTGAATTACCAGCCCTCGTTCTGATAGTATATTTGAAGTTGTAAGAGACTTACTAAATAATACTTTGAGATTATTTTTTGTTAAAAATCCTGGAATTTGAATGCTTGCATCTAGAAGTAGCAGAAGCAATGTTTAATGGAGAAAAAGGCTTTAAAGAAGTCTAATGGATGTGTTGCTTTTCTTTTTGCACTAGTTTTGGATGATGAAGACAGCAACAACATTACAGTAGGTTCTCTTGTCACTGTTCTGGTCACACTAACAAGACAGACCATGGCAGTAAGTATTAAGAATGCTTGTTCTTTCATGGTAACTGCAGGTATATACCAGTAAACGGGCATTTCTGGTTGTTTTGTAAACGTAACTGTAAGGTTAAGTTTTGAAATTGAGAACTTGTGCTCTTAATCCATCCTTATGGTTCTGTTTCTGAGTGAGAGAGTTTTCCTGGAATAAAACCAAAGTTCAGTCTGACCCATTGCAGTTGTCTAGGGAACGATAAAAGAATATGGCAAGTGATACTGCTCTGAGGTTTGTAAACAACAGGAAAAGAGACATTCAGAAACTTGGTTCTTGAATTAAAATATTCACTCAAGTCCTCAGGACAGTGTTTGATTTCGCTTTACGGGGGCTCATAATGTTACAAATCTCTTGGGTGTTTTAGACACCCTTATGAAAGAAACACAGTCCAGCAGAATGCAGAATATGCATAACTTTAAATAAAGGAGGTACACCAGTGTCACATGAAGAAAGTGGACTGCTGAGTAGGAAACAGTGTCGCATAACCAAAACAATACTACACCCTCGTAGTTAAACTTCTGACTTGTGCTTATTTTCTGGCTTAAAATGCAGTAATGGCTTTCTTTGAACAAAAAACTTTAATACACAGAACCTAAACAAACTTTGACATGTCAAAGACTACAGTGTCAGGTTTTGCATCTGTACTCATGACGTAATTGTCCAAGTAAACAGAAGGGTCTGAGTTACGCCTCTAAGGTAAGGCACACAAGCTTGACTGTTGCAGGTGAAATCAGACTATTGAAGCCAGTTCAGCAGAAAGTCTGTATATGTAAGCTCCATGTGCTCATGCTGTGGTAGCTGAGGGTTCAGTAGGTAGAGAGTAAAAGCACTGTATCACTATGCTGGAATTGCAAAATGAAGGAAACTGAAAATTATGAGGATATTGAACTGTACTTAGAAATTAAAATGTCTAACAGCATATAGAAAATTCATTTAAGATGTTTCCTGTGTGACCTCCACTAGGCAGTCTGGCATAGAAACACATGACTGTAAAACTAGAGCTAGCCTTTTGTTTGATGCACTTTTTTGTGGTGGTATTTCCTATTTGCCATCTTTCTATAAGACAGCTCCTTGTGAGTATTTTATTTAGGTGGGGTTTTTTTAATGGCATACAGTATATTTTGAAGAAAGAAACTAATTAAAAACTCCATTTACATAGAGGTGTCCTATTCTACAGAATAGTAACATTGTGTTGTGTCTTAATGTTTCACATTTCTGGTTTGATTTGTTGTTCTGTGTCCCTGAGTAGCAGAGCAGCTGTTGAAGTTTTTAATGCTCTGACAACTGGAGCAGAATTAGCATTTTACTACTGCTTGCTTTTGTGATACAGGATTTCTGTGCTTTATAAAACAAGTAGATTCTTTGGAACAAGATGACATGTTTCTACTAAATTTCTTTATAGTACTAATGATGGAAAAATCTGAGACCAAATATTTGAAATAGTGTTTAATTTTGATGTGTTAATCCCCTGTTGTGTCTGTCACTGATAAAAGAATTTGCCATAATGAGTAAAATATTCAGACCTGATTTAGTTTAGGTTCAAATATAAAATAATAATTTGCTCTTTTGGTACAGAGAGGCATTAGTAGTTTTCACATCTTTCTCTAACCAGGACGTGTTTGAAAAGGAACAGTCTATATGTGCAGCAGAAGAGCAACCAACAGAAGATGGGGTAAGTGAAGAATGAATGTTCATCTTGCTAATTGAAGAGACCTTTCTTTCACATCTTGAATTGCTAATTGTGCACTTCTCAAGCATTTGTTTCAGAAATGTCTGCTGAAGTGTCCTTTGAGCTGTGCTTTCTAATTTTGGTTCTCAGCTTAAAATGCTTAAAGTACAGTGGAATGACTGAAATTTTATGAACAGAATAAATATTTTAATACTGCTTTCCTGCAGCAAGGAGATGCCAGCAAAGTTAAGAGCAAAGGATGGCAACAAAAGAATAAAGGAACCAAGAAAGCTTCAAAATCAAAGAAGAAGAAGCCATTGAAAAAGAAACCTGTGCCACCTTCATTACAACCACCAAAACAGCAGAAGCAAAAACAAGCTAATGGGGTAGCTCATAGATTCAATGATATTTATAATTTTATTCAGTTTATCGCATGCAATTGGATGGGGGGTTTTGTATCTGTCTCTTACTTTCAGTTTATGCTTTTGTGAAGTGTGTCTTTTAAAATAGTGTTTGCTTAATTTAAAAATTACTAGTGAAGTAATCAGGGAACCACCATGGTAACATTTGCAGTGACCTGCTGAAAGTTGCTCAACTATTTTAGAAATTTGGCTTTATAGTCCCTTATTATTAGTAGTTCTTGTTATGCTGCCTTCTTGGAGGTGAATTGTTCTGTAAGTTCTACTTTTTCTTTAAAGATAAAAACTGAAATGAGACTTTCTTCTGATAAATTAGGTATCTTTAGTAACTTAAAGCTCCCACTGTATGGTGTTTTCTCCACCTCATGGGCTATGTTGTAGGTACTTTCTTAAGTTCTCTGTGATTTTCTTGTGACTTTATGAAATGCAGTCCCAGAGTCATAGAATGGTTTGGGTTGAAAGGGACCTTAAAGATGATTTAGTTCCAACCCTTCTGCCATGGGTAGGGGTGCCACTCACTAGATCAGTTTGCCCAGGGCCCCATCTAGTCTGGCCTTGACCACCTGCAGGGATGGGACATCCAATCTGGGAATCCAATACTGATTTTTCCTATTCCTATTGCGAGTACCATGTGGAGAAGGAAAGTTGCTTCGTTCCTCCTCTTAGCACATGAGTTGAAAAGGATTAATCTGCACTGCAGACATAACTCTGTGACACAAGAAGAGCACAGATCGTGTGACATTAAGGCAGGTGCTGTGAATTCTGTGTGCTACAGTAATGCAGACAAACTAAGTTAGAGGTGTTGGGTTTTCTTTTCTTTCCCATTAGGAAGTTGTTGTGAAGGAAGAGGAGGAGGAAGTCTCTGATAAAGGAAGTGAATCTGAAGAAGAAGAAACAAACAGGGACTCTCAAAGTGAAAAAGATGATGGAAGTGACAGAGACTCTGACAGAGAACAAGATGAGAAACAAAACAAAGATGATGAAGCTGTAAGCCTTACTTTTTCTTGAAGGGTAATGTTGCCTCTGGGGTTGAGAGAAAATGCATTTTAATCCTCTAGCATCCCCTCAAGCTAGGCAACACTAGGATGAAGGAGTAATACCAGTTCTCCAGAGGTTTTCAGACCTCATTCTGGTGTAAGAGCTTTGTCACTGCAAGTTTGTTTCAGAGTGAGTAGCGAAGATTTTTGCAGCATAGTTGGAGAATTTAGAAATGACATGAGAAAAATGGCTAAACTTCAGGAGAAAACTGCAATATTTCTTTCAGCTTAATTTGGTTACCAGCTGCTGCAGATTTGTGACTTAAAGTCTCTCCCTTGAAATGTGTTCTTTACAGGCAGTGGCTTTTGCGTGCCGCATAGTGCATACTAAGCATGCAGTAGTTGAACAAACTTGCACAGATACTTAGTAAACTCTAG
Organism: Machaerirhynchus nigripectus; assembly: GCA_013397975.1. Taxonomy (NCBI): domain Eukaryota; kingdom Metazoa; phylum Chordata; class Aves; order Passeriformes; family Dicruridae; genus Machaerirhynchus; species Machaerirhynchus nigripectus. The sequence goes on along the minus strand of VZRQ01006119.1, from coordinate 1,701,221 downwards.
TAACTGTCAAGTTAGTTGTTTGAAACAGTAATAGTAATTGAGAGCAAAACACCGTGGTGGTAGATGATTTCTGCACCACAGGTCTTTCAGTACAAGTCTTGAGTGACAGCTGAACGGCCCATACAGGGTGAGATCAAGCTCTTGATGGGAAGGGAATCATCAAACTTGTAATTAGGACTCTTACGGCTGACATAGAAAGTGTTTATAGGTAGTGCTGCAGAACTGAGTTTTGAAGAATGTGTGCGAGCCCCACAGATCCACTTTTTCCCTTTATCATGTTTAGTATTGCGCAAGAACTTGTCACATGTAAGATTTTCATGGACCATTTTCTGTCTTTTTAATGCAAAAGGTGGTTAGTGCACAGTAATTCTTTAACCTTATCTTCGACAGGAGTGGCAAGAATTACAGCAAAGTATACAGAGAAAGGAACGAGCCCTTCTTGAAACGAAGTCAAAGATAACACATCCTGTTTACAGTCTTTTTTTTCCTGAGGTCAGTAATAAAAAACATTACAGTTGTGAAACATTAAAATTAATAATAATATAAATCAATTGATCTTTTTGTATTTTTACTGTAAATATTGGGCTTTTAAAAAAGCTTAATGCTTGGAAAAAAGATCTAGTATTAATTTTATAAAGTCTTAACTTATAAAATTAAACACTTTCAGATACTTTTCTAAAACCTTTTTCTTCATTATTCTTTCTACACAGTTCCCAGAGACTTGCAAACTGGTATAAAACTTAAGGTGAAATGCTGGCGTGTTTTTAACTCTACATCTAACTGCAAGTGCCTGTGACTGGGGGAGGTCCTGACCCCTCCTGTGTTATGAGTAATGACAGGCGAGTTTGGGAGTCATTTGGATCAGCAGATAGTTTTGGCTTGCTGGTTGACTTCTGAACGCAGCAATGTGGTGGCAGCACAGTGTGCAGCTATGGAAGATGGGGTTGGTTGGCAAAGCACAGTCTTTCTACCACAGCACAGTCTGGAAGTGGCAGAAGCCAGCTGTGGAACAGTCTTTCCTACAGAGCTCAAAAATACAAGTTTCAAGTGTGGATGAGTATCAGAGGAAGGGATATATTTAAGAGTGGTGACTTGGTATAGGCTGAGGTGTGCTTACAGCAGCCTTAGGTGTTGAAAGTATGTTCTGATGTATCAGTTTTTACTTGCACTAACAGCTAGCCACTCAGTAGTTGTCTGAGAACCCTGTAATAGCACTGGAACCTTGAAAGAGATGGGATTTTTCCAAGTGGAGGGTTTGTGTTCTGAGCAAATAAGTTAGGTCCTTGGGGGTGACCATATTGGAACCAGGAGGAAGGAGTATTTGGCCACGTTTTCTTTCTTGGCCAGTGGTTCAGAGGTTTTCCTTCGCTTCCTTGCAGTCTGACTAAGGAACCAATCCAGGATCTCTTCTCTGTTGTTGTGCTATCTCCAAAAATGGGGGTGGGATGCAAGGCTTATGCTTCCTCTTGTGGTTTAAAGAAGACAAGTAAGATGGGAAAGAAGAGTACAGCCTGAATTAAAAAGGATGATACTGTGTATGTTTGCTCCTTCTTCTCAATCCCCGGGGCTCTTTATGTCTGTACCCTGTACAGCTTGTTGCATGTGCAAACAAGCTCCGCTGTCCACATGCTTGTGTTCACATTGTTCCTGCTGGTTTTACCTGCTAGCAGCGTTGAAAAGCAAATTGTGGGAAGCAAGACTTGTTGCTAAGGACCTAGAGAGGACAGAGGGCAAATAAATTGTCTTCCTGAAGGCCTTAGCTGACACCTAGTTTTGTAATGGCTGCACTTAAAGCTGTATTTTCCTGACAGTTAGGTGCACTCCCATCTCTCAGTACAGCTTCCAGCAGTACACCAGCACAACGTAAGAAGGTGTACTGGCATTCTGCTCTTCTGGCTGCCTTAGATCATGTCAGATGTGCTGCAGAGTCTTAATACCTCCTTGCTGCGAAGGCAGCTGGCTTTGGTCATCAGTTGAAGCTCACAGACAGTAAGTGCCATGCCCAGTGCCTCAGGGGTGCTAACTATTTGTATTTCTCCTTTGCTGAAGTGAGGGTCCCTTCAGAGACTTTGCTTATACTTGCTCTGTATAAAGCTGCATAAGCTTCAGCTGTGTGTAACCAAGCTTACATATGGGTTTTATGATAAAACCTAAATACAGCTTGCTACTGAAAAGAAATTTAGGGCTGATCTGAATGCTTGAACTTGAAAGATACACACATGTCCTTTCATGGTACTGCAGTTGTAAATTTTCCAACTTTTCTTCACTGATTTCCTGAAAGTTGAATGCAGCTGTACTTCATGTTGTAGCTGCAGTTGGAGCATGTTCAGATAAGAGTTGATCTGCAACATCTGAAGAACAAAACCCATCGTACTGTAGTTTGGTTTTTTTTCATCTGTTATTTAGAGTATTATTTGTACTGTGGTCCTGGCCAGTTCAGAGATACAAAATTAGAGATAAAATGCTTTATTCCAGAATTTGCAGATGTTTGAGTGTAGCTGAGCATAATATACTTGTTCTCAGGAGGCAGCCTTAATGCTGTTTCATCCAAGTTTGGGGCAGTTGATTCCTCTGCCAGAGATGTGTCTTTAATCTATGCAGGTTCCTAAATAATTATCTTCTGCTCCTGCATCCATGGATCCAGAAACTGCACAGATTGTAGTTTTGACATTTTTTAGGTAGAAACTGGCCTTGGTGTTCCAATTTCATGAACATACTGGTTCCCTGGCATGCCAAACCTTGCACCCCATCTGTTAAAGGGCATTTTGCCCACTTGCCTGTTAGTTTGCCAGATTCTCACAGGCATAAACTTTAAATTCCACCCAATAAGCAAGAGGAAAATGACAGTCCTGCACAGTTGTCCTTTCTGTAAAAAAGTGATGGCACTTTGGGGTCAGGAGCTTTATTTTGAAAGCGTTTACTCTATAGAGTCCTTTGAGCATTAGATCAGTGATTGTCGTTTGTGCTGGTATTTCTTCCCCACTTGGCTGTTGTTTTTACTAGTTTTTGTGAAAAGCCACTTGATGGTTTTGATCTTTGTCTGTTTCCATCACTCTCAATGGCAAGGAATTTCTTTTTTTAAGAACAATGTATAGTAAGTCAGCACAGTGTTTTGGTAAAATCAAAAATAACATATTGGTACAACTGCAGGTCCTTTTTATTATGGTCACAGTCCTTATAGGCCCAAAATGGTGATTAACCAGTTCTGTAATGGATCTTGATTCTGTAGCTCTTGTTCATCTATACCATTTATACTGTTCATCTTTCTATTCCTAGAGGCCTCTTGGCTAGGAAGTAAATACTTTGAATACGTAAGTCTTCTTTCCTACAGCTGTCAAGAAGATTGGCAATATATTTGCTGTTGAAACTTAAAGATAAAATAAGTTATGCCTTGTAATCACACGGGATGGTTTTTCCTAAAGAAAATCACTTGGAATAGTTGTAAGAAGGATTTAGAATTCTAGACATTCTGGTCCTAAATAGTATATTAATAGGATTTTGTCCTGTTCTCTGTGCCTGTGCCAAAAACACAAGGGAATGCTGTTGCTTCACTGTGATACTATTGCTTTTATACACTTCAAAATGGGCATTTAACATGTTGAGTTAATTTTACATTTCTTTGTTCTGGGACTCAGGAGTGCTAATTGGTGTTTTTAGTTGTTGGTGTGAGTGTCCTGCTGTTGTAAATAGCTGAATATTTCAGTGAGATTGTGATAGTATAACAATTAGTCACTTCAGAAGAAAAAATGAGTTAATTTGGCTTTTGTAATTTTTCTACGTGCATTATTTAAATCTCAGATCACCAGACACTGGCTTCTGAAGTGTTAAAATCTAAAACTACTGAACTTTGAACTCTTCCAGTAGAGACAAAAATTCTTCAGGTTCTACATATTAACAGCATTTGCTTCCCAACTGTGGAATTTAGAAGTTGCTTACTGTTGGTGTTAAAAGTCCACTGCATCCTTTCATTTAGTCCTTCTAATGCTGTTAGATTAAAAATGAAACAAAACAATCACTTTTTATGGAACACTGAAGCAACTGCCTGATTGTTTTTGGTGTAAATGTACAAAAATTGGCTTCCTGGTTCAGAGCTTTGACTTGTAACTGGAATAAGATGCACTTCTTAGGGCTCCAGTCTGTTATAAACATGATGAGTTACCAAACCATCAGGGGTGGATAAAAGCTGGTTTGGAGCACAGTTCACCATTTGGGTTGTCTAAAAAGAATGTGTATACTCCCCTTTTTTCCCTAAAGGGTAAGATTATGCTGTTGTGACTATTACCCACCTACTAAAATACTTCTTCATAACTATGTAGAAGTCTTCCACCTTGTCCCTCACTATTCTCACTTATTTTAAAAAAAGGCTTAAGGAGGTGTAGGAACAGGAACTTGCTTTGGAGTGCTAAACTATTTTTTTTACAATAAAAAGGTTTCAGCTTCTATTAAAACAAAGTGGATTTTGCCTAACATGAATGCCAGAGAGTTAACAAAAAAGGTGTAGCATTTAAATGAAGAACGGTTGACGTTAAAGAACTGTGTTTACCATTTGAGAGTGGTTGTGTCTGCTGCTGAACTGCACCACAGTCTTAAAATTCTGACTCCAGTTGAAGGAAAAAACCAGAATTTTTGTAGAGTGTTGCTGTCTTGTATGAAGGACCACACTAATTTAATTTTAGGAGCTCTGCTTTAGCATCTGCAATGGCAAAACCTTGAGTCCTTTAGCTATTTGGAAACCTGTGTGTAGTAGGGAGCAGTTGTTGGGCATCCTTGCAAATACAATTCAATATTGAATGATACTGAGTCGCTTCCTGGAAGTGAAATCTCAGTGTGTTCAAATGTCATTTCAATTTTTGGCAGGGGGAGCAGTGGGACAGGGCACACTTGCCTGAAAAAAACTTTTCTGCGAAGAGTTGTTTATCTCTTTTTACACTTTCCTTGCTTTATATGCTCAGCTTTTTATCCAGGTTGGATTTCTGTTGAAGGACCTAAGGTTGTTTTATATTGCATGAAGTTGCTCGTTAATCCTCAGTGGACACAATTCTTCAGGATGGTTCCATGTCCCACATGGTAACTTAAGTTGAATACATGGAATGAAGCCTTTGGAGACCAGCAGTTACTTGTGATAACCTGTTTGCTTTCAGTGTGCAGTATACACCATGTATTTTATTCATGCACATCCAAGAGTTTAAAAAAGCCACCAGACAGAAACCTTTCCTTTCTGTCTGTATTACAAAGACCAGTGAATCCTAATTATTTGTTAAAAAGTGTAAGGGCATCTTTTTCTATTACTTCAATAATCCTGGTGGTGTTTTACTTTTGGTTTTTTTTCCCTTTATGAAAGGAAAAGCAAGAATGGTGGTGGCTGTATATTGCAGATCGGAAGGAGCAGATGTTAATATGTATGCCATATCACGTTTGTACACTAAAAGATAAAGAAGAGGTAAAGTACTTGGAGAGTTTTCTTTTTGGGATATTACAAAACTCTGTTGAAGTGTCTGTGGTATGCAAATACATGTAGATTTTAATTTTTTTATACTTATCTCTTAAGATGGAAAAAAAATTCTATTTTGCTGATAAAAATAAAGAAGTGAAAATGGATAGTGGAGAAAGAAAAAGGAATTTAAGACTACTTTGAAGTTTCTTTGTGGAATATGTTGGCTATTTTTTTTCCCTGATATCAAAAGATGATGGAAACCAGTATTCATACACAGAATTTATTCAAATCATTAGAAATATTGTGTCCTCTTTCTGTACAGCAGAGACTGTGACAAATCAATTAGCTTTGGCTCTTATGAACTTTACTGAACCTGTAATCTTTTGCATTTTTCTCCTTGCTTCTTTTCTGAAAAATTAAGACCTAATGTATTTGTTCTTCCAAACTAGATATTATGTTCAATTTCGAGTAACAGCAGAGTTAAGATAATACTTTCGTCAGACTAAATATTTTAACCTGTTTGGGTTTTTGAAGTTTAGCATACAGCAGGGTGAAATTGTGTACTTAATGTAGTTACTTGGCCTAATTCAGAAAAAAATCAATGATTGAGTGACTCAATGATTATTCAGCTTTTGTTGGAGGTATTGTCTGGCTATTGTGACTGTCTCCTGCAGGTGTTTTATTACATAGAGATATTCAAAGAAGGGTCCCTAGTAAGAAACTAAAAGTTCTTATTATTCTGTAGTAGTGTTCATTGTTCGTTGGAGGACTCAGGTACTTGTTTCAATGTGTCATTTGAAAGCAGTAAGAACTTATGGTATGAAATCTCTTTTGCAGGTAGAGCTGAAGTTCCCAGCACCAGGCAAGCCTGGAAACTATCAGTACACAGTTTATTTAAGATCGGATTCATATATGGGATTGGACCAGATTAAACCATTGAAGGTGATGTTTGACTGGGTGATATATTTGTATTACATCGAAAGCTACTTCAAATGGTTATTACAACACCAGAAGTCCTGTTTATAAGAATTTAACCTGTCCTAATTTTAAAAAGTGGGAAGGATGGACTTGGAAGTGGTTTCTGCCTAATGTCGGTAGTGGTAGTTTTATAATGGATTAAACGGGACTAAAATTTGTGATGCTTTCCCACATGTGTGTATTTTAATTCATATTTTTCTAATGTTTATTCAGTTTCTGCAGTATGGTTGGCTGTGGCTTTTTGTACCTTGAGGTTTGCCTTGCTATTTCCCTGCCCTTCCTTAGTCCTAGATTCATCCAGTTAATGGGAAAAAATCTGTCATTCCTTCTTTCTGGAAGCAGTTCTTGGTTTTGTTTTTGGTTTGGGGATTGGGATGGTGTTTGTTTTGTTATTTGGTTGGGTTTTTTAACTGTTCTTTGGTGGGTTGCTTGTTTGTTTTGGGAGTGTGAATTTGTTTGTTTTCCCAAATTGCTGTTCATTGTCTGTAACCTTTTTTTAACCTCTCTTCTTTTTCCCTATCCAATTACAGCTGGAAGTTCACGAAGCAAAACCAGTGCCAGAAAATCACCCACAGTGGGATACAGCAATAGAAGGTGATGAGGACCAGGAAGACAGTGAGGGCTTTGAAGACAGTTTTGAGGAGGAAGAGGAAGAGGAGGAAGATGACGATTAAACATACTATTGATTGACTACAATATCTGCACACACTGCAAGCTCTCGGTCTGACTGTGGAACTTGTACAATTAACCAAGAAACACAGTACAGAAGCTTTGAGAAGGCTGAGTTTAAATTTTCTTTACCAATTAAGAGTGCATTATGTAACTTCTCAGTGGAGGTGAAACAAATCTGTTGCCATTGATACACCTTGGAATATGCTTATGGCTCATTATAGCCTTCAAAGTGCAGGATGGTGCATTTGTTTCAATTGAAAATAAAAGCTTTTTTATTATAAATGTCCGAAAGTGTGGGCTATGTATTGTCTGATCAGTTTAGGGTCCAATTAAAAAGAAAAGGTACTATTAGCTAGGAGCAAACTTTCAATCAATTTTTCTGCATTAGGAGTTTATTTTAGAAAATGTTTTGGTATATTTGACATTACAAATCTCTGTTGATTGAAACAACATTTGCTCAACTTTCAAACTTGATTGGTTCTGTGGTATTCGTTAACTATTTTGCTGTGATACTGCTCACATCATTCATAGCTTTAAGAATCTGTTTTACTTAACTTGATCATTACAAATTGGCATCATATCCATTGCCACATTCCATATATTCTGGAGGGCTGCTTTTTTAGGACTGTTGCCTTTTTATGCCCGAGATTATAATGGAAATCATAAACTTTCCTGACTCTGCCATAGGATACTTATTAATGGCTTAAAACATTTTTAAGCCTTTATTTCATCAGATCAGCAGGAGATCTGAGTCTTTTGATAAACAGAATGTCTGTAAGTAATTTTGGGACCACATGTTATGTAAGTTAGTGGCTTTTGTGTAATACCTTTATAAAAGGTACATGCTGAAAGCCGAAGTACATTCTTAATCCTGAATCTACCTGACATGGTCAGAAACATTTTAAGGGTAAAGTACAACATGCGGAGAGGGCATGTTTTGTATGAATTTTGAATTCCCATCAATAAACTGGACAATTTGATGGCTGTTTGCATTTGTAATAGTGTGCATCTTTGTCTGAGGTTGTTGGTTTGTTGGTTTTTTTTCTACCCCAGTCTTCTGCAAGGTTGTAAACCAGACAGTGATTCTGTTCCTATTCCTGTTAAAGAAAAAAAAAATCAAGTCTAATTAGAGAATAAATTCAGGGAGGAGAGCATCAGGGCTATTAGTGTATTCTGTGAGACTTGACAAAAGCCATGGATGGATTCTTCCTTTTCTTCCTCTCAATAAAACAGATGAAATGTCGAATTTCTATACTTCAGAAATACTTAGGAGTGTTCTGCAAGTAGGAATAGATGTGTTTCTGTTCCTGTGTATTGAACTATGAAAATACAGTGCTGTAAAATGTGACAGATTCTCGTGCAGGAAGATATCCATCCTATAAAAATTGCCCAAAGCCAGAATAGGTGCACACTAATTTGTGACCTTGCTTGTTAGAAAGGGTTGTCACTTTAAATGCAAATTTATATTGTTATATTCTTTGTAATTACAATAGATGCAAATAAAATTTGAAGATGTTCTAATGAGATTACGGTATCTTTCAAAGTACTTTTGAAGTGCACATTGTGCAGAAAAAAACTTGTAAACCATAAGCAGTGTTAGGTGTTCAAACTCAAGAACGAAGGCTAGGTTTAGATTAAATGGCTTGTACACTTGATGCCTTATAACGCCAGTTTTAACTTGAAAAATACAGTAGAGAAATAACAACACAAAAGCTCTAGTTATATTCCATAGGCTTTTGAGCCAGATACATTTCCCTCTGGTGAGAGAAATGATAATAAAGAGTCTGGTGACTCTTTCTAAAGCAAGCAGGCAAAGTGAATAATGCTAAGATGACATTGTTCTGCCAGAATAACTCATAGGGAAAGTCTGCAGTAGTTAAAAGTAGGGGAGTGGTGATAGTCAGGAGATAAAATTGATTAGAGTATTCTGGGTGGGTTGGGCTGTGCTCTGACCACTGATCCCTAAATTTTGCTGTTAACAGTCAAGGTATATACTGGCAAGATGTGAATGCTTTGAAACAGTTTAAAAAAAAAAAAAAATCATGTCCCTGGTCTGAATACTGAACTGGTTTCTTCTTGAAGATTGAAGGTGACTGCTGGGATAACACTTCTAAGTCTGCAAACCAGGGATAATTCTGTTGAGCCAACAGAGGCTAAATCTAATACTTCAAAGGTGTGTCCCTTGTATAGTCAAGGTAACTTGGTAAAATAACGTGGGGGGAAAAGTTGTGGCGGTACTGGGAATCTTGCTAGTGTGAGAAAGGCATGCTGATACTTTCTCTCATGGAAATACCAGGTGTGTAGTTGTGCGTGGTTTTACAACACTTCCCAAGATAGATGCAGAATGGGGCCATGGAGGTATTGAAGAGCTTCACACAATGAAAACCACTCAACTGCAGCTGCCCAGCATTATTGAGTTGTTGGTCTTCTGTTGCGTGGTGTGTCCATTACTAACTTTTTTATTAACAATTGCAGTGTCATTCAAACGTTGATCACCTGCCTCCTGAATAACAGGTACCAGGATGGGTAAAACTTCATGGGAAGAAGCAGCATTTTGCACTCAGTGTTGTGTAAGCCTCAGTTTTTGATGGCAGTTAGGACTCAATTTAGCCAATTTTCTACATAAGTCTTCTGAAACTGGGCTAGTAACTGAAGAACAAAAAAAAAAGTTCTGGAAGTAAAACCTGCTTTCCTGCTGCATTGCCTGTGCGATAGTGACCCAAGCATAACTGGGAAGCAGCTACTGTTCTTTCAGCCTGAACAGATTTGTTTCTGCCCTTTTGGTGTCACGCTCCTTTTTGTAGCCCCTTGTTCTAGGCCGGAGGAGGCAACTGCAGACCCTGGCTGTCCTCCCAACCAGAGATGCTGCCGAGTACCTTCAGGGCTTGTAGCACTTCCAAGGGGTAAAAATGGGACTTGGCTGGGGCAGGGAGGAGGGTGATGCAGTGCCACTGGCCCTGCTCCTCCTGGCCCAGCTCAAGGATGGGTGCAGGTTGCTGTGACTCCAGTTAGCAGAGCGAGGCACCATGAATTAGATTTAGGGCTGATAAATGCTGCTTGTTGAAGTAGGTAAGTGTAGCTAAAGGGAAGAAGTTATAAAAATGAGATTTTCTCTTGGGTGTTTCGTGTAATATGATTTAAACTTCTGCCTTCCCCCTCCCACCAAACGTTGACAATGGTTGATTAATAGTAAATTAAGTAGTTAAATAACTGGCAAGTGTCTGTGAGCGGGAAAACCCTTGAGCTGTAGCGAAAAGAGAGGGTGCTTTTCTCAAGGAGCAGGCGCAGTTCCCGCCCGCGCTCAGCAGGGGGAGGCAGGGGCATGGATTTCTTCAGGAAACCCAAGGATTTTTCCAGGGGATACCTATCGTGATTTGAGCCGTAGGTTTAGTTTTGTGCTCCCCCTGTCTGGAGGGGAAGAGGGCTTAGATGGAAGTTTCTTTGATCTATTTTTTTTCTCTTCAAGAAACTACTGTTACATAGGCACCCCCCCCTTCTATATATTTTCTGTGATTTGTTTCCCCCAACCCCCTTGCTGACCATTGAAATCTGCTGAAGATAACCCGTTTTAATATTGGAATTATTATATTATTGTTATTAAATTATTTAAGAATACAAACCCGAGGAAGGAAGAGCTTCCTTTCTTAGCTGTAATTGGGGTGTGAATGAGCCTTAAACATTGCTTTGCATTAGTTTTTGGGAAAGTGTGTGCCTAAGGTGGTCGTTGTGAAGGTATCTGCACTTCAGCTGTGTTTTAGTCTCTGCAAAGGGAGGTACATGAGGTGGTTCCACCATGGGGATGCCCCTACACTGAAGAGCTGATTTATGGGGTACCTGGGGAGCCTCGTGGGCACCCACAGCACGCTGTGATCGCTCGAGTTTTAAATGATGTGCAGACAAACATGTAAAAATGTCCCTGGCAGCAGCATCTTTAAAATCTCTTTTCTTAGGGTTTGTTGAGGGCTTGGCAGGTTGGGAAGGCAGAGAAGGGGGAACTGGGTGGCTCATGTTCAGTATTGAACTCTAGCTGAGATATCAAATTTGTTCTCACTACATCTATTGATATTCATGGTTGCACCTAATTTCTTTCACTGCATGATCTTTTGTTTTAAGATGCAGTTTGAGTCAATGCAGACACTATTGAGTTGGTAGAAATAATTTTGTGCCAAAATTGTTCATATTTTTCATTCAATACAATAACAGAACTATTACTGGCAATGAAACCTATTAATAAATTAATTAGCACAATGGATTGTAAAGCTAATGATGATATTTTAAAGCCAAATTGCATACGCTCTACCTAGAAGTTGATTTCTAATGTGTGCTGAATCAGGAAGCACTGAATAATTTTCAACCTTTCACTGTGTGAAAGCCTTTCACATATATGCTCTAACCATTAAATAGGGGAGACATTACATTTACATTGCATGTGTGGAATTTGACAGTGCAAAGGAGACTCCATGGACCACCTTGAGCGACTGTTTTAAATTCATCCACCTTTATTTTAAAATCAGGTGTGAGTGCTTTTCTTTTTATGCAAACAACATAGCTAGATGCTTCATGGCATGGAGGCATTCAGGGGAGAAACCCTGGAAGAGTTGAACATCTAGCAGGTATCTCCTGCAGGGTAGTGCCAGAGCTGGAAGAGCCCCAGTGCCTCTGGGCCATTCCTGGTCCCTCATGGGCCAGTGAGGATCACCCAGGCATTGCTTTTCGCTTTGCTGGGGCGTGGTTATTAGGTGCTCCAAAGTCCAGGCTGGTATGAGGCCACCTTTAACTTAAGGTAGCTGAGAATGCAATGCTGCTTTTGCTGTGTAAGGTTTGTCCTGGTTTTCAGGTGTTTTTCCTTCACGGGAGTTGTTCATGTGTATGCCACAGATGCAGCATCTGTTGAAGCCTTTATACCCTGCAGCATTGAATTCCATTAATCCATTCCGCCCTCCGATGGACACACACCCCAAACATAAGCGGGGATCAGAATGGGGCCGTACTCACCAATATGCCAGGCTGATGCTTCCTGCAGCTGGGGAACGGGATAGCAGTGACAGTGAGACTTTGCCTTCCACCTCCAAGCATCCAAACTGAGATGTCCAGGTTTATTTGTGTGTCGTCCTCCCACTGAGGAGACACTTGCAGAGCGGGAGGTGTGAAAGGCCAGTGGTGAATTGTTTACTGGGTGTTTTATTTTTTCCTTCCCAGCACACAACCCTTTCTCTGTGCCCGGATCACAGCTATGGAATTTGTGCTTCCTAATGTATGCACGTGCAGTAAATTAAACTCAAATTGAATGACCAATTTCCTCACTGCTGAGGCTCCATTAATTACTATGTGTAAATCACGCTGGCTGAGATTAGGTTATAATGGCTGTAAAATAGACACAGACCATGACAGGGTGGTGAGATTTGGAGGCCCAGGTGACAATCAGTTTGGTCCCTTGAAATGAGACAGCTCTTGCTTTGTTTTGCAGCTAGCTGTTGGTCCACCCATATGTCCCAGCTGTGCAGGTCCCTCTGGATCAATTGAGATTCTGAAGAGCTTGTTGCTCTCTTGGCCTCACCTACAAGGCTATGGGTGTCAGCCTCGCACCACAAGGTGATTTGAGCAACCTCATTTACATCATTAACTCTCTTTAACATCCTGGGGCAGAAGGGACTGCTGCATACAGGTACTTCTTCCTGAAGTTATGAGGATTTACTCTTCACAGTTAACTTCCCCACATAAGGTTTTATCTTGGTTGTATCTTTTTATGGTTCCCTCCTGATGTAGATTTGTTAGGTGTATTTGATCTCTCTCTTTTTTTTTTATCTCCTTCTTTCAGTCAGGACTGCGGAGTTCATTCAGAAGATGAAAAGCTGCCCCATTATATTTTACATTTGAATTCATATTTAATCTACAGTATGTACACTAAAAGTTACTGGTTATTTGAAATCTGGAGATGACTATAGACGGGCTCTTCATTCTTCTTCTGTCCCACCTCTCAGCAAGCTTGTAAGACTTGGAGGTGATCAGGCAGGGCACCTGGGGCTGGATCTTGCAGTGGGGTGCAAGTGGTCTGTGTCACCTGCTTGTCCCCCAGGCTGTCCCCATCCTGAGAACCAGTCACAGGAGGGGTCAGGCTCTTTTAGGTGAGTGAAGAACCTCTTCTTCCCACTGTTGTTCTTGCCTGGTAGCCATGGAAGTCAGGATGATGGCCCTCACCATGTGTAAGATTGTCTCTTGGAAAGGGGGTGTGGGATAGGGGTGGCTGGGGGCTGGCACGATGATGTGTGGTGACCCCAGAGCTGGCTCTGCCAGGCACACAGCAACAGGCAGGGTGCTGCACTGAGTGCTGTGGGTGCAGTGAGACAAGGAGAGACAGGGATGGGTGGCAAGGTCAGGGGGATCATCTTTGATATGAGCTCAGTAAAAGCAGAAGGCTTAAAAGGGAAATAATTGGGATGAAAGCAGCTCAGTTTGTCCAGTCCACTGCCTCCTTGCAACATCAATGCTGACATTATCCCTGCATAGTATGCCTCTAACCTCTTCTTCCAAATCTGATGCCTTGAGTGGCGCCTGTGTGATGTCACTGGGGTGTCAGTGCCCGGCAGCAGCTGTGGGTCAGCTCCAGCTGCCCACACACTCCCGGACTGCAGCGCAGCATCTTCCGTGCTCGCTGCTAAAAGCCCATTAAAACACAAAATAGAACAATATTCTTCAAACCCCACTGTCTCTTAAAAGGGAAGCACGGACCTCTTGGTCAAATGTGAGCCTGGGAGACTCTCAGGAGTGAGCAATTAATCACCACGCTGCTTTGAATCTTTATGTAAGTGCTCAGTGTTAAACATTGCAACAGCACTGATGTGGAAGCTGACACCAGCCTTTGTAAGCCAGGTCTCTGTAGATGCGAGGTTGCAGGCTAGGCAATAATAAAATAGTTCAGCTTGTTAGACACAGGCAAGGCTTTTTGGTATGCACATCATGCCAGCCTCAAAAATGATGCACATGTCAAAATAGCAGAGGAGGGAAAATAGGAGGAAAACCCTAAAATTAAGCCTTTTATTTGAAAGATATCACTACTAAAATTAGATTAGTTTTATAATAACTACAATATGATTTCTGAAGGTTAGCATGAAGGCAATTAATCAGCTAGCTCAGAATACCACTGGGAAGTATGTTTTGATTCTGGGGGGGGGTGGGTTTCCCCTTTTTTTTCTGTGGGCAGCTATTCCGCATCTGAAAAAAGGAAAAAGCCTTCTCTAGCATACAGCAGAGGTCACCTGAGGAGTTCAAATCTCCTTTGCTAGTGCAGCTAACTACTCACCTGTAAGAGGATCCAACAAGTCTCTGCAGAGGTACATCTGGATGGAGGACAACAGAGTCTGTCCTGGGATTCTGAATTTCATGTGACTTTGGAGTGCTTTAGGGCTAAACTATACTAAAGTACTTCCCCACTGCCCAGTAAAATAGAGTCCAGATGCAGATTATCCTCAGAAACTAACTGAGTGCTGAAATTTTGGTATATTTCTGATCCCTGCTAGTATTACCCTTTTGTTAAAGGAAGTTAGTGTATGGCTAGGAGATGGTGTCAGTTTCCTTAGTGAGGCAAACACCTGCAGGCACCAGAGCTGCCTGGGTGGCTGCACAGCTGCGTTTCAGCCGGGCTGCAGGACAGCCCTGCTGCCTGGCTCTACTCACAGGTATCACACCCCTTCTGCTGGGGCACCCTGTGCCTCTCCCCACCACCACTGACCTCCAGCGTGTCTATGGAGAGGGATCTCTGTATTCTCTCCTGGGGCCATGCACCATGTACCCTGAGCAGAAAATGGCCTTTGCATTTTCGGAGGTAATGCTTTGACCTACTGGCCAAGGAGGGACACCTGCCCCATGTGCCCATCTGTCAGGTTTTTGGCAAGTGGAGCACTGCACTTCTATTCCTAAATCCATGCTCATCACTGACGTACCCCATTCCACCCAGGCCCCCGTTCCCTCCTCCAAGAGCTGTGAAATTTGGGCCCTTGGTTCAACAGGCTCTAAACTGTCCCAAGGTTTGGCTCCTGGGAGGATCTGCCCCTCCTCAGTTATACAAGCAGATGCTGTGTGGGGAAGTTTCTCGACTGAGTTTGTATGCAAACAACATACAGCTCCTGACTGCTGATGGCTATCCAACTCCCTGGCAAATTAAAATCTATAAACTAAGCTGGCATATGTAATTTAAAAAATAGCTATGCTATAGTATGGCTATGCATGCGTATTGACTAAAAATAGCACTTGCCAAGAGAAAAGCAGAGATAATTACAGTGAATTTGGATTGCAACTGATTTTATTTTTTTATTGAATTAGGAAAAGGAGTATGGAAACATAGCTTATATAAAGACATATATCTTCACTGCTCTTTTTGCTGTGGAGGAAACTAAAACCTACTGGACTTGTACATTTCATACAATTTTGTTATATGAAATTGCTACTAATGTTTTTCTCTCTGATGAGCTTTGCTTGAAGGTGGCAGCTGAGCCCATCCTGCTAACGAGATGCAGTGCTCCTCTGGCAGGAGGCAGGAGATGGCACCATCACACCTTGTCTTTCGTGTCTCTCTGGTGTGCGAGCAAGTGTTCAGTCTGGGGAAGAACAGCTTTCCGAGTGGCATGGCTGTGCAGTGGCTGCTGCAGGGGACCTGTGGTGGAAGCGTAGTTTCCTCCTTGCAGGAGTCCTAATGACTACTTAAGGACAGACTTCTGGGACTGAATCCCTGGCTGGGACTGGCTTTCTTGGCCTTCAATCCTCTCAGGTGTGACATGCATTGCCCATTAACATTACCTGCCTACACCTTCAACACTATTTGTTTCAGAATTTCACGTGCTCTCAGAAGTGTNAACATCTGCTTTCTTAATGCCAGACCAGTTTTCCAAGCCTAAAGGAAGGGAGGAAGCTGGAGAGGGTGTGATCCTGCCCTAACCTGAGGGGAAAGAGGCCACACAGGGGCATGGCATGCTCTGTGGCAGCTGCTGAGGAGGGAGAACACCCCTCTCCCCACTTTCTCTGCTGAAAAACAGCTTGCCATTTCTTCTCTTCTATTCACATCCGTGCAGCAAGGGCATCCCAACACCTCGGGCTTTGCATCTCTAAGTCAGGGCCAGGCACACAGGGAAGCAGAGCACAGGCATCTGTGCTGCCCTCCTGCTGGAATGGGGGCTGATCAAAAAAATCCGGTGTTACCTCACACAGGAATGGTCCTTGCTGGCCAGGGCCACTTGCTGCAGAGCGAGCTGCTGGCAGCTGCCAGGCTGTAGGTGTTTAATTGGTTAAGTGCCTGGGGAGGCTCTGGGATGGAAATGACTGTAGAGACAGCAGAGTAATCCAAGGAACAAAAACCCTCACCTGGAGGATTTTTTTTTTTAATTACTGCTCAGACCCAGTTATCTCTAGTGCAGAAGGTGAGGCTGTTTGAGAGAAATTATGTGAGAGAGATGCTCAAAGATGTGTCCATGCAGGGCCATCCCTCTGCCACTTCTGCCCCTCCACAGGAGGGTTTGCTGGGTTGCCCACAGCATGGGTGAAGCTGCGCCCAGGTGCTGAATGGCTGGTCCCCCAGGGTGACATGTACAAAGGGGAAGTGGGCCCAAGGTTGGAGGGGCGAGCAGGGCTCCTAAATACTTGCAGATGTTAGTGTTTTACACCCTGGCAAGCATCGATGGGAGCTCCTTGCTCTGGACCTGGAGTCTCATCACTGTTGTTTTAGCATCACTGCTGACACTGGCCAGAGACAGATGGTCCATGGGCAGTCACCTCAGTTCTATAAACAAACATTTAACGAATGACATGTGTGTCAAGCACCTTAAACTCGGGGATGAATAAGGTTTCTTTGTTTCTTAGCTGCAGCAGGTTGCTTTGAAGCTCTAGAATTTCGGCTACAGCTTGTTTCACTTTGTTCTACCGACCCACTCTGGGTGCGTGGGATTTTGCCCACGCACTTGCCCTTTTGGTTGCAGTTCCTCTCAGGGTTTTTTGGCTTGAAAGAAGTTCAGAAGGGAAGGAGAAGGCACGATTTTGGCAGCTCAAGGGATTATTTCTTTTATCACTAAGGATGCTGTGTGACTTTATTGCCTTTCTGAGCTCTTTAACACTGCAATAAACGAGCCGTTAAAATATTTTAAAATCAATAAATGTAATAAAGAACCAAGCAAATTACAAAGCTGCTCCTGATGTTTAGTGATTTGGGAAATAATCATATCCTCAAGCGAGCAGTGAGTTGGGGTAGGGAGGTAGCTGGGTGACCTTGCAGGGGCTGCTGCGCCAGGGGTGGAGGAGGCAGAGCCGGTCCGGAGCCCGGCCCGGGGGAAAAGGCGGCTGTGGGGTGGTCAGTGGGCACGGGCTGGGCTGGTGGGGGTCTGAGCAGGATGGGACTCCTGTCTCCCGCCACTCTTGCCCATCCTGGCTGCTGTCAGGCTTAAACCTGGGGTTTCTCTTTGCCTCAGGCGTGTGCTTAATTTTCAGCTCATCCTCCTGAGCTGACTGCCGGAGCGCATCTGAAGCCTCTGCGGCTTCACTCCCACTTAGCAACGAGCCTAAACAAAAGGTGACTTCCAGGACCGGGCTGGGCAGGGCGTGACTATCGGGTGCGTGGGGTCCTGGCAGCCTGGGGATTTCTTGCTTGCCCCAGCGCTGCCATCCCATCTCGCCTCCTTTGCTGGGAAAGTTGGAAGGAGCTGGGGTGGGAGCAGGGAGCGGTGGCAGCCAGGGCAGGAGTCGCAGCTCCTCTCACCGCTGTTTTCAAAGGTTCATGCGTCTAAATGACTTCTCAGCAGCTGTCCTCCCTGGAGACCCGCTTTCTTGAAAGATGATACTGCTCTTGTAATTAAGGTAATTGTTTAAATTCATTCCCTTAAACCGGACTCCATCATAACTTAACCGACTGTATCTGTGCAAGCGTGGCAGGGTTGAAGAGGGTCGGGGCGGGTGTCACGGGATTGATTCATCATCCGGAAAGATTTATAGGTAAAAATCTTGTTAAACTGAAATGCCTGATTAAGATGTAGGGGAAAATCACATACGGGGCATAACCTAGGCTGGCAGCTGCCCCAAAAGACCTGCTGATATCTTCTGTGCTGCAGTGAGTGACAGGGTGAATGTCACCCCCGCAGCCAGGTGGAAAGACGTGCTCCAAGCCCCACCCCCGCCCCGATCATCTTCTGCCCAAATAGCAGGTTGGGCTGCACACACTTACGTTTTTAGGGATATTTAATTTCCTTTCCCACTTACCCTGAATGCTTTCTGATTTCATGGAAGTCTGAAGGTAATTGAATGTAATTGTTTAAAGAATGAAATTATTTAAATTACAGGGTAATGCTTGAAATAAAATGACAATCTGTGGGAGTTTATTAATATTGGCGGTGGATGGAGAGCAGCAGAGTGATGTGTGCCATCATGCCCAGCACAGGGCTACAGGGCTGGCTGTGCCCAGGAGCCACAGGCTGGGGAGGGGCAGTGGCTCAAGGTGAGGATCCAGCATGGTCCTGAGTGGGTGGAAACCCTCTGTGGTACTCGTCCCTCCCTGGCAGAGCCCAGACCGTGGCCAGGTTTGTCTTCCATCCAAAATGACTTGGGCAAGAGCTGGTAGCTCAGTCCCTCTTTGAGGCTGTTTCAAAACATCTGTGGGGAGTGACAGAGATTACCCTGGGGATAAGGGCTTTTCCCCACTGCCACATGGATTGTCCCGTGTTCAAACCCTGGATGTTGGGCTGCCTCCAGATCGGTCATTAAAGCCCTGGTCCTTCATCCCTCACCATGCCATCACCTGCCCCAAAAAGCTTCACTTCCATGTCAGGGGTCTGTTCTTCCTCAAAGAAGGCTGTGAGGACAAGCAGTGGAAGGAAGGTTTGAAAAATAATCTGTAAAAAATAGGCAAAATCCAAATATCAGGACACTGGTGGAAAGAGCGTGAATAGGATTCGCATTAAAAAAAATTAAATTTGGAGATTGATGGTGGCCTGTGGCTCAAATATTTGGGGAAGCAGTAACAGGAAGCAGGAGGCTTCAGCTGTGCTCCTTGCTCTGCTACTGCCTGCCTCTCTGTGCAGAAATCCTTAATATTTCTCTGCATTGCCATCTTCATTTGAAAACCTTACGCCTACAGCAGAAAGTGTTTCGGTGGTTTCGAGGCTGGGTCACAACCAGTGCCTCACGTAAACACGACCTTTTCTTCCCCCCCCCTCCACTTTATCACCTTTTTCACTTTCATTTGGAAATGAGGCAAGTGATTATGCTGCTCAACCACATTTCTGGTGGGCAGACTGACTTGGGCAGCAATTTAAAGCTCCCCTCTCCTGCATCCACCCTTCCTCTCACCCCACGGTCAGGCCTGTCCCTCTGCATGTGGGAGGCTGGCGTGAACCAGCTTTGTGTGGAAGGGCCAGCTTTGGGTTGAAGCCATCAGCGGGTGGCCGTGGCAGCTCAGGTGGCTGTGACTTTTGTGTGAACATGCCACAGGAACACAGACAGGCAGTTCCCCTGCACCACCGGGGGCACAACCTTCCCCTCAGCTCCACCTCTGGCTCATCTCCCTTTTCCCCTCCTGGGGAGACTGAGATCAGGGAATGAGCCTTGAATTTGACTCCACAGCAGATGTAAACACTTCAAACCGCCCCCCCAACACTATCTCAATCCACCCTTGCTTTTAGCTGTGATTTAAGCTGCTCTCCTGGCCAGCTGTATGTTTTAAACCAAAATTCAACTCTTTAAATTAAACTTTAAAATCAAGGCTGTCAAATAAGCCCTGCAAAGAGCATATTCCAAGGAACTCTGCAATCCTTCGCCATGCAACATTTGCTCCCAAAGCAGTGAGGAATTGGCTGGTTTGGGGTCTGATTTGGTTCTTGGCTGCAAAATTATACGCAGCATTAATAGCAGCAGTGGCGAGAAAGCAAAATTTCCAGTTGCCTCCCCAACACTTTGCTCTTGTGTTGCATTGTATTAATACGATATTTTTTGTGAGAGGCCACAGCTGATGCCTCCGTGCTGTGAGGCTGTGCCAGCCTGCCCGTGCTAGATGACATCGGTAACGTGGTGTGACACAAACAACGGCACCGGATGTGACAAGCCACAGCAGCAATGGATCTGCGGAGGCAATGTGAAATGACAGGGATGCCTAAGACTCATTCTCCAAATTTTAAGTGGCTTACAAGAGAAGAGAGGCTTTTAAAAAGATTTAGTCACAATTTTTAGTAATTACTAGTACTTTCCCCCGTTTATCCTATTAGGGAACTTAAACCAGGAATTTGCATGGTGGTCCAGTTCCCTCCATTTTACTCGGGTATGGGAATCCATGAGTATTGGCCCACTGACCTTGATTTTGTCCAAAAAAAAAAAAGAGAAGAGGGAAAACCTGGGATTACAGGTCTTTGCCAGGATGAAGTCTGGGATGAAGAGCATTTGTGTGCTTTGTTACTAGTGTGTTTGTGAGCACCACAGATTTCATACACCAGTAGAAGAGCAGAGGAAACAGTTGTTCCAATTCTGTGCTGATGAAATATTTTTCACACCTACAATATCTGTCAAGCTTATAGCAATGCAAGCAAGAAAATCAAAAAAGAGACTTAATGCCACCTGGTTTCTCCTGGATCTACCAA
>VZRQ01006119.1:1653203-1680493 GCA_013397975.1 Machaerirhynchus nigripectus | reverse complement strand
TTTTTTTCCCTGGTTAAATGCAGAGAGTTTCTCTCTAGCCCTGACTGTAAGAAACAAATAATACCACAGCCATCCTCCTGACTTTGTGCTTGCAAGGGATGCTGGAATGAGCTGGAGCATCTCACCTTCCTCACAGTCACGAGTGGGCAGGTGCTTGCCCTTCTCCCCACTGGCAGGGAAGGGGACCAGCAAAGCCCCGGCTCTTATTGGTACAATAGCCCAGGATCTCTGCTTTCCTGCTTTTCCTCTTCTTCCTTGGTAAATAAAACAGGCTTAATACTCATCTCATCTTCTGTGGTGGCAAGTCAAATTTAACTCCCCTAAACCCCAGAAAGCCCAACTATCACAAAACCAGTGTGCAGGGACCACAAAACCAGCAGAACCAGTGGCCACGGCTGCAAGCCTGTCTGGTGAGGCATTCATGGCACTGGAAAGAAAGAGAGGTGAGGAGCACGTTTGGCTTGCCGTGAATACTGAGTAACAATGAATGTAAGCGTGTGAAGTGGGCAGCAGGGAGCTGTGCAACACTCACAAACAACTGTGACAAACCCCTTTGCTGGGATAATTTGATCTAGTGCAGTCAATGGAGCATGGCAGGATTATTATGACCATTATTTATCATATGTACTACAGAATTTTTTTTTTTTTTTAGTGGTAAGAGCTGCTGCTGGTGTGCTAAACAAGGGAAGAACTGGCACTTTCTGTGATGAGTGACTGGAAATTCAATGAAAAGCCACTCCTGCATTCTGCCCAAGTGGCATGGCATGGCAGCCGTAACTGGTATTTCTATATATTATGGATATCTTTGCCTGGCCATACCTGTAAGGTTCTCCACAGAGCCGACTTTGTGAGTTTGTGTACAGGTGCATGTGTGTGTGCATGAGCAACACCGTATGTACACACCCTCAGTGTCGCTGTCAGAAAGATGCCAGGCACTATTCCCCCAAATTCCATGTAGATTATCGAAACCGAAGTGACTGGTCCTCCCCATCCGTGGCACATCACGTAAGCTCAGCATCAGGCCAGGCTGCTGCAGGAGTGGGACAAAGGGCTGATGCTACAGTCCGGTTTCCATGGCAACAGAGGAGGGGTAGTGAGACCAGAAATGTTGCAAACACCCCTTCTTCTCGCTGCAGCCCAACGCACTGTATTGCAAAAGCCAGTGCTGTTTTGGGCGGGGGGAGAGGGGGCAGGAAGAGTCCAAATACCTTTACCTTTCAGGTTGCGGAGTTTCCAAAATAAAAAGAAATGGCAATTTTTTTCCTCAATGTAGTTGCAAAGGGAAAGGAAAGCCCCCACGCAGGCCTCGTTTTCTGCGTGTAAAATGCGTGTGTTCTTTAAAAGGCAGTGGTTGGCTGCTTTTCCGGACATGATGTGGTTGAAGCTGTCATCGTAATGGAAATTCATTGCTGTAGCTATGGTAAATCGAGTTTTCTGCCTGTGCTGAATGCATTAGTCTAATGAGATGTTTGCAGCTGGAGAGCTGAGCTGCTGGAGACTTACACTGTGCTAAAAGACAGTGAGAAGGGAGAAGATGGCTTTTGCTGGGTCCTTGTGACTGTGCTGAAAGTCCTCTGCCCTTTGGGTCCCAATGCCCAGGCTCTGTAAAGACTCTGCTCAGTGTCTTAGCCTAAGCAATAGGTAAGGGGAAAGCATGCTTCTTCTTCCTCTTCTTCCTCTTCTTCTTCCTCTTCTTCCTCTTCTTCTTATTCTTCTCTGCCTGGTGTTTGTCACTCAGCCTTGTCAGCGCAGTTCTTGTTCTGCTTGTCCGTATGTGGTAACTTTGCAGCTCCTCAGTTGGAGACTCTCTTCCCCAAAGCACATCCTTCCCGCTCCCTGGGAGCAGTTCCTGTGGGGAGAGGGGCAGAGATCAGCCGGTGCTGCCGGCGTGTGCTGCGCGGCAGCGGGAGCGTGGCTCTGTGTCTGTGTGGGGGTGTGCGGGAGTTAGTGAAGTCTTCTGACTACAGAGCACTCTGCATGCAGCCTGGCTTCGGGCTTTTCCAAACCTGAATCTAAGTGGTCTTTTTTTTGCTGCCAAGGTAAATGTCTCTTCCATTTTAAAAGCAACTTATATTGCAATATATGTAGCAGACAGTATATATATCACATGTTCTGGGGTTTTTGTACAGTTCATAGAGCAATGAGTTTAATTATAATCTCCTCGTATCTTCAAACCAGATGTTAAGTTGAATTTTTATGCCTAACTGAAAGCTGAAGGGAGCAATACTGTTTGCAGGCTGGGTTTTTCCTTCAAGACCAACAGGCTTCTAGCTTCTGAGAGATACTGAGGGGCACACTTGAGCAGAGTTGTTTGTGTTTGTCTTTCCAGGTGTATTAAAGCTAACTTTGAGGGAGGACGGAGCACGGGGCTGCAATGCCTGCGGGCACCAGGCTCGCCCTGCTGGTCTCTCCCTAGCCCTCAAGCCCCCGCTGCCGCCCCAGCCCGCACCCACCGTTTGCTGACAGAGGGTGAAGCTCGGCGTGGTTCAGTGAGTAACTGCACCTTTCCATCGCTGCTGAATGGCTGGGGGGGTTGGTTTCTTTGCCTGGGGCTCATCTGACGGCAGCGGTCTGGCAGAAAGAAGTTGCTTTTGGGTTTGGTGCACGCTGGGCTTGTGGCAGGAGTAAAGTTAACCTGGTGAGCTGCAGAAGGAAAGTTGCTTGAATGCTCTGCTTAGAGGGGGGATTGCTGTTTAATCCTGGGTTTATTTCAAAGAGGCTTCTGAAGACGTTTTTCTCAAGGACAGACCAAGGGCTTTTCAAATTGAATAAAGGCACAATGGGAGAAGTAAAGCAAAGAAAGGGATGTTGTTATTTGTGGGATCAGGGCTTGAGTCTAAAGAGTGTCTTGGTGCTACAGGAGTACTTAGAGCATCCTCCACCCCATCATGCTGCCGGTCCCCGGTGCAGCTCAGCACACCAGGTTCAATCAGCCACTGGTGTAAATCAGCAAAGCTTCCCCGGCTCCAGCCTCATCTGACAGCAGCTGAGGACATGGCTTGGAGATTTGCAAGTTCAGGTTTTGTAATTTTATTTAGATGAGGTGCCTCCCAGTCCTCTCCGGCGGCTTAAAATTCGTATTTTAATTCAGATGTCACACTGATTTTCCCGATAAGGCAGAGCCCCTCTGCCCCATCATAAAAGTTAGTTAGCTGATGCACCTGTTCTTTAGATTAGAAAGACTGCCAGGGGCACGAATTTTTCAGTGATTGAGTGTGAAAGGGGGTCTGGAAAAAAGATCTACCAACAGGAAAAGTACATGTGCTGAATTAAATCAGAAACACTGCAGAAGGTAAGCCTTATTTTGTTGGTGAGCGCAGTAACTCTGATGTTTCTGTTGCTTTGTCTATTGGAAAGGTTTAAGTCAAGTACTTCCTTCTGTTTTGTGGAACAGGGTGGGTAGAAAGTGGCAATTTTCTTTCTTGGGCATTCAGTGACTTGCCATGAGGTTTCTCACCTGCAGGGTTGAAACATGACTGCACAGGTGCTTGACGGTGGCTATAGGACCTAGAAAGAAGAAACTGCAATAGGATGCTTTCCCCTCAGCCATTCCCTTAGTTCTATGCAGGACAAAAAGACTTGGAGTTTTGTTAATTTTTTTTTTTTTAAGAGAAACATGATATAGTACCTGATCATAGTACCAGAGGTTCAGGAGCTTGAGCTGTCTCCCCAGTGTCTTTCCCTCCCTCAAATTTACGTAAGACTAAAGAAAAGGAAAAAAGCAAGAGAGGTCAGGTTGGGGGGTGAAGCGAGGAAGTGGGGTGTGGGACAGTTCACACATGGTGTGTGTCCATTCACATCCCGGTGACAGGAGGCAACCAAGCCCTTCCATCTGGGGAGGCACTTGGGTAAGGGCCTCCCTGCTGGGACACGGGCTGGCCTCGGTGGGGATGCATCCATCCTCCTCATCCCTGGCCATGCTGGGACCTGTCAGCAACCTTGGGCTCCCCCAGCTCCCAGCTCTGGTGGGAGCCAGCTCAAACGCAATAGCAGAATGTGGGATGTTTTACCTAATTTGAGCTGGTTCGTAGAAGCCGGCCTTCAGTGATCCTTGTGGGTCTCTTCTGACTCAGGATATTCCACGATTCTGTGATTCTAATTGCCCACATCACCACTTCTCAGTGGGCTCTGCCCAGAGGTGCTCAGGGGCTCCTTTCCTGCAGTGAACTGAACTCACATCACTAAGGCTACCTCATATTCCCAGCACTACTTTGGAAACACCCAGGGTACTTTCAGCTGGAGACCAAGGCATGCAAATGGCAGGAACCCACACACACCTGGCACGTAAATACAAGGGGTAAAAGCACATTTTGGGGTAAGGAAGACCTTCAGGAAATAGGTGATGAGAGCAAGACAGCAATGATTTCCATTGAAAATGGAAAGAAATGAAATGTTTGTATTTGGTAACACTGAAGTCAGCAAAGCCCTGTTTTCTTCAGGAGATTTTAGTTCATATAGTTTCATAAACTGTACTCAGTGGCCACATGGTGTCTTTTAAAAAAAAAAAGTAACAATGAGGAAAAAATACCCCAACAGCCTAAAATCCTACCCTACTTCTTTCTCTACAGCTTTAAAATGCTGCAAAGGAGGAGTCAGCTTTATTTATATAAAACACTCCCAGCTGAGTTCTCCAGCTGACCATTAAGAGCAGCTACAGTGTTTAACAGGTGATGGCTCTCCACAGTGAGAATGAACAATAATTGGTTTACTTATGCAAAGAAAAATATTCCAGGCTCACCTTGGAGGGAAAAATTAATTACATGTATTAATTCTGTCATAACAAGTTGCCTCATGAGGAACTGTTTTCCTGTACAAAGGAAGCAAAATTTTCTCTTTATTTTGCTGTATATTAGAAAAGAAACTTGATGCAAAACTGTGTGTCAGGAGATTACACACTGCTCTGCTGAACAGAATCATGATATTTTGGTACACTAAAGATACTGGATAATTTTCTATTGACTAATACAATTGAAAAGAATTTATAATCTAAGTTAGCATCTTTGCACCAAGTTTCTCTATCAATGAAAATTAAGGAATTAACAAAAGAAAAGGTGATGTGCAGTGAAGATGGAGTTAAAATTTATTAATTAAAGATCTAAACTTCTGATGTTATTTTTTAAATAAAGCCTTATTAAAGATGATGAACCTGTAAGTCATTCATTAAGATTGACTGTTCCCTTTAGGAAATAGTGTAAATTTGGCTTGAATAAAGGATTGCCCAGAGAGAGTCTGGATGTGTAATTATATTCCACTGAAGGACGAATAATTCCTCTTGAACTGAACAGTTTGCTGTAGCCCTGCAGTTCTATACTGCCCTCATCTTTAAGGGTGATTCTCATTGCACAGAAGAAATGGTGCTATAAACGCCTCTTCCTTTCCCCCTGTAAGACCTTGTTACTCTGTTCGCTTTGGGTGTGCACAAGATGCAGAGGATGGGGTTTCCTTTCCAACATCAGCTGGCAGCACAGCCAGGAATATGCCTCTGGTTTCCTGCTCCTCTTCCCTGGCTTGTGCACGGATGCCGGTGTGCTCGGCTTTCGAAATGTCAGATTGACAAAAGTTTTTGCAGGGGCCAGCTGTTGCTCTCGTTGTTTCAAGTGTTTTTGTACGTGGGGCTCCCAGGAGTACCCGCTGGCATTTCCTTTATTTACGACAGGTGTGACTGAAATGGAGCACTCAGAGCTGTGCCCTAAATTGCTCTGAGCGCTTTGGTTACCCTGCTCCTCACAGAGGGTCTGCTCCCACCTGCCCCACACGCAGACCCCGGGTGACCACACAGCTCTGCTGCAGCTGGAGCAGGAGGGAAGGGGGCTGCACCTGGCACAGGGAGGGGGAGGCCCAAGGTCTCACTCCTCTGTTAACAGGCACTGCCCCCCAAGTACTTGCTGGTAGAGAAATACTTTACAGCTGGAACTGCTGCTGCACCTGTGTCTGAAGCAGCATTCAGAAGCAGTGTCTGGCCCTGTACACTGCTCCCACCTCAGCACAGGGTGCCAGGGATTAGTGGCAGCTCAACTGCTGAACTTCTGCTGGCACCTGGGCGAACCTTGCTTTCCCAGGGAGAACTACAGAGATTAATTCCACAGCACATGCAGTAATAGGTGATTCCTTACGGCATCCCCTGTGATCTCAAGTAATTTGTAACAAATAGGCTGTGTTTCTCTGTGACACTCCTCGGACATGGGCAGCACGTGTGCACGTGCTGCCTTTTTCTGAGGGATGGGTCTCCGAGAGCTGCTCTGCCTCTCTGTTGTGTAAATACCTTTTCATGATCCTTGTCTCCATCTCTCCATGCTTCCACTTGTGTGTCAATGGCTTGAGGGAGGTACGGCAGGATGTATCTTGTTTTACTTGGTGGGAAGTGCAGGGAAGGTATGAGATGCTTTCTTCTCTCAGCCCGTCTTCCTGCAGGTGTCAGACACCTGAGGTTTCCATAAAAGAGCTAACTGTGAGTAACATGTAAACCACCACATTCCCAAAAGGCAGGATAAGTCCTTGCTGACCTGAAAGCCTGTAAGCAGCACTGGCCCCCAATGATTTCTTCCTGTCTGTCTGCCAGGAAAGACACCACAGACCAGTAGGTTTTTAACCCAAGACCTTTTCTTGCATCACAGGTAGATCCATTGAGAATTACGGTAGTTGTCATCCTGAGAGGCTCCAGTGGGTGTTTAGGCACTCTATAAACTCACAGTCAGAGGAAACATGTCACTCAAGCAGTGTATCCAAGGCATGAGAGAGGAAAGGTGGGAATGAGGGATCACCACTGCTCTTGTTTGCTGTGTGTCCTGTGTCCCCTTGCTGAAGTCATCTCTCGGGTACCTGGTGCTCCCTGGCCCCACAGAGCAGCCTGAATTTGGGGCAGAATGGGCAGACCTGAGCCATGAGACCAGCACTGCACCTTGCAAGCAGCCATGGAGGCTCTCCTGGGGAGGCAGCAAGGGGGCACAAGCTGCTTTCTGGTGGAACCTCTGTTTTATAGAACCATTGTGCAAAATGATGTGATTTCCAAAGTACACATCAAAGGTTTGCAGCCATCAAGACCTGTGGGCACTCTGGGGAGAGAAACATGACTGGAGGCAGGAGCAAAGATTTGGGAGGGGTTTTCAAACCTGGCCAGAGATGGTACTCAGAAGAGATTTTGAAAGGAGAGATGGGCACTGAACAGGGCAAAAGAAAGCTCTGGGGTTTTAGCTAAGGACAAATCCAAAGGGCAACATTACAAGTAGGGGTTCCGTATTAAAGAACCTGAGAGATTGTGAGGTTTCCTTTTGTCTCTGCTACCATTTTTATTTGGGGCTGAGCTGCCACTGTGCCTGGCTCTGGCTCTGCAGGGAAATGCCTGCACACTCTCAATGCTGTGCTCTAAAGCTTGGACAGATGCACTGTCCCGGAGCTGACACAGGGATTCTGGGAAGACCTCAGGGGTCTGTTGGTGACTCCTATGAAAAACCCCACAGCATCAATAGGATTGCAGCCCAGCAGATGCTGTGGAGTCTAATGGTAGACAAGGCCTTTTAATATATGTATCTGCATATCTCCATGAGCTTGTACGTGCATGGGAAATATCCTATTGAACTGTGCAGTAGAGACAGAGAATTTTTATTTGTTCTCCATCTGAAAGAATAAAGTGAACCAGTGTTACTTCATTTATTACCCCTAGGAAGACATATCTTGTGGAGGACACATCCATTTGGCATGGCATCTTAGAAATCATGTACAGGAAACTGAAGGAGGACTTCAGTAATTCCGTATCTGATGCATTTTTAAGATATGTTTCCTATAGAAGATGTCTGTTTTCTGCCTCAGAAAAGCCCAGGCCTGGTGAGGACTCTTGTTTTGCAAATGCCCAGTGCAGATTCTCAAGAGAGCATCTGTGAGAAGAAAGGGTGCAAAAAGTCTCACTTCTCTTTCCTGCACCAGTGCAGCTGCCAGTAAAGGAAGGGCTCACGTTTTGGTGCTGGGAAAAAGGGAGTTGTAGTGGGTGGCCCACCTTTCCAGGGTGAGAATGTTCCCTTCCTGCAGCTTGTGCAGCTGCCAAGGAGGTGGTGAGTGAGTGAGTGAGCAGGGATGGTGCATGGCCCTCCTCTGTCCCTGAGGGACAAAAGGGACTCCAGTGCCACTGTCAGGCAACAGCAATGCAGCAAATAGAGCATCAGTGCAGATGTGTAGTAAAGACACTTGCAGAGTAAAAACAAATAGGAGATATCTTCAAGAAACTGTTTATGGTCATTATTTATGTGCATGTGGCGACTCAGTACCTTGTTGCCTAAAAAAAATGTTTATAGCATTTATCTCCCGATTTAATCCGGCAGCCTCCATCTATTTCCCTGTAAACGATGAATGAGATGTGCCTAGTAACTATCTCTTATGGCTCAGTAAATACTTGAATTTATTTGCATATTAAGTTGGCCACGTTTATTTCGCACTCGCTAAATGCAGCAACACGAACTACTACACAGAGGAGGCTCATGGGCCATTAATGTGCCGAGGATTTATGTGAATGACTCCCTTTAACATTAATGGAAGTTATCAGCGCAAATCGTCTTCCAGTGGGGGAATAGACCATAATGTATGTAAATACATATTACTCACTGCTGTTTAGTTATTCAAGAGGACGCTTAGCAATCTAAAACACCACTGTGGTGCTGATGTATGAGCAGTTTTCCTTAAACTGTGGGAAGAGAGGGTGCTGCTTGTTGTGCAGGTTGTTGTGTCACCTCTGAGCTGGGACACAGAGGAGGAAAGATTTTCAGGGTTAAGTCCTGGCTGAACCGGTGTTTTGCATGGGAGAGGGCAGTTCTGCTGGGTGGGATGCAAGAGCTAGAAGATGGGTTCCTCTGTCCCTGTTAAGCTCCCAGTGTGGCTGGGAGCGTCCCCTGTTTCCCAACCAATGGCTCTGCTGTGTCCCCCAGTGCTGCTGCCTTTGAGGAGGGGCTGCAGTGACCCTTCTGGCTTTGTCAGGCTTGGCTCTCCTGCCTTCACTCACTCACCTGGGAAGTCCCACTCGTGTAGGTCGCTGAGCAGCATGGCTGGGCTCTACCCATGTGTGGTGTAGTATGTCTCCCTTCCCACAAAAATGGATGTCCCCCTGCACGTTGGGGGCTTTGCTGCTGGCTGCCTGGAGACCCCAGGGCTGCTGGACTCGTCCTGCCTCACTGCAGAGGCTGCAGGCACAGGCAAGGTGTGCTCTGGGAAAAAACTGTTGTTGTTACCCCTCTTCATGGCTGTTTTCAGCCTTTTCCATATGTGTGAAAGTCAGCAGTGTGCCTGGGGGGTGCAAGTCCTGCTGCACCCTCAGCTCGGCTCAAAAACCTTTGGACACGTGTTCCTCATGGGATTGCTGTTGTTGTATCAGGCCACTGAAGTTAAGCCTGTGCAAATATCCTTCCCTCTCAGAACATGGGTTTCTTGGGTGATGCTAAAAAACCTGAAAACATAGCTCTTCTCTTCTTCACAGCTGACTACATGAAGATAAATTTGCTCTGGAACAAAAACAACAAAAAAAAATCAAGTGATTGAGCTAATGGGACTGACTGCAGTGTTGCTATTTCAGCCTGCTTCCTGACACTGCATGACCACGGGTTTGTGTGCTTTCCATAGCTGTTCTTGTGAGCTCAGGTGTGTCAGGGCACCCTGCAGCAGACCCAGAAATGTGCTGGTGGCCTGTGCCAGTCCTCTGGGGTGGTTAGTTTGGGATGGAGCTGTGTGATATGGGGAGAGGCACCTGGGAGAAACCTGCAACTTCAGGGATATTTTTCTTAACAAGATTATTAGAGATGGTGAAATTTCTTCAATCTCAGTTGTTTCAGAATTTATATTAAATTTACCTGCCATGGTTTTTGCCTCTGATTTCTAATTAAATGAGGTTATTAAACTGGGAGAAAATACTGCAAAAATTATGATTGATTTTTTTTCTTTAAGCATTATTTTTACACACTTAGCAGTGGCAGCCTCTGCTGACAGCAGGGACCGACGCTGAGATGGCACAGAAACTCAAGGATCTGTCTTTGTCAAAAAGAAAGATCTGCTCAGGCGAGCTACCATTAACCTCGTGCCAGGGCTTGTGTCTCTCTGTGAACTTAGAACACGTGGAGCAAGAGGGTCTGTCCGGGGAAGGGCTGATGTTTAGTGGTGGACTTGGCAGTGGTGGGTTAGCAGTTGGACTCGACGACCTCTGAGGTCTTTTCCAACCTACATGTTTCTATGATTCCACGCTGTAGCTATTTATTTACCTGGGTAGGCAATAGGCTGCCACATGACGAGGAGGACTGATTGAGACTTCTGGTGAGTGATTTATTCTAATTAATTTGGAAGCTGGTGTGTTCTCTCAAACTCATTAATATCTAGCTCTGCAGATACAGAGGTCTCATGCAGAGGGACATACGGGAGGGGATGATGAGCACACAGAAGTCCATCCTCCTGCCTGGGTGAAAGCTTCAGAGCAGGCAGGGAGCTGGGAGAGGAAAGACGTGAGGCTCCAGCCCCTCTCACGTGCGCTCAGGGGCGCTCAGAGCACGACTCAAAGAGTGCAGCAGACAGTGAGCCCTGTGGCAGGCTGTGCCAAGGAAAACGGTCCCTGGGGCCAAAGAGGGAGAGAGCTTTCCAGAGCACGCAAAAATTGCCATGCATGCCCATCTGTGTGCTTTAAGACCTCACATGAGCTGGTTTTCCCCAAAATAATATGAGGTTACAGAAACATGTGATCTACAGGTCCAGTGGCAAACAGGGCCGTGTGTGCCACTCGGTTATTCCTCCCCTCGGTGCCAGCATGCAGAAACATGTACAACCACGGGGGCACTCCCCTCTGGCACTTTACCAGCTAAATGAAAGTGCAGAGGAACTGGAAATGCTAACGACGATCTTGCTGTGTACTCAGCCTGTGTCCCAGGCTGTGACTGCAATCTTAATTACTGTTCGATGAAGAAGCGTTGCTAGCCAGAGGTATTGTAATTATTTATTGTTAGTAGGTCCAGGAGACAGTGCACTACCATTCATGACTTTTCTTTTTTTTAAACACAGAAATAAATGGCAACAGAATAAATAAATAAAGTCAGCCTCTGAAAAGGTCACATTTGCCTACAGTCACAGTCCATATGCCAGTTTCTTATGCTAATTTTGGGACAGTGAAAAGCCTGACGCTCTGGTCATGCTGCCTGGTGATTGCTAGAGGGGGCAGCTCAGGCTGGTCAACCCAGGTGTCTTAAAGCATCAGAAGAGAAAAGATGGGCTGGGAAGGCCAGGAGACCGTGCTCCATAAGGGAATGTAAAATTAGAGGAAAGAGGGAGGAAAATTAAACAAATAAATTCTGAAAATCCCTCCTGGTACTTAGGAGGCTTCAGTCATCATGTGCTATGGATGGCACCGTGCCACAGCCCCCTGCAGGCTCCTTGCAAGCGCGGAATATATCTCTGAACAAAGTATGTTAAAACTATCTGTTCCCAGAGATGACAAGGGAGCAAAGAAACTTGCTGGGAAAATAGGATAAACTCTGAGTAGAGAAAATATCTTCCAACAAAGAATTCGGGGGATAGTGACAATGATGGTATTGGATCCTGTATGAATTACATCACAAGAGAGTAAATCTGACTTTGGACTTTAAGGTGCAGAGGAAGGAGTTTGCAGAGGGAGGCCACTTTGCCTGTTCTACTGTGGGCACCTGAAATATACACGATCCACACTTAGAGACTGCTTTGGATTTCACAAGAAGCTTTTCAATCTGCCTTTTCCTTTTCTTTGCAATAACACAGACATTTCATGAAGAGATACATACCAGTTGTCTCAAACACTGCCACAAAGAGTTTATAATCTGTCCATAAGTGATGTGCTCACATACACAAACAATAAAAAAAGATCACTTACCTCCATCCAGTGTGACCATCCCCTACGGAGGGGCAGGCAGAATGAACTGTGAGCTGCAGATATTTTATCTGTCTCGTAATCATTCGTGCTTTCGCACTGGCAAAAGAAAGAGGTTAAAAGCTGAAATGTTTTATCAAACAATTTTGAAATGACTTTGCAGGGAAGCAATGTGCCTGGGTCAGGGAGGGGGTTTATGAAGGCTTTGGATTAGGGGGATTCGGGTGATGGGGAAGCAGAACAGTCCACCCTTCTGGCCATGGCTTGTGCAGGCACCCGGAGCCCTTCTCACCAAGTGCCCGCTGTGCTTGGTAGGTGTTGGAGGAGGGTCTCCCTTCCTGAGGGAAGGCAGGTGCAAGCAGTCATGCTGTGTGCTGTTTCTCTAGTGATTCGTACAGTGGGACAGTCCTCAGACACCGAGCAGCTCCCAGAGCCCTAGCTGCTACTGGGCATGGAGACCTCTGTGGTACATCAGAATACGCTGCCATGGGTGGCTGCTGTCAGTCTCAGGCTGCTGTGTGCCTCAGCCTGTGCATGGAGGCATTTCTTCCTTGGCAGCCCCTGGTATCTCCGTAGAGCTGTGAGGAATTGTCTTTGCTACCTGAGTTGTTGTCCTAATTAGTTAGAAGAAATGTAGCCAGGAATGGAAGACATTGCCATTCCAGAAATCTCTTGCCAATTCTGTGATACAGACATAGAAAATATGAAAATAGTGACACCTTGAGAACCAGTAAACAATTTGATGCATGGTGGGGAAAAAAATCCCTGTGTGCAGGGACCAAGTATGCAATGCGAGTTCTTCCCTGGTCCCACAGGGCCCTGTTGCAGAGGTTTAAGCTGTACTGCAAGAGCATATATGCCTTCTGCTAGTGCTCTGTGTTTGCTCTCACCAGCCACGGTCAGAATTACAGCGGGGCCAGACTTGTTTCCATAAAATGTCTGAAAGCTTTCTGTTAGTTGCCCTCGGATCTGGTTTGGAAGTGTGCCTTCTACTGACAGGCCCTTGCAAGCACAAACCTACTGAAAATTCAGTCAGAGGGACCTTTCATCTGGGGTGTGTTTTTCTAAATAGCAGTGAAAGCAGACATTCAATCAGTACAATTTTGCAGATTCTATTGCTGAAGGTATGCAGACTCTGACACATGAGCCAGCTGGAGAGGTTTTGCTCTGAATATTGAGTTTCTAGGTGATGAAAACAGGGTTGTTGCCAAACACAATGTAAAAATCATTGAGAAAACAGAAAATGGTGGTTAGTTGGAGGAGGAAATGGATCAAAACAGCTCTGAAAAGTGAAGGTTATATATTTATTTAGAAAATGAATTACAGATATAGTCAAACGGGCGAACTTTCATCTAGAGTGCTGTGTCCTTTAATAATCAGCCCCAGTTAGCAAAGGTTTGCTCCCCAGTCACAGTGAGCTGCTTCTTGCTAATTTGCTGCATGATATTCCCATGGCTCAGTCTTAGGTCTGGAATATTTTGCAGTTTCCCAGTATGCTTTTATTCCAGATGTATCTAATCTGCATTTTGGGAGCCACCTGCAGCCTCCCCCAAAGACAGATCCAGTGTCCATGCAGACAGCAAGCCTGTGAATGGCTAGAACTTGCCTTCCCAAGTAGAGTGTTCCAGGAAAAAAATCACAGCTGATGTCCTGAAACATCCCCACTACCCTCTGCCAGCCTGCCTAGTGATCACCTAGGCACCAGAGTTTTTCTGCTGGAGTGGGAAGCAGAAGCACTGGGGTGACCATCCAGTTCCCCAACATTCCTGGTTAAGGCAGAAGGCTTTAGTTAGTAATGCACATGCTTTTCTTATTCCTGAACTTAATTAATAAATGAATATCCTTTTATTCATGCTGTCCAATTAAAATATTAAAATGTGGTTTGAATATAAATGTACCTCTCATGCGTGGAAGTGGAAACTTTCAGCATCTTCAGAATCTGTGGTCCCTGAAATCTCTAAAGACAGAAACGTAAGAGCTACTCCAGTTTATGCCAGAAAAGGATGAATCTTTTATAAGTATTATTTGTCAAAACGTAATATAAAAGTGCATCAGATCCCTAAGGAATAAAGTTAATTTTATGTGAGAAATGTGTGAAATGCCTGCCCTTCGTCCAAAAAAGATATTTCCCTATAGACTTCCGTAATATCAGTTCGTCAGATTTAGGGGGCTAATTTATTTCTTGGGACAGGTATCTGTGGTAGGCACATCAGCTCAGGTATGCACGATCCAGCCAGGTGTGTTGGTGTTGGAGATAAACCACCACAGAGTCAGCGGCTGGCTATTGCTGGTGGCGGAACAGGAGGCAGAACATGGGTTGGTGTGGGAGCAGGGCGGCTGGACACGGCTGCCAAGCACCCCAGGGTTCCCCAGCATGCTGCTGGGATGTCATTTGCGTGCGATTGGAAAAGCAGCAGACTGCTTCCTCAGTGCTCAGTGTGCCTGCAAAGCATATTTCAATGGGAAAGAGGAGAGTTCCACATCTCTTTTCCAAAATAGGCACATTAGCCCTGCTGATTTCATGTAGTAGATACAATCTGGCAAGGAAGCAAAACCAGAAATTTTATCCTGTCTTGTGGGGTCAAGAAAGGTGGGGAATGATGGCAACTGTACTCAGGACAGGGGCTGTCTTCGTATTAGAAATATACTTACTTGGCAGGGTAACTCCGGATGGCAGTATGTAAGCCATAATGAAACACCAAGAGTAGCACAGGAGGCAATAAATACCAACACAAAACATCCAGACAACCTCAAGCTGTTCATCATGACAATTTTCTCTTTTACCGTATAAAGTTTGCTTATATTTCTTTTTAAACTGAATCTGGGGAAGTCAGGGAGTTTTTCAACTTGACTCCAGTTTCTGTTCTAGGGATTCCTTCTGTTAATTACAGACGATTTCAGGGATCAGACGAGGTTGTCTCCCTGCAGCCTTCTCTTCTCCAGGCTGAACTCCCTCACCCTGTCTCCATAAGAGAGGTGCTCCAGACCTCTGGTCATCTTTATGGCCCTGCTCTGGACTTTCTCCAACAGGTCCACACCCTTATTTTGGGGAATGGATGCAGCACTCCAGGTGGGTCTCAGGCGAGCAGAGTAGAGGGGCAGAATCATCTCCCTCGACCTGCTGGCCACGCTGCTTTGGATGCAGCTCAGGATAGGGTTGGCTTTCTGGGCTATAAGCGCACATTGCCAGGTCATGCTGAGCTTCTTGGCAACCAAAACCTCCAGGTTCTTCTCCTCAGAGCTGCTCTCAATCCAATCTCTGTCCAGCCTGTATTTGTGTTTGGGATTGTCCCAGCCCAGGTGCAGGGCCTTGCACTTGGCCTTGTTGAACTTGACAAGGTTTACACAGTCCCACCTCTCAAGCCTGCCAAGGTCCCTCTGGATGACATTCCTGCCCTCCAGCGTGTCCACTGCACCACTCAGCTTGGTGTCATTGGCAAACTTGCTGAGGGTGTCCTCAACCCTGCTGTCACCAATAAAGACGTTAAACAGTGCTCATCTCAACACCTACTCCTGGGGAATGCCACTCTTCACTTGGCTCCACTTGGACATCAAGCTGTTGACAGTAACTTTTTGAGTTTCACCATCCAGATAATGCCATAAGCACTGAGTGGTACATCTACCAAATTCCCGCCTCAAGTCAAGCGATACGGATGTCATGTGGGACAGCGTCAAATGCTTTACACAAGACCACGTGATTAAATCATCTAGTTTCTGCACAAGACAGAGAAGATGAGAAAGGAACTAACTGCATTTGAAAGAGAACTTGGTGTTCTCTTTGCTGGTCTGAAGGTTGTAGATAAATAAGATATTGCTTTGTGTGCCTTTAGTTCTGGAGGGTTAGTTTGTTTACTGTGCAAGTTCCCTGGTTACAAAGATAATGGCAGGAGAGGACTTCTGGAAAGAAACCTATAAACTACACTGGCAAAGTGTGTGATCAGAAACCAGGGTGTCTCAACTAGCAGTTACTTGGCTGGATGTGTGAAACAGGACCTGCTACAACACAAGGCCCAGTTTAAAATTAATTGCTTGTTTGGAACCACAGCCTCAGTTTTACAGGCTGAACATCCATGTAATTACAGACAGATTTGTTCCAGGACCATATAATTAATTAATTAATGTCAGACTGTCAGACATTAGACTGGGCATCTTTGCATCTCCAGCAGTTGGAGTCTGAGCTGGGCAAACTGAAACTTGAGGATCTTGGTGTTGGAAAGCACACCTGGTAGGTCAGGGAGAGAAGAACAATGTGCTCTGCATTACAGTCCTCCCAGTCACTGGAAATGCAAATGGTCCAAGGCAGGGTATCAGAGAAGCAGGTGGAGGCTGACTGCAGCCTGGAAAGGGAGCAGCCCTCCATTACACCTCCCTACATCCCGAGGGATGCTGGGGAAGGATGCAGGATCTCATGAGCCACCTAAGCAGGAGTATGCATAATGGATGCAGTGGGGGAGAGGACCTTTATCCTTTGGAGACTTTGCAGCCTGTCAGCACCAAGAAGAGGATGCTCAGATGAGGCAGGGGAGGTGAGGAAATGAAGTGCAGTTAGGCTGATAGGAAGGCTTGGCAAGCAGAGCTTGGAAGTCTGCAGGAGCGTCTACTTGTATAATAAATACCAAACTTATAATACTCAGCCCTCAGGCTTAGCTCTCCATCCTGCCTCTCCAAGATCCCAGAGGGAGTTTTGCGTGGCTCCTGGACAGGTCCCCTGGCAGTCCACTTCATTTTACCACCCTCAGGTTTTCGGGGCAGGGGATTTTAAGAGGGTCTTTTTAGGAAAACAAAATGGCACCTGTGCATACACAGAAGATGAGGCAGGAGGTCTCAGGGCAGTGAGGGGAGGGATCCAAGTTTTTTTTCTGGGACCTTGTCTTGCAAATTCTAAACCACAGTCTGAGGCAAAGATCTGCAAGTGGAACCCCACCCACTCCTGCAGCTCGCCAAGGCTGGACACTAAGTCCACTGTTTTTCTTCTTGTTTCTCTGCAATATCAGAAGTGGGGCTACTAGTTCTACATAAGATAGAGAGAGGAAGAAGTAATTGCCTTTGTTTTGTCCCTTTTTTGTGCCCATTTGCCTTGACCACCTCCACAGAGTTACCCTTGCCACTCCCATGGCCTCGTCTCGCCCATTTTTCACGTCCTTCCTTTGGTGATCTGCCCGTGCTCACTCACTCCATAAAGTTTCATTCCCCCAACTCCCTGCTACAGGCTACATATCTGCAACAAAAACGTCAGGCCAAATGAAGAAAGGTAAGATCAGGAGGCGAGGCTGGCCTCGGCTGCTCCTGGGGGTCCCATTCTCACCAGGGTTTTCAAGTTCTTCTGGCTCATTAAGCAAACCTGAGTGAGAAGGGGCATGCAGCTACTGCTCTACCTGCTGTCACCAGGGTGCTATCCTTCAAAAGAACACCTCCTCAAGGACAGCACTGTCACTGCTGATGAATTTAACTTAAAAAAAATAATCAGGCTCTAAGAAGACACTGGGAACCATTTTCCCTTTCTTTTGCTCTTAGTAGCAACAAAAGGTGCAGACACCATCAACACTTTTTGTCTGGATTTTGAAGAATCCTGTGTTTTTTCCTAACAGCTCCCTGTCTCTTCATTAAGGCACACAGATGGTGAGAGAAAGAGAGCAGGATACAGCACAGACACTGCTTTGCATGATGCCCAGTCCTTTCCCACCCCAGTGCAGCAACTGAAAATACCAGGAGCTGCTCTCAGCACCTGAAGAGCAAGCCTGCTGCAGGACCCCTTCTGCCACTCCTGAGCCTGGAGCAGCCAGCAAAGCACCTGTGGCAGACACGTTGCTGGGTTTCTGCTGCACTGAGACACATTTGCAAGAGTAAAAGGGTGTTTCCTGGCTTTAACTCAGTTTGATTTGGATTCTCTGGCAAATTATTTAATAAAGTGCTATGCAACTGCTATTGCAGGGTAACCTTCAGCACTTGTCGGAGACATGCAGCTGGAAAGAGCTGAAACCAGCTGCAAAGAGAAATGTGCCATCTTCCCAGATGTGAAAGCCAAGAAGCAGAGTGCCACCCATGCCCAGACTGGCTGCTGCACCTCCTTCAGCTCCCATGAGGCAGGACACAAAGTCAATCACAGCATTTAAAAGAACAGCCCCAGGTAGTTTCCTGAGCAGAGGAGAGAAAGATGCTTGGTTTACTATAGATTGCTGACATTGGTGACCTGTAACTGCCTGATTCTGATGTCTGAGAGGGTGTCAGGTCCCATAAGACTTTTTGTCCCAGCATCAAAACTTTTATATTGTATATTCTGATCTCATTGTCTCACAAGAGCACAACTGGAGTCTCACATCTCTGTCTTTTACACATTTCCATTACACCTGCAAGCCTTTGCACCCCTTGCTCTTGTGCTCCATCGGGTCTGGTTGAAACAAGTCAACAAGTTCAAAAGTCATATGAGGAGTGAAGGAGAGCATGAGTCTGTGGATACATGAACTCTTACTAGGAAAGTAGACTAAATAAATGAACCAACTTTTTGCCATGCATATCTCAGGCACAAAGTGATGTCACTGAAGGAAAACTGTCATCTCCCACAGTGTCACTGGCTGACACAATGGCTCCAGGGCAAGGTACACAAAATCTATGCAGTGACAGATGCCACTGTATGTTGTTTTGGATGCAACTACTTTCAATTCTATCAAGGAGAGTTAAATTTCTTCTGTGCTGCAAGGAGATGATGATATAGGACTACCACCTCCAAGAAGAGACTACAGCTGATTAGAAATCCATGTTTTTACAGTCCAGAACATAAACACATTCACCCCTCTTCTACCTGTGTACACTCTTCACTGTAGCACTGCTCCATGTAGGGAAAACTCACAAATACCTCTTTGAATACCTAAGGATCAATCTTCTTTGCAGTGGCTTCAAGCAGAAAACATGTTTGCATTTTTCTTCAGCTTTTCTAAACTGCTTCTGAAAATGTCGAAAACATAAAATAGCTGGCAAAAGTAAACCACTCAAGGAACTACAGGGGGAAACATATGAATTCATTCAAATGAGAGGTACTGAAATATTTTGCTCACTTTTCCTTGAGAAACAACGTGTGGCAGCGGTTGGGTATGGGTGATGGGAGTGTGAGGAACAGGGATCCTGCCATCAGCTGGCCTTGTCCCAGGAAAGTTGCTTTCTATGCATTGTCTTCCGGCCCTGGAGGGGAGGATGTGGGACGTGTGGGAGAATTGAGACACTGAAAGGATAGTAAGTTCCTAACCTGGAACCTGACAAGGAGGCTGAAACAAGCCCAGGAATCTCGTCTTCCTTACCCAGGAAGCTTGAGTCTTGATGTTCAAAAAGGCAATTCTTTCCTCTGAAATGTAATGTACTATTAACCAGGAACACAGGACAATACAGAACTGGACACTGCACATAGGCATGAGCCACCAAGTGTGGGATTCACAAGGGCATTGTAGATATCTAGACATGAGTTTCCTTTTCTGGACTCATTTTATAATCAGAAGAAGCAAGTACACACAGGATATGATAAACTTCACCCTACTGTTGGGTATAAAATAGACAAGTCAAAGCCAGCTTTCAGAAATGAGATATATTTTGGTTTAAGACACGTAAATACAGAAGTCTACAAGGAAGGGACAAACTGGACCTGATCAGTGGACCCTAGAGCCACCGAAGCCACCACAAACTACATTTATATCTGGACACCTTCAACCATTTATATCCGGACACATCTCCACATTTTCAACCATACTGGGCACATCTCCACTGACGCCATGGGAGGTCAGACATCCAGCACCCATAGAGACACCTGTGTCTAAGTGTTTGAACATAGGCATCTAGGTGTCCTAATCTGTTACTGAATTATTCCCTACAGCTAAGTCTGGTTGTCTAAAATGATCATCTAGTGCCACCTTAGATGACCTGAGGTGTGTAAGATATTTTGGCAGATGTGACACAGGATATTACATTAAAATGACCAGAGGCACCTAAACTGAGGTGCAGGTAAACTGGGGTTTGAAATTAGATGGGATGAACCCTGGTTTTGGTTCCCACAGCTAGCAGAGATATTTGTGTTGGGTTTTTTTCTTGAATGATTGATTTGCGAAAATAGGCCTGTCTACTTATATCCTGTTGGCTAGACAGTCTCAAGGGTTTTATATAGAAATACTCTTCCTGGGGTCAAAATGGGTAAGAGAGTCCCTCAGAGAAGCAGCTTCTCATTTCAATCCCCAAAGCAATAGGCAAGAAAAGAGAAGAGGTTTGCAAATCACTGTAGAAGAACTTTGTGCCACAGATAAAAATTATCCTGACCTTTCTTTGAGCAATGGTGAAATGGGTTTTCACCATGAGAGGTCATTAGGCAATCACATTCAGACATGCAGAGAATATTGGCTCAGTGCTTTTATTAGCAAAAATTCCTAGTGACCGCTTCACTAAACTCTTACCTTTCATGTACTCTATGGTGCTGCTTTGGTATTCACGATGAAGAGATGTGTAATGTCTCATGTCCCTGAATGCTCCCCAGGAGGAGCAGGCAGGTTTAAAGCTTGGCTTCCAGATCTGACAATGCTTTTCTTTTTGCTCACCTACTCCTCAGACCATCATCTCTGAGCAGTCACAGTCAAAGGGCTGCCCTGCTGTGCACAGAGAAAGAGGGGAAAATACTCATGTTACTGACTGGAAAGTATCCCCTCCCTCTTGTTTAACAACGTGATATTCCCCCGCAAACGTGCTTTCCTGAACAACATCTGAAGAAAAGACAGACAAGATCACGAGAAGTTTATCACTTCCACATTCAGCTCTTGGGTATGTAGATCTGTGAGACATGAAGCTCTGCAGGAGTCAAGAGCTGGAGGCAGGGCTGCAAATGCTGAGAGGGAAGAGCCTTTCTGCAGCTGGGAGCAATAGGTGTAAGGGAAGGGCAATCTCCTTCAGCTGCTGAGGAACTGGCACATTTTCTACTTGACTGCACCCCTTCACCTTATTTTGGCTTACAGCAGGAATTGCTTGTTCTTTCCCTATGTGTCATCCCTGTGCCAGCCCAGGCACAGGGTTGCATGAGACCTGGTATAAACCAAGTTTAAATGATCATCCTGTGGAATTACTGACATAAAATTTAATGTGGTATTTTTACCTTCAGTCCTTGCAGTTACTGGAGTGCAGGTTAAAAGCTGCATTTATTGCAGCCATTTATTTTTATTAAGAATGGATCTTTGCAGTCCGTCAAAAACACTCAGCTTGGGAGGAAATGCACCATAGCTCCCTCTGCTCTCAGCTGTAGTTTCCAGCACGGTAATCTGTGCCATTAATTGTACAGTGTATACACCAA
Source organism: Machaerirhynchus nigripectus (assembly GCA_013397975.1). Taxonomy (NCBI): domain Eukaryota; kingdom Metazoa; phylum Chordata; class Aves; order Passeriformes; family Dicruridae; genus Machaerirhynchus; species Machaerirhynchus nigripectus. The sequence continues at coordinate 1,659,323 of VZRQ01006119.1, read as the reverse complement.
CACACGGTGCAAGGCATGGATGGTGCAAAGCACGGGCTGTTGGAAACATCCTACAGCTCACCAGTATTGGCCTAGGGAATGTTTTCTCCCCACCCCTGGCATCCCATGGGGGCAGACTGCCGTGCATAGGGTGCTCCTCAGGATCCTCCCAAGGCATGGCAGAACCTCTGCTGCCAGAGGGGGTAAGACTTCACCCTTCCTGCAGTGCTTGCCCAGGTGTCAAAGCAGGGAGAGGTGTTTCTCTGCTATCTCCTCTCTGGGATCTGATGAGGCAATGTGAAAGGCAGGGTTGTAAATTATATTTTCAGATGACAGTGTTTGAGAGACAAGCAGGGAGAGGTTACCCTGTGCCTAGCCTTGCATTAAGCGATGAGAAGCCTTAAATGTAGTTTCTTGCTGTTATTTTTAAACTAAGAATACAAAAGTGATAGACCCAGGTCAGACTGAAGCTGCACCATCCTTGGCCATTCAAAGCTAGTGCCTTTGGAAAAGTACAAGGACAGGGCAAAGATATACTGATTTCCCTCCCAAAGCATTCTCCCAGGCTATTTGTACTACAGTGATTTCCTGAACTGAGGCAATGCCTTTACTAGTAGCCTGTAATTTACTTCCCTGAATTTGCCCTTAAATTTCATCAAACCCTCATAACTTGCCTTGAACCCACCAAGCTTTCCAGCACTGAGCCGTGGGTCAAGCCCAGGCTGTGGCAGCGGTCAGAGCTGCCCTAGGAAAGTCATTCCAAGGTAATACCCTGACTTTGTTGGGGGGCACTCAGACAAGCCCCTGTGTCCCTCTGACCTCTCTGGCCAACCTGCAATTTGACTGCGTGTTTTCCCAGCCTGCCCAAGAGCTTCCTCCCGGCTGTCGGGGAAGGTCGTGCTGTCACCCCCCACTGTCAGGCAGAGGCAGTTTTTGCGTGTCTGCTGCCCTCCCCTGCTGCTGGGGAGCACCCTTGCCTCGCAGCATCTGCAGCAGCATGACAATAAATGCCACCAAAGGCACTCACATTTCCCTTAGCTCACGAGAAAGGAGAATCAAGTCACGGTTGGGCTTGTAATAAAATGTAATAACGACAGCTTGTATACTGAAGCTGACAATGTCTTTGCTTTGTCAGTTCAAGTACATTACACTGAGTTCCTTTTGTGCACAGTTCATATGGGTCTTGGGTGCCAGCACATCTGGTGAGGAGCTCTAAGAGGTTTTGCCAAAGCACAGTGCCACAAGTACTGAGAGCACAGAAACGGCACAAAAAACTGTGATTGTTTATTTTATTTAGTGTGTTTCCTGAGCACCACGTATTTAATGCTTCACCAGTTACAAAAGAAAGCAACATTTCAGCCAAAGCAGTGCTCGGGGTCAGTACCTCTTTTGCTTGTTGATAACTCAGACTTTCTGAGGTGCCACCAGCTACCTTTACCATCAGAGGAGAATATGATACAGGCAATGCAGTGTGGTATTCAGCGCAGGTGCACAGCCTCTCTCTCACAGCCCCATGGCCACCAGTGGCCCCTCCTGCAGGAACCACTCCCTTCCTTGAGCAGGGAGCAAACCTGGGCTGGATTTGTCTTCCTCACCCTCTGCCAAGCTCCTCCGCCAAGGTTTATCTTGCCAGGTTTTGTTTAAAGCAGACCAAAATGCAGAGCCCAAAGCACAGGGCTTTCAGCGTGTTTTGGTGCCAAATCCAGTGTAATTGTTGCATTTCCTTTCCCTGCTGAACTCCCTGCCTGCAGACAGCCTGTAATGTAAGATCCTGGGAATGTTTTGTTTTGGGAGGTGGAAGAGACACCAAGGGTGTCTGTCAGAAAGCACGACAGGGAGGAAAATGAACACTGCTGAAGACAGAAGGAAAGCAGTGATGTTCAGGATAGACTGGGCCTTTCCATTTAACTCCTGCTGTGGCAAGCCTGATGCTTTTAACCCTAAAAGGATACTCTGCAGTCACATCAGACTTTGGTAAAAATCAGAGCCCCATGGCAGGCTTTCATGGGGTTCCTGAGCTGGCTGAGCATGCCTGGAGAGTGAGTGCAACCACAGTGGGCCTGGACAATACGGTAAATCAGGCACTGCAAGGTTGCTCTGCTCTGATGTTTGACATTCAGTATTTGCATGAGAGTTTTAGGCAGGTGGGGTTGAAGACTGGAGATTTTATAGTCAATCTGTAAGTCCTACCATATATAATGGATCTATCTGAACAGAGCAGATACCCCTAGCATTATTGAAAACACACAGGTTTTAACATATTGCAAATAAATGCATTTCCTGGAGGGTAGGGCTGGAACCCATCTATCTTTTTATCCTACAGGAAATTATGTAAACTACAGACAGGATAATAGCAGAAAAGTGGGTTTCTTTTTGGTTAGTCACACTTACAAAGTTTTAACCAGGCATAACATATTTGCCTTTGAAACAAAGAAGCCCCCAGCTGCAGATACTTGTCACCAGAGTCCCCTGTCAAGTGGTACCCTTCCCACTGTGAGTGAGCAACCCTGATTTCACTCCCAACAACATCAGCTCTTATTACACTGGGCTCTGAATTTGTGAAATTTGAAGTGCTCTGAGAAATTTGTAGGTTTTATAGTTTATAGAGCTTGTAAAAAATTGCAGTTGTTTGTAATAAGAAAAAAACCTTTATTTGCTTAAGTAGAGGATGCTCTTGAACCACATCTTTAGGTTTTCTCTGGAGCTGGGAGAGCTATGAGCCTGCTCTGTTAAAAAAAAAAAACAGAAAGCAGAGAGTCTTCCATTATCACTGGCTTGAGGGAGTACAATTTTGAAAACATTAGCCATTGCAAGGCTTATCATAAAAGTATGAGAATTGCTTAGACCTTTGTGTCTAGCAATGTATGCAGGCAGGACTGGGACTACTATTCTTCCCATACAGAGGAAATCAAATGCCTGGACAAACCAACATTTGAAAACATATTTCTACAGCTGTTTTGGGTTTTTTTAATTGATCTTTGTTAATAGGTGACCCTTACTAGAAGCTGTGAAGGATGCCATATAGTACTTTGGCACTGTGTGTATGGTTGTAAATTTGTTTTCTTTATTAAAATCTGGGCAGAGGAAAACAGACCAGATTCCACTCCATTACCCCTGCTCAGCTTCAGCAGCTTCATGGAGTTGTTGTGAAGTAACTGCGTTAATGGAGTACATCCAAAAGCCCACTACTAACACGTGTGGTAACAGATGTTATAAAATTGCAGAGAGGAAATTTTTGGCAATTACCCTCCAACATGGCTACCTTGTGCTGGCAGCCTCATGGTCCAGCCCAGCCTCCCCACTCAGGAGTGCTGCGGATGAAGAGGAGGGAAGTCCATTTTGGTAGAACCACAGAATTTGTGAAAAAAATCAGGTTGGCTGGGACTTTATGGGATCATCTACTCCGAACACCCTCTGAAAGCAGGCACTGACTGATGGCTGCAAGCTCAAGCCTTCATCACACTTATCTGCAGGAGGCAGGGTCAAGGTGGTTGTTGTGGGATTCATTTACTGGACATCTGCAATAGAGGCCTCACCACCTGTGCCAGCTCCCTCTTCTGCACTCATGGTCATGAGAGGGAAACGGGAATGATAAGGGTTTTGTCCATCTTTGGAGAAGCTGGACCAGCTGTGGTCAGGTGACTCTCACCCAGGGTCATACATTTGTGGTGTGTTTCCTGCTGCCTTGTGATCAGTGGTAACAGGGAAAATGACAGCACTGAGCAATCAGATTGAAAAGAACTAAAATGAAAATTAAATAAAGAGTTGGTTTGCCTTTTTTTTTTCTCTCCCTAGGGAAGATGAGCCACCCACCGTGCCTGGACCCCAGCCTGGCTGCCGGGGAGATGCAGTCCCCGAGGATGGCGGGGAGGAAGCGAGGGCGGCCCCCGCTGCAGCCAGCGCCCATCAAGATGGCTGTTCACAACCTCTTCTCAGCAACAGCTGGTGCTCTGCCAGTCGTGAAGATCCCAAAGAAGAGAGGGAGAAAACCTGGGCACAAGGTAGATGCACGACTTTCACATTCCTTCTCCACCTCCTGTTGGTCTTCATATATTTTCTTCTATGAATTCCGCTGAAATGCAGGAACAGAGGAAAAGTTGTGCAAGTCTGGGTCAGAGCAATGCAAAAAAAAAAAAGGAGAAGATGGTTTATCTTCTACCTGAACTGGTGAAAAAAAATCACAGAATCATAGAATATTCTGAGTTGAAGGGGACTCATCGGGATCACTGAGTCCAACTTCTGGTCCTGAGCAGGACACCCCAAGAACCACACCATATCTATTTTTCCAAAGGCTAAAGTTATTTAATTTGATCTGCTTGAAAATAACTTGTCTATCACAGTGTTGTGTGGGATGGCTGCACACCTTCCAGGAAGTGTTTCTCATTTGTCACTTCTTTCTTCTCTCACTAACAGTGATTAGAAATTCAATAAACTGAACAGAGAAGGAAAGGAATACAGGAGAGTGGAAATAAGAGGGAGGGGAGGAAAAAGCTAATTTCCAAAGGAAAAAAGAAAAGAGGGGCATTTGAGAAAAATAATTAGATTTCACTTTATACGTCTGCTCACTGCCCAGCTCTCTGTGCAACCCTGGGGCAAAGGCAGAACTAAAGAAAAACAGGAACCCTTAGTGCCTTCAGCCCTTCCCATGCTGCCACTGGGCTGGGTCTCTCCCACCACACCACCTGCAGTGGGCTCAGCACCAGTGGGAGTGGTGCCACTGTGATGCCTCACACCAGGCAAAAATGGGACTGTGATGCTGACGGAAGGAGAATTTGTTCCGGGGAAATGGAACTGTTCTGGTGAAACTGGGCTACATTTTAGTGAGGGGTCTTGTGTTCAGCAGAGTGCTCTGTTAATGTCTCTGTCCCCAGCCAGCTCGAGGCACGGTACATGTTTGCTGGGCCTGTTCCTTGTTTTTAATGGGCACTGGTACAGACATGCAGACTGTTACACAAGGGGGGAAAATTCCTGACTGTTAGAAAATAAGAGTTGCTTGGGTTTCTGGTGTCAAGACAGAAAAGCAAATGAAACAATCAGGGTATACACAAGGCTGACCCAGCCTTCCCTGGAGGTCTTCACCAGGGTGTTGCCTGGCTCTTCCCTGAGATTCTCCCGGTTCATGGAAGGCAACAACATCCCGTGCACAGTGCTGCTGGCTGATCTCTGGACACAGGAACCAATTGTTTGGTTCCTGTGACCCTTGGATTTGAGCTTAATCTAGAGCAGGCTACCCTCATCTTTGCCTTTCCGTCTTTTTCACCTCCTGCTTGACCTTTTTCCTCCCATCCCCTAAACCTCCATCTAGCCTCCTCTCTCCTTTCCAGTCAAGCCCTCTTCTCCACCCCTCTGCATACCATTTCCAGAATCCCCTAATTCTCCACGCGCCCCTGTGCAATAACTGCTGCAGTAGCTGTCAGCACCTCAGTCCTTGATGCTTTCTCCTCATCCTCTGCCTTCTCCCGTGTCTTTCCATGCTCCCCTGACTTCAGCCATACTCCTCTCTGCTATGGGGCCACATTTGGAAGTGTTTCAGTGTGTGCTGCAAACACCTTGCATGACCAAGAAACAGTTCCAGCCGCAGTTTCCCATTTGAAAAACTTTTCACTTTGATAATGGGAATGCTGTAGCAGCAGCGGCCAAGCAAAACCAACCTGACAGCAGTCTCAGGTGTCCCTTTTGGGAGTAAAGCAGAATTTTACAGCAGTAGTCCAAAACAGAGCGGCAAGCTAAGACTGGGACAAATACTCAAGCGTTTTGTAAAATGTGGGATATGGAAGTACTTTTTATTTTTCTCTTCCATATCAGGATAAAACTCCAGGATGGAAACATCTGAATTGCTTTACCTGAGGTACTTGTTATTACAAGTTTATCATTTAGCAAATTTATTTATTTCAAGTAACTTGGTTGTTATCATTAAAGCTGGGTGACTTGTAGACTCTTTAGATCAAAACCATCCAGTCTGGACAATAATACTTCAGAGATGTGCTGAAATTGGATTTTGAGGTTTGAGATTGAGTGATTTGCCAAATACCACAACAACCTTGTATGCAGGGTTTTGTCAAACTCCACCCCTTCTGTCCCTGCTTGTCTTGGTGACTCCCATTTCTTGCTCCTGCATTTACATTTGATTTGTATTTTGAC
>VZRQ01006119.1:1636083-1653157 GCA_013397975.1 Machaerirhynchus nigripectus | reverse complement strand
TATATATATATATATAAATGGGAGAACTGGGAGACTTAAATTCCTGAAAATGCTGCCGTAACATTGTGCTTTGGACCTACATGGCTGAGCATTTGATTGCTGTGTCCCCCTCTTATTCCAAAGGGAAGCTTTCTCCCTGGCTGGGTAGCATGCATTCCTTGTCCTTGTCCCCAGGCACTGAGCGAGGAGGAAACAGCATCTCTCCTTTGGCAGTGGATCTGAGATGATGCTATTTTTGGTGAGCATGGCACATAAAAAGGCATCCTTTTATGACCAATGGCTTGGGTGGATGGAGCTGACACTCATGAGCTGCAGCATCCGTGGCATCTGGCCTGGTGCTGTGGATTTGCGCTGTAGGATTCGTACACCGAAGCGGTGTTTTCCGTGAGGCGCCTTTCTACGCCACGTGCTCAGCTGAAGTGAACCCCTCTCCATCAAAAGCACTTCCCCAGCGTGAGTCAAAGATTACATTTTTTAATGAGGGACTCTAGCTTGATTTAATTAGCTCAATAATTGTATGACTTTCAGATACCATGAGACTTAAATGCATTTTAAAAAATTACTCCCAGCCCAAATGGCAGATGACCAAACTCTTTATAGCAACCAGATAGCTGAATTATTACAGAACAGATGGAAAAATATTTCTGAATTTTTAGCAAACTAGGAATTTACAGCCTAGATTTAAATTTATTTTGACCGAGATGTGAATAACAGACATCTTCAATCACATGCTCTTTACAGACAGGTGACCCATCGCCTGTTTTCATTGATATTAAAGCAAATATCTGTGTCTTCCTGAAATGACATTTCATCACACTTCATCACCAAGAAAAGTCTTTTCCCTGCTATCCTGTTTATTTTTTCCACAGCTTTGGCTATAAAATTTCATCAACTGTTTTTCCAAGAACTGTTTCATACCTTATGTGGAGCTATTTGCCATAAAATGTTACATTTCCCCAAAATACAATATTCTTTCTGATTGTCTAAATCTCAGGGAAAAAGCCTATTCTGGCAGCCGGCGGGGAGGTTAGTAGATGGATGGGTTTTATTTCTCTGGCTGTGAGTGAGAGCAGCCCTGAAGAGCTGCCTAGAAAGCCTGTACAAGGGAAGGGTTTGTTAGCATCCTGCAGGGATTCACCGGGCTAGAGGACATCAGAGGGACATGTCCTTGGGGCAGCACTGCAGCACAGACCACCACATCCCTCCCAGGGGGCAACAAAGTGATGCCCCCCTTTGAGCAGCTCGAGGGCTTTGTCCCTCTGTGCAACCAACGCAGCTCCCACACAGGGAGGTGGCCCCAGCCCAGAGCAGCCAGGACCTTGCAAGCTCCTGCCAGGTGGGATGGGCAGTGAGAGTCACACGTGTGGAGTGACAATTCCCATGACGGGCCATAGGTCCCCCTGCTGCCCTAGAAGTCAATAGTAATGATGACAAATAAGCAGTCAGGATTTGGACACACTGGGAATGAGATTGCACAGACAACCCTTAAGTGTCCTGTTTATTCACCTGTCCTATGATACAGCCTTGGATTTCAAGGTTGTATACACTCCTGTCAAGGTTCCTTGCCTCATTCACTGTGAGACACTGACGGGATGTAGGAGGCTGTGTGCACACTTGCTTGCATTATTTGCTGTGCAGAAGAAATTTATTTCATGACACAAGAAGAAAAGGTGGGAAAGACCTTGGACTGTGTTTTCCCTTTGCCAGCTGACCCCCATCTTACCACTGGTGACTGGGCTTGTGTTATGCTGAGTCTCCTCACTCACTGCCAAATGCACAGAGCCATGGACCCCAAAACGTGTGCTCAGAAGCTCTGTGCTTTCCTGGTGTAGGTTTAATGGCAACCTTCTGTCCAGCCATCAGAAGTCCACATGGCAGGACCAGGCTGGCTCAGAAACTCACCTTACTGCACGTTTGCAGGGCTGGAGATTGTTCTCTCTCTGACAGCAAAAGCTCTCATTGCCAAGAGAGCCTCTCATTGTCCTCCTGTCTGGAAGGACAAAGACCCGTGGGGATGGGGTGAATCCCAGCCTTTTCTAGCAATTGTTTTTTCAGGACAAGGGACAACTGGTACAGGGGAACAGGGAGCCATAAAAATGAGAAGCTAAGTGGTTTAAGAAAACTGCAGGGAAAGATTGTATTGTGCTTCACCGTGTTTCTTTCCCATGTATTTTACTATACAAGCTGGCAGAGATCTTCTTCAAAAATTAAAAAAAAAGTTGCCTGGCAAATGTTCTTCACCCTCTTTCATTTTTTTGGTGTGGGATGACAGAAATACCAGTTAGACAAATCCTGGCTTCTCTGAAGAGGTGTGCAGATCATAATAAAAGCTCCAGGACTCAGCAGAGTCCTCCCCATCCACAGCCACTGCATACTTAAACAAACTTGTAGCCAGCACTGATGGCACAAAAGCCCACTCTGTCTGCATCTAATGCATGGTGACTTTGATAAAGTAGACACCCTTATTTCCTACCCAAAATCCCTGAAAAACTTTCTCTGATCTCTTTTCCATGGCAGAAAGTCCATATGAATGGGGAGTTGGTTATAGATCTTGTTTTAAAGCAACCACTTTTACATCTCATACTGTGCATATTAAAACTTGCGACATTTGATAGTCAAAAGCTGATTCAAATACCTTACCACAAGGACTGGGTGACGTGCTCTGACAGATTTCCTCTGTCTCCCTTTCTCTTTCTCTTTCTCTCTTTTTCACTGTTTTTTTTTGACTCTCACGCATATGTGCTTTCTACTGGCAAGCTCTCAGTCAGTCAGCTGGTTGGTTGGGTTGGCTTTTCGATAGAGAAGACTCAGTCCAAGAAAAGACATCTTTACATGGAATACTTTGAGAATTACATTTCATGATTTTCAGGGACTACTCAGGGTTTCAGTGGCCAGGATGTAGCTAAACTGTGTTTGCTTAGTGTACTGTCTCTTGCAATAATCATTCATTGTTTTATTTTGATCTAACAAAGGCCAGTTCTCTACTACCCCTAATAAAATGACATTCATCTGTACCCAGAGGCTGTAGAGCACATTTTGTTGCAATTAATTTTGCAGTAAATTGTTCACTAAAACAGGAAACTGACAAGAAGGGGCTTCCACACTACAGAGTTTACACAAGCCTTGCCCTCTGTTTATTTGCTCTTGAACATAAGCCTGCCTGGGCCTCCAAGATCTAGGTGGAGAAAGAGGTCTGATGGTCCTGTGAGGACTGGTGAGGCAGTGCACAGTGTTGTTGGGGCAGCGCACACTCACAGGGCTCGGGGGCTGAAGAGGGGACTTCTGAGCCTCCGTTTGGGACCACAAACAGTGTGGTCAGAAATGGAGTGTGAGCCAGTAAGGATATTAAGGAGCCAACACACAAGTGAAGCAGAATTTGTCAGGTGTACTGTCTCAAAAATAGTATCTATATAGAGAAATACATGTGTGAGAGCATACATGAGTTGCTAGAGCCTGTCCAGAGAAGAACAACAAAACCAGTGAAGGGTCTGGAGCATCAGTCCTGTGAGGAGCAGCTGAGGGAGCTGGAGTTGTTTAGCCTGGAGAAAAGGAGCTGAGGGAGACCGTATTGCTCTCTACAACACCCTGAAAGGAGAGTGTAGCCAGGTGGGGGATGGTCTCTTCTCCCAGGCAGCAAGTGGCAGGAAAAAGGGAAATGGCCTCAAGTTGTGCTAGAGGAGGTTTAGATTTCTGTTTGGAAAAATGTCTTCACTAAAAGGGTGCTCAAGCGTAGGAACAAGGGAAGGGCTGGAATCAGCGTCCCTGGAAGTGTTCAAAAAACGTGTAGGTGTTCAGGGACATGGTTTAGTAGTGGTCCTGGCAATGTTAGGGAATGATTGGACTTGGTGATCTTATAGGTCTTTTCCAACCTGAATGATTCTGTGATTCTATACATACAAGTATATATGCACATCTCTCTACAAATGATGTATTTTATATACATATAGAGTGTGTACAAATGCACATATGTGTATATGCATTCATTGTATATACATATATGTATATGTGATCAAAAACAAGCCTGGAAGCCTAACATAGGGGCTACCCAAAGTCTCACTTCGCCAGGCCACTTTGCCATAGAAAAGTGAATAATCAACATGTTGCTATAGAACATAATAAATCATGCTGCTTCTCACCGTCTCACGTGGAATAAATCCCAAACTGGATGGAGAGCTTGATTTTTGAAACTGTTCTCTTCCCATTCAGTAAAGCCTTCGATACCTTCTCTCACAGTATCCTTCCGGACAAAATGTCAGGCACACAGCTGGATAAACACATCATGCCATGGGTGAGCAGCTGGCTCACGGCTCAGGCACAAAGGGCTATAGGGAATGGGGTGACATCAGACTGGTGACCTGTTACTGATGGAGTTCCACACAGCTCTATCTTAGGCCCTGTGCTCTTCAACATCTTCATAAATTATTTGGATGCAGGATTAGAAGGGAAACTAAGCAAGGCCATAGGTGATACAAAACTGGGAGGAGCTGTTGACTCCCTTGAGGGCAGGGAGGCCCTGCAGAGAGACCTTGACAAATTGGAGGACTGGGCAATCACCAACTGTACGAAGTTCAACAAAGGAAAGTGCCAGATTATTCACCTGGGATGGGACAACCCTGGATGTATGGACAGACTGGGGAATGAGAGGCTGGAAAGCAGCGCTGTGGAAGGGGCCCTGGGGCTCCTGGTCGATGGCAAGTTGAACGTGAGTCAGCAGTGCCCTGGCAGCCAGGAGGGCCAAGGATGTCCTGGGGTGCATCCCCAGCCAGGCAAGGGAGGGGATTGTCCTGCTCTGCTCTGCACTGGGGCGGCCTCACCTCGAGTGCTGGGGGCAGTTTGGGGCACCACAATGTAAGAAAGGCATTAAACTATTGGAGAGTGTCCGAAGGAGGGCAACAAAGATGGTGAAGGGTCTTGAGGGGAAGGTGTACGAAGAACAACTGAGGGCACTTGGTCTGTTCAGCCTGGAGAAGAGGGGACTGAGGGGAGACCTCATTGCAGTCACAGCTTCCTTGTGAGGGAAAGAGGAGGGGCAGGCACTGATCTCTTCTCTGGGGTGACAGTGACAGGACCCGGGGGAATGGCCTGAAGCTGTGTCAGGGGAGGTTTAGGCTGGATATTAGAAAAATGTTCTTCACCAAGAGGGTGGCTGGGCACTGGCACAGGCTCCCGAGGAAATGGTCACAACCCCAAGCCTGACAGAGTTCAAGAACCATTTGGACAATGCTCTCAGGCACATGGTGTGACTTTTGGGGATGGTCCTGTGCCGGGCCAGGAGTTGGACTTGATGATCCTTGTGGGTCCCTTCCAACACAGCTTATTCTGTGATAGCAAACTGACAGCACTTTGTCACTGGTCATTCTTGATCCCAATCTGAAGGCGAGACAACTCTACAAAAACAAGACAACACAGGCAGGTGATAAATGGCACAAGCCAGGGGCCAGCTCAGGGTCCCTCATACTCTACAACTGCCAAACGACAGGAGGTCAAATCCATAGCTTGTCTCAGATGCACTTATTAAATATTTTTTCCCTCTTTCAGACTGAAAACAAAGGAATTTGGCCTGCCCCAGGGGAGGCAGTGGTAAAAACTCACTTAAATGTCCCTAAGTCCTACATACTTCCCTCTCCGTTCCCCAGCTTTCTGGTTTTACCATTACACTGAAATGTGGTCAACACTGAAAGAATGACCATTGTTTTAGACATTTGTAGTTCATAGTCATGGACAACAAAATTCTTCATCCAAAACAACTTCTGCTCTCCTCCAGGGATTTGGTTGGTAGGCAGTGGTCTGACTTCATTTCTACATAAAATATACTTTGTACATTGTCCACAGAAAAACAACAAAAGGAAAAAAACACCTGTCAGAAGAACACCTTAGTGTAGTACATGTAAATATATAAACCAAATATTTATATAAATATATAAACATACAAGCTGTGCACTTGGCTCTCCGCGCTCCCCCTACTTCCCTTCTTAGCAAAAGGAAGAGTGGTACTTTCAGGTCACATCCATCACATAAGTCCTTTTTAAATATGAGGACCTCAAATGAGGATCATCATTTGACTGGTGAGATGTCGCCACATACTGGAAACATAAAGACATAGTGATATTGCACCGTAAATTCCCATCATGTTTCCCTTCTCCAAGCTGGGCTGCAGGTCACAAAGATCATTGGGTGCAACAGTGCAGCAGTTTGTATTTCCTAGCTGGTAATAACACATGATGGACCAAAATGTGAGCTTATTTACATGGGTGTCAGCCCAGAGTAGCCTCTTGGTGCCACTGGATTTACACAAGATTTACACCACTGCAACCGAGAGCAGCATTTGGCCCTAAATTATGATGCAGTTAAAGACCCCACATTTCTGAGTTGTGGAGCATTGTTTACACCCACATGAAATGGGTCGTAAAACGCCATTGCGCTGATTTGTTGGAGTGTTAGACTCAATTTGCTCAGGTGTAAATAACTACCCAGTGGGTGGCATAATATTTGCATCCTGTAGCTTAAGGCGTTGCTGTCTGCTGCAAATCAGTCAGGCTTCAGGCTCCAGTATCCTCCTGGGAGCAGGATGGATCTTCTGGCCTGGAGAAAGTGATGCAATAGCAGATTGCTAATGAGTGGGAGTTCATGGGGCGTGACATACATAGAATAAAATCGGAATTTCTTGTGTATGCTTTCATTATTTTTTGCAGCTGAAATCTCGTGTCCTGATGACTCCTTTAGCAATCTCTCCACCGAGAAGCACGCCAGAGCCGGATATTAGTTCAATCCCCCAGGATGCAGCTACGGTACCCAACTCGGACACCCCACAGGCTCTCACAGGTACTCAGCCTCAAGTGCTCCTTGACCAAGGGGTGAGCAGGAGCCACGGGCTGACAGCCAGATGTCACAGCCAGCTGCTGTGCTTTCCGGAACAGGGGGAGCTCATGAAAATAGGGTGTTTGCAGATTAGTCTGACGACCAGTGAGAAGGAGCAGAGATGTCCTGCAAGACTATATTTTGACTGCCATGCGTCGAGTTTAGTGGAGATGTCAGTTCCATTCCTCTTGAAATGCGAACATCAAAAACCCATGAATGCTCCATTTTATAGCTAACATTTTCACCCCATCTAATATGTTGCAATGACCAAACTAAATCCCTGTGTGAACATGAAGCATCTGTTACAGCTGTGGGGAGAAGAATGGAGGAGCTGTGGTCTGACTGTAGGCAGGGCTACCAGCACAAAAACCCCAAAGCCTCATCACAGCAGCAGGCGTGGTCATTTCCAAATGTAGTCAGAAAACACAGCCTTACTCTTTGTTTATATTACCAGAAGTAACATAGGTCAAGGCTTTTAAACTGATGTAAATGAGAAGAAAATCAACAAGACAGCTGATTTACCCTGAGATTTCAGCAGAGAAATGGATTAGATAACATTAGAATCTAAACACAACACGTAAATCCCATTATTTCTTAGCTGGGATGCACAGAGGAGAAGTTTTCCATCTGCTCTGGTGGCAGAATGATACTAAACCTAGCAACAATGACAATAATATGTTTTATTCTCGTTTATCCCTTCACACACAAAGTCTGCAAAGCACTTGGCAAACACCAGCTGAGTAGATGGAAGTGCCCTGAGAGGTTGCCCAGGGCTGCTTTTGGAACGGGACAGGGAGGCGCAGTCCACCAGCCCTGCCAGATGCACCGGGGGGGCTGCAAAGGCAGAGGCTCCGTGGGTCATTTCAGGCTCAGTGGATGCAGTGCCCCACACCTCTGTCTGCCCGTCCTCATGCCACCGGCACCTTTCCTCCCAGCATATTCCCAACAGTGCTTGCGGGTTCCCACCAGAGCAGGGTTGGCGGGAGGTGAAGGGAAGCTCAAGCCAGCTTTTGCCTCCTTCTCTGCTTTGAAAGGACTGTAGGGACCCTGGCTCCTCAGTGGGGGATTCAGCACATTGCCTGCAAGCTGCAGAGTCCCTCCCACAGCTGAGCCCCGACAAAACCAGTGGATTGTCACACAGAAGCCACATTCTGCAGATCTGTCGAGGTGTGGCACTCAGGGAAAGCTGCACTCTGACATCCCCCTGCAATTCCTGCATGCTGCTGCTGTATTTTCAGTGCACTACCCCTTTGTTTGCTTGGCACTTGGAAGGTGTAAAGTGGTATCATGATAAGTATGATTGCTATTATCCTCCTGTTTACCCAGGATGTACTGCTTGAGCCCCTTCTGCTGGTCCCTGAGAGATGGGGGAGCAGAGTGCACTGTGACAGTTGCACTAGATTTTCATTATGGTGATGCAAACTGTAAATTATTTCCAGCTTTACACAGCTGTCATCATGTCCTCCACTCTGCTTGATGGGGTTTTTTTGTCACATATCTGATTTCTGTCAGAAGATAATGTTATATTGTTTGAGAGATGACAGCTCGAGCACACTCAGCCAGCTATTATAATATGTCTCACTTTATCCTGACTTTAGGCTGTGTCTTAGTCGCCCTTAGTTACGGTAGCGCTATCCCTGCTTCCCCTGAGATACAGTTGGCCTCAGCCAAGCTTAAAATAAGTTCATGGTAGTGAGGAGAACACTCAGGTTCTTTGGCTATTGCTGGCATGTAGAAAAACTGCCTTTGCAGCTTATGATGGGAGGCAGGGCTTGGCTGTGGAGAGGGTGGGGCAGACCCCCTCGCAGACCCCTGTGCAGCACAGTCACGTTGTTGTGGTCCCCAAATGTATCACTGCACACCATGTACAGTTTCTCTCAACTTGATGCAGTTTGTAGAGTGTAAGGTTAGACATGGAGGGTTAGGAAGCTCCTAAAGACCAGAGTCTCTGCTGTGGCACTGTGCAGCTCAGTGCAGCATAACCCTCCAGAAATTACTCCTCCTCTCAGCTGCATTAAGGTCAGAAGAAGCAAGGATCCAAAGTCTTTCCAAAACTCATCTCAGAGCAGTGCTTCTCAGAGTGGCTCCCAATGAACCGGCCTAAAAACACATAGAGGAAAAAAAATAAACAACCCGAAAACACACCTCAGGCTGGCATTCCCTCCTTGCTGTGAAGTCACCACTGGTAGTCACTGTTTTGCACTCCTGGGGCATTTTTCTGGTCACAAGTTGCATGGACAAGGTAGACTCAAAAGAGCAGACCCCAGGCACACACAGGAGCTTTTTTAGATGCATGTAGCTTATCCTAGCCTGTGACACTGAGCTAGACCTAAACTCAGCTTGCTTTGCTTTGGCAAAGGGTCATCAGCACAAGGAAGTCTGGCTCTGCCACCGCAAATGGCAACAATTCACCAGTGAAGGAAGAACTGGGAAATGAATAGAAATATAGAATGCTGGAGTTTGCTAGGATGCTCTCAGGACTGTCTCGTAATAACCTTGTTGGGATTTTATGTCTACAGTCTGCATTTATGTCAACAAACAAGCGAACCTGGGGCCGTACCTTGACAGAAAAAAGGTGCAGCAGCTGCCAGAGCACTTTGGCCCAGAGCGGCCGTCGGCGGCCCTGCAGCAAGCAGTGCAAGCCTGCATCGACTGTGCACTCCAGCAAAAGGTGGTCTTCTCCCTCATCAGGCAGGGCTACGGAGGCGAGATGGTGTCAGGTAAAGCATCTTCGTAAGGGGTTTGTGGCCAGTTGGGAAGTGCTTGAAGTTTAATGTGTTCCCCAATCCTGACTGCCCTGGATGTCCTGTTCCCATCAGCGGGATGGCAACCAGCTTTGAATATCACTTATGCCTTTGTAAAATGAGCTGCTGCAGGAATCACCTTGGTGTCAGATGAAAGATTGTTGGTAAGGGGCATTGCAGTTGTGATTCAGGGGAGGAACACG
This sequence comes from Machaerirhynchus nigripectus, assembly GCA_013397975.1. Lineage (NCBI taxonomy): Eukaryota > Metazoa > Chordata > Aves > Passeriformes > Dicruridae > Machaerirhynchus > Machaerirhynchus nigripectus. Next base: position 1,643,352 of record VZRQ01006119.1, on the reverse strand, counting down.
CACTCCAGAGTCTGCCTCGTACTGCTCTTTGGAACAGTGCTGAGGCCAGGGCTGAGAGCTGTTTTCAGGCAGCTATTCAAGGATGAGCAGCAGTGCCAGCCCACTTGATGACACACATTGCCACCACAAGTACACATGCATGCCTCATGTGATGAGGGTGGCAAAACTCTGGAACAGGCTGCCCAGAGAGGTGGTGGATGCCCCATCCTCAGATATATTCAAGGTCAGGTTGGATGGGCCTTGGAGCAATCTGAGCCAGCTGAAGGTGTCCCTGGTCATTGCAGGAGGGTTGGACTAAGAGACCTGTAAAGGTCCCTTCCAGCCAAAATCTTTCTATGACTCTATGATTTTATGTTTCTTGAAAGGGCAATTTTAATGGAGTTTAGATGTTGGTGTGTTCCCCTGCCTGCAGTTCATGAGCCAAACCTGCTCCATGCTGCAGGAATTGTAAAAGTCCCACGGCAATTCCCCTGCAGCAGGACTGCACACAGTCTACACAAGTATATCAGAGAGAATTAATGACCAAGGGGATCTTCCCAGGAGCTCCTCATCTTCCCACAGTGGCACTTCTTGCTGTGTCCTGATGAGCCTCCCATGTCCCATGATGAATCCCCTGGCATGGTTCTCAGCGTGAACGTGAACTTTTCTTCTATCGCAGCACGAGTTTTGCGTCACAACATTGTTTTGGCATATGGGGATGCAGTGGGAATGAAACAATGATGGGAATATGGGAACAGCACTCTCCAATGAGCTGCTGCAGATGAGTCAGGCATGAACATAAAGCCAAGGATTGCAAGTCCAATCAGTTTCACAGGGACTGCAGATGCTCAGCTGTGCCACTGGGACCTTCTTGTGTGGGAGCCCAGGCTCTGGCCCTCTGTGCAGCATATAAATCGGGCTTCTTCCCTCTCCTCGAGTTCTCTGTGATCACAGGTGTGCCTTCCCTAAGGGACATCAGAAATACTCTGAGAACGATCCAGACTTGTTCACAGAAACACAAGACTGAAGCAATTCAGTGCAAAGCTTCATTTCTGCCTAGTTCTGTGTTGCATATATGATTTTCATTACAATCAGGAGAGTCATATTATGCAACAAGCCTGCCAAGTTCCTTGGTCTCAGTTCCTCTGAGCTGGCTCAGCTTCAGCTTCACCTGAACTAAAAGCACCTGGTCAACATTTCTCCCAATTTCATGCTTCTTCTAGTCATCAAAGAGAGGTGAATGGCCTCCTAGTCATGGCGTGGCTCTGCAATTGCACCTCACTCCCAGCAGCGCAGATGAGTTTTGTCAGGGCCTTTCCAATCTTCCCATGGCTTGGCTCACAGATGCTCAACCAGCTGTGGAGCATGATCCCTCACAGCAGCTCAGGCCAATAGGAAATCTCTGAAGTTATCCCCAAAACTGTAAGTTTCATGTTGCAATTTTTACTTGTTAGTAGTGATGGGAGACTGCAGGATTGGGAAAAAACCTTCCAGGTGGAAGAGTTCAGGCAGACATGTCATGTAGTTCTCCCTGCAAACCTGTTGAAACTGAACGTGTCCTGCTACAACTGATCCTGGTGGGTCCATTTTGACCCCTCCACCTCTCCCATGGCTGGGACTTTATGCCCGTTTTGATTCCTGACTAAATATATCCCCTGACAGGTTTACCCAGGGATTTTAATTGCTCTGTTCTTACCCTTAGATGTATTTCTGAGAGAGCCACTCTCATCCTGCTAGGCTGAAATACACAGTTTCTTTCAGGTGAGGAAGATCACTGGATCACAGTGGAAGGAGTGCAGGTATCTTGCACCAGTCCCACATAGCAGGATGGTGATGGCTGCAATGCCACAAGGAAAATTTCTGTTCCCCAAACATCCATGTGGTCTGCCTATGCACTTCTGCAAGTGTGTTTTCACCCTTCTTCAGCCCGGATGACCAGAATGATGCCCGTCAATCCATCTCAGGTTTCTCCAGAACTTTGTATAGTGGTTTTAACACTCCATTTTCTCTCCTGGAAATGTTTTGTTCCACACTTTCTGGAAATATATCTGAGTTTTTCATGACTGTGTCACCTTGCTGTTTTATGGGCATCTGGTAAGCTGGTATTACTTCTTCTACCATCAGGTTGTTTTGAGCCTCCTCAAAGAGTTACGGATTTCTGTTTACTTTCCAGATTTTTTTTCACTCATTTTTACTATCGCAGAAGTCAAAATCAGTCAATCCTTTCTGTGCAATCTCCCAGTCCTCTTCTTCATTGATGATGTCTGCCAGCTTACAGCATCCACAAAATCTTTTTATGCCAGCACAGACCGCTGCTGGTTTCTCTCTGGGACTTGGGGTCTCCTGCCAGCAGACCCTGTTGTCATTTCTTGACCCACCTTTTGTATGCAATCATTTCCAATTTAATGAAAGATTTCTCATACTTTGCTGAATTCTGGATAAGCCGCAACTGCGAACATTCCCTTGCCTATAAATGCAATTAACTCAGTAAATAAAGATCAACGATGAAACTGTAACCCCTCTCTTCAGTACAACCCTGGTACCTTTCATTCATTCACAACCATGCCTTTAATTCCCGTCTCTTCATTATCTTTTAAAACATTGAGTACTGCTGAAGTCATCCTAATAGCCCATCACAATTGGTGATCACTGCAGATCACTTTTTTCCCCCTTCCTTAGACCAGGGTGTCATGATTGCCTCCTTCTAACCACACAATACAGTTTTCAGATGGATGCATATATTAGAAAACCTTGCACTGCTGGCCATGCCAGTCAGCATCTTTCAGCTCTCCAGGGGGAAGGTGATCTGGGTCATACAAACTCAGCTCCTTAAGCTCCTCCAGTTTGTCGTGTGCCTCAGGTAGGGTAATTTTGCAAAACACTTTAAGACATACAAATACTTGAGTAAAGTTATTTCCCCTGCTCTCATTCTTCCTCCTGCCATGCATCCACAGGTATTGAATTGCTCCTGTTTTGCTTTCCAGTTTCAGCCTCTTTTGAGGGGAAGCAGCATCTCCAGAACCTGCTGGTAGTGAACAGCATTGGGTATGTCCTGCGCTTCCTGAAGAAGCTCTGTCGCAGCCTCCAGTGTGACAATCTCTTCAGCAACCAGCCTTTCCAGCAGTACAGTGCTGTGACGGAGAGCCCCAAGGTGTACGAGAACAGACAGATGGAGGCAGGTAGGCTCCTTGATCACCTTGGGCTCAAGATTTAATAGAGCTGAAGAAATGGCTGTCTTTTTTTTGGTGCTGTGCTGTGTATGGTAGGAAACCGCAGGTCTCTGTGGGACCTTTCCAGAGGGAAGCAGTGAGCTTACTTGCCTATTTTCCCAGTGGCTATAGAGGAGGTGAGAACCCTCTTCTTGGGTGAGAACCATTGTGCTGAGGTGCCCCAGCAGAGAAATTTTGGGCCAGCATGTTATCTTAGCATAAACCTAAGGTACATATTATTAGCTGTAGCACAGTCAGCCTGGATCCCAATCTGCCACTTCCATCCGTGAGTATAAATGAGTTGTGACAGCTAAGTGGTTTGCTTTGCTACTTGCAGCAATGTTTCTTCTAGCTTAAAATCCTCTGGGACCAGCAAGGTCCATATCTTAGTGCTTGACCATGCGGGGCAAAGCCTGGAGGGGCGGTGGCATGGGGCAGATGCATCCAAGGATGGTGGTGGTTCTGAGGGGCACCTGCCCTGGGCAGCACTGGGCTCTCAGATGGATGGCACCCCTGAGCTTCCTTCTTGCTTGCATTCTGGGACAAGGTGCTGGCCCCACACAGCCCCCATAGAGCTGAGACATGCCTGCAGCCCCATCTGCAATCAGCGGCTGGAAAGCTGCCCTGGGGCCTTACTATGGCATTGCAAAAGCAAGTTTAGAAAAAAAGAAAGATGTAAATTATGGGCATGAGCCTTCATTTCACCTGCAGGCTTCCTCCTGACTTAAATTATTTTTCTTTTTCTTTTATTAACAGCACTGTGGGTGTTTGGGGAGCACACTGTCTCTCATTCATTCAGTTTAAGGACAGACACATGCCAGCAGATGAGAGAAAGGTGTTTTAGTGCCCACAATTATGATTTTTGAATCACTTGTTCACCTAGAATACCCTAAGTGTGCACTTTGCACACCAAAGCTGGGAGAGGGCTGTGCACATGGTGCAGAAATAATCTTTTTGTACAAAGAAATCCAGCTGCCACTCTTACACACCGGGGAGGAAAGGCAGTAGCCCAGACTGGAAAGCAGTATTTTTCTTTCCTCTCCACTAGGACATTTGCAGTAAGCTGAACATTTCTGAGAGGTCAAGGGATTTCTGTAGCACTGAGCAAGTGCAGCCCAGGAGGCCTGGCATTTGCTTTTGCATTTTAATTTGCATGTACATTTGCATTTACTTTTGCACGGCAGGGCTGTATGTGAGAGAAGGCAATTCCACGACCGGAATTTTTACAGTTGCTGTTACACTCTGAGCGTCTCCTTCCCCACCGTCTCCTTCCCCACAAAATTCCAATGCAAATGTCCCTGACACCATCCTCACTGGATCTCCCCAGACACTGAGGAACAGCAAAACTTTATGTTTCCTCAGACTAGACAGGAGATGTGGGTGTAGGCAAGGCTTCTCTTTCCTGCGTCTCCAGCTGTGGGGTGGGGTGGGGTGGGTGTGGGTGTGGGTGCAATTAATAGCCCACAGAAGCAGCATGGGCTGGGCAGCCTGGGCTAGTTAGGTATGTTTAGATTAGATATGAGAAAGAAATTTTTTACTGTGAGAGTGGTGAGGGACTGAAAGAGGTTGCCCAGAGAGGCTGTGAATGCCCCATCCCTCGAAGTGTTCAAGGCCAGGTTGGACTGAGGCCCTGAGTCTATGTTTAATTCTTCACTGCCTAAATCTCCTTCCATCTCACCAGGAGCCAGCATTTCTCTGCTGCAAGTTCAGCACGGGGGTTCCTCTGCTACAAAGAGCAGAGACAGGGTTTCCCACAGTGCAGTGATAAAGGAGGACCGTAGGGGCTCTGCTGCAGACAGGTCTGTGAGGGCACCTGTTGGGATAAAGCTTGCATGGAAGGAGCAGGGCCATAATAAAGCACCATGGGAAGCCATGCAAAGCAGCCACATTTTTCATTGTTTCTGTTCTCCATCTTGTAATCGAGATGTCCTTTCTTTTAAAATCATGTGCTTTTTCAGCCCATTTGCACCAATGAATCTAATCCATGTATTGACTTTGGTGCAGCAACTCTTGATTTACACCGTCAGAAGTGAGAAGAGAAGCTGGCATCGTGTCCAGTCATATTAATCCGCTTACACCATGCAGGAGTCACCTTTTAACCTTGCCCCAAAGCACATGCCCCTAAGCCATAATTCACCTGTGCTCACAGCAAGCTGCCAGATGCTAATGGCTGTGTACAGGCCAGGTGGGATTTGTTGACATATGCAGTTATCACTTACAACTATGTTTTACATGCCTAGGGAGTGCACACTCATCAGGCTGTGCCTAGAGCTGGCCTCTGCAATAAGCCTTGCTTGCTGTGCATTACCCTCCCTGCCCTGGGCCCCATGCTCTGCCGGCCTTGCCAATGCCCCTCACATGTCTCATGTCTCAGGTGGGACATTCTCCATGGCTCTTTCTCAGCTGTGAAGGGGCCTTCTGGCTCATGAGAGTGATTTGTGGGGAGCAGTTGTGGAGTGACTCCCAGGCCTTCATCTGGGAAATGCCCAGCTTTGGGTCTACATTACAGCAAATCCTGAGATGTTACCTGTCCCCACAGCACCTGGGTTCAAAGCACCTCTGGACCTGCACCCCAGAATTTTCCATGGGACAGGTAGAGCAGTTTGAGCTAAAATGATGACAAGACCTGGGTGACCTGTGCAGAAAACTCCGTGAAGTGTGGCAGGAGCTATGTGATGGGAAGCCAGCAGAGATTCTGTAAAGTGCCTCCACTCTGTGTTCAGATTTCATCATTTGCCTTGTGCTCAGCTAATGGAGGCTTGGATGGGAGCATGCAAAAGGGACATTTCTAGTACACCTACGTACTGTTGACATGCACCTATCAGATATTAGATTATTTTTCAGAGGAAAGCATCTTTGCTAAAAAATTTCTGGCTAACCTGATGGTGGGCACAGAAATGGAAGAAGTTTCTCTTATGTAGGAAGCATGAACTTTGATAAACATCTACTTTCCCTTTCAGTCAATCCTTTCCTTGCTCCTTCTGTCCCAAACCTTGGGTTTTGGCTGTTTTGTGCTATTAGACAGTTAATGTCTACACATAGAGCATGGCTGCATGTGGCTGCAGCAAAACTTTCTTTATGCAAGAACTTCTGTGGCCACCCTGTATCATTCTTATCACAGAGGAAGATGGGAAGGTCTGTGAATGAGGTCCTCAGCCTTGCTGTTGTCCCCAGGGCCAAGTCAAATTTGGATACATAGATACCACATGGAGTTCCCTACCACTGTCCATGGGAGAACAGCGTCTCCTCTCGTGGTACTGGCTGGAAGTAGGGATCTATATGGAGCAGAAACCTAGCAGGACACTAGTGCCTCTGTATTTAGGAAGGCGGGCTCTTCCTATCCCCAAGCCCTTGAAAAGCTGGTATGACAAGCACAACAGCAATGCACAATAGGAGCGTGACTAAGCAGGCAAGACACTGGCCTGGGAACTGGATTTTTATAAGACACTTTCCCATTGACAATGTGGGCAAACCACTCTTCCCCGCTGTGCCTTTATTTGAGTATTTGTCGAACAAGGGCAATAATTCTTGCCAACATGTGCAAGGCCCTTCTAAAACAGCTAGGAAAAAAAGAATAATATGATAGAAAACCACATATTATTACAATCAATATTTTCTGCTGCAAGCACCAAATAAACAGCAGCTCAGAAGTTTCAAGCCCTGAGAGGGTAAGAAAAATGTTGTCTTTCCCCTTTCTAGTACCACGGCTTGTTTAATCTTGTCTTGTTGCATGCTATAAGGAACAGTGCTCCTGGCTTCTCAGCACACTTGGAATAAATGGCTTTTATGGCTATCAATAGCTTCAGCGCTCCTCACCATTTAATTACCAGCAAAGGCCATTTATTGCCTCATATATTCTTCTACCATGATCATTATCCTTTAAACAATAAATAAAACATTAAGGTCACTCTTAAAGAGGGAGCAGAGCCATACAGCCACAACAAAGTGTAATATAAAAAGTTTATATGGTCTTTGGGGCTTTTGGATTGACGGCAGAGCCTGCAGTACAGTTGAGAAAGGCTGGGATGCCTTCCTTCCTTCCTTCCTTCCTTCCTTCCTTCCTTCCTTCCTTCCTTCCTTC
>VZRQ01006119.1:1583810-1635787 GCA_013397975.1 Machaerirhynchus nigripectus | reverse complement strand
TTCCTTCCGTCCTTCCATCCATCAGCAGGCTGGGTGCCTTCTCCCTCCCTACTTGGCACAACTGGCCACAGGGCAAGGCATCCCACCGAGGACCAGCTAAAGCTGCATGTTGTAGCCCAGAAACCTGGGGAGGGACAGGAACAGTTTAGGATGGTCCAAGGGATAGGAAGTAAAGGCAGGGGGTTGAAAGAAAAGAGAGAGTCAGTTAGTGCTCCTGTGGAGGGGTTTCATGAGCATGGTAGCAGAGGCTTTAGCATTCAGACCCTTTAAACGTCGATCAGAAGAAACTAATAAAATGTACACTAAGGAGCAGATCCTGGCAGGAAGAAAAATAAGAGATGAATGGAAGAGAGAAAATTCAGCTGTGATGTATTCTGCCTGGACTCTATGGAATTGGCAGAATTGGCTAAATTGAACTTTCTGACCTTTAAGTTGTGAGATTACTGTTTGCTAACTCACAAATGAAGACAGGCTCCCTTTTCTGTTCCTTTAAGTTTATGAAATTGTGTGTCCTTGTGGGTGCTAAGCAATGAAGCTGTAAGAAGACATCCCCCCAGCAGCCAGCCCAAGGGAACTCCTCCTCCCCACATTCTCCTGGGCTGTTTTACCTTCACTGACTTGAGGGGGTACAAGAAAGTTCATCCCTTTTGAAAAGTTATCCCTGGGGGGGTAGGCACCCTGCTCTCAGCAGTGAATAAGGAAGAGCCCAAAGGCCCTTTCAGACTTCATCCCAAGATGTGCTCAGTGCCATGGCACAGACACTGACAATGCTGGATATTGCCTGGGCTGCAGCCACGGAGGTTAGAAAAGAGAGCCAAGGTATGAAATAGAATTTAAGGATGTTTTATTTCTCCATATCAAAGGGTATGCATAAGGAAAGTGGATAAAATTATGGGCATAAATGCATGAAGCATGATGGATGAGATCATATCCACTACAGAAAAGAATACCCCTGGGTATAAGCATTTAATTCAAGCTTTACAAGCAGAGTCATGTGGAGGAAGCATGGACACTTTCAGAGCTCCAGTCAGGTAAATCATGTGATTTTTACTCTGTTTTAGCTTGAGGTTTAACTTTAATTTTGTTTTAGCTGGTTAAGACTTTTCCCTAGGGCTATATGATTCCTTTAGGAGATACCTGATATTAGTGGTCCAGGCTTTTATTTTAAATAGCTTAAATTAAAGTTGAAACAGGAATTTCCATTCCTAAACTTTAAAAATATTGATCCAAATACCTGTGATCCAGTATACCAGTACTTCAAGCAGTCAGATGAGTGGGCCACAAGCCAGAACTGGTGATGAGAAACCTATGCAAGTGCTGCAAGCATAAGCCACATGACACCTGGTTTTTCAAAGATGCGAGTGGGAAAAAGGGTGAACCTCAGGATCCAGCGCTTATTAAGTAAAAGATAAAACAAGAAAGGTTTTGAAAGAGAGTGGAACTTTTGCTTGTGAATCTGGATGAGAGGGCCCTTGCTTCTGGGACTGCCTGGTACGTGGTGTCTGTGGCAGGGCCTGGGCTTGCACCTCCATGGCAGGAAGCAGAGACAGCTGAGAGTGGGGAAAGGGAGTCTGGTATTTAGGCGTTTCAATTTGACAGGTTTCAAACAAGATTCAGGTTTTTTTCCCACGGGACATTGCTGATTTTTGCTTGCATGTTCTTCAGTTTTTCATCTCAGTTTTTCACCTTTCTCATGTTGCTCTCTTTTTTAACTTTTCATCATCACCTGTCCCTTATCTGTCTTTATCTACCTTCTGTTTCTCTCTATCCTTTTCCAGTTCACTACAAAACAAATGGAAACCCACACACAGTGGCATTTCCATTTCCATGGAAATAAAACATTCACTGTTTGTTCCTGAAAAGTCTTGGCCACTGTTTAATCAACAATGCTCCCCAATTCCTTAGGATTTATTTGTTTGCAGTAATTATACAGAGTACATCAAAATGCCTTTTGGAAAGTAGTAACACACAGCATCTGCCTGAAGAGCATTAATCTGCTGGCAAAATGAGTGCAAAGCAGGGGATTAAAACAATTAAGAGAGTACCAGAAGCAAATTGTTGGTGGTGACGTGCAGTTTGGTGTTTGTGCTGGGACGGTGGTGGCCGTGGGCAGCAGTGAGCAAGGTAAGGGTGCAAGGCAAGGAGTTTCCCCACCAAGAGCTGGGCAAGAGAAGCACATTCTCTAACTGAAAGTAAGCTGCAAGTGGTGGCTTGGGGAATCAGGTACTTTATGGTGGGTTTCTGCATGGAAGAGATAAGGTTACAGAGGTGACTTGAACAAAAAGGTGGCAGTGGTGTGATGGTCTTCATCAGAGAGGCTGGATTTAAGGAAAGTGCAGTGAGGCTGGGGATGAGTCCTAGGATGGAGTCCCAGGGTAAGCCCAGCTCCCCAACAGCACGGCTCAGTGCAGCACAGTGGTGTGGAGGGAAACTGGCTCTGTAGGATCATGGAAAGAGGAGGGGATAGAAAGGCTTGACAAATGGGAATTGGTGAGTTCCTAGCTGCTGGGATTGAGGTCAGCCAGGGATGTCAGGAGCAGCAGCAGAGAAAACAGGAAAAGAAAGGTTTTGTGAAGGGGAACTAAGACTTCAGGGCCCATATCTGTTGTACTTACATGAAAGAAGAAATATCAGAAAGTTCAGCAGAGCAGCCGCACTGGGAAGGGAGAAATGAAGCAAAGACTTTATAAAAGATCTTATACCTGTATACAAACACATGCAAAGGCTCGTGCTTTTTATGTACTATTCTACCTAATTTCTGGATGAGATTATTATATTTATTAATGAGCAAACACAGCTTATTTTGCAGTTACTGCATTTTGCTGTAGACATCTCACTTCTTGTATCTCAAATGATTTGTTTTCCAAACAATAAAAAAATTACTGCTAAATATTTTAAGCCAGTGCTAAGCAATATGATTCAGGGACATTCATCGTGGTGGTAGCAAAACAGAAATGCACTAAGTAGTTCATCTGCAGAGAATCCCAGTATATAATGCCTTGAAATTTTCAAATAACACAGTCATTTTCATCTAGTCTATTCTATATACGCCTTTTGTGACTTCTATCAATGCTGATTTATAGGGATACAGGGTGCATTATAAACTACCTTGATAGAAAAACCCCTCTAGCTACTGCTAGAAGCTGGAAACTGAAAAGATCGATCTCACCCTCTCCCATCTCCCTCTGCCATTGCAGATCCATTGCTGTGCTAAGACACAAAACTATACAACCCTGATAAATCTTCTTTTCATGATGTACACCTTGGTATAACATAAAGGCAAGGGCGAAGGGAAGAGAAAGGAGAAGCAGGTCTGAAATCAGGTGGAAGAGACCAAAGGAAGACTTTTTCTACAGCCTAGATCTCTGTGTCATTGAAATCCCTTTGCCTTCACTCGTGGGTGTGCCTAAACAATTTGCTTGTACTGTAACATCGGACTAAACCCTCTCCACTGTAACAAAATACATTTACTCAATCCTCCCCAAGCACTTTAAAAATGAAAAAAAATCTTCAATGGGTTATTTATTCACACGAGCACCTTTTATTATTAAATCTAATATATTTGTCAGCAGCTAGCTTTTGAATTTACTCTACCTTTTTATTTAGTTTGGACAATAAAACCATATTGATCTGTTCCCAGCTGGTTTCATTCCCTGGTTCTACTGCATTAAACACAATGTGGCTGTTGTCTGGGCTGCAAACACTCAAGGGAAATTGTTTAAATTATGAAAAAAAAATTGCTTATGCTGAGGACCTAATCAGGACAACATTGGATTTTGGAAAATTCTCTAAAAAATTTAGATTCTTGATGTTAACTGACTGGCAGCTTCTCCCTGGGGGACTCAGCATTTCAGTTACTGCAAAATATTTTTTAGCAGCTAGGACACAGCTAGATGATACATGGTGCAGTAAAGCCTCAGACTAAACCCTGGAGAATTCATTGCAGGTTTTATCTCCACAGTGTGACCATAGTTTCAGTGTTCATAATATCTGCATTCACAAGTGAATGAGGCATATTTACATTTTCCTGTTCTGACTGACTACTAAGCCCCCCTTTTTTTCCCCTGTGGATGCAACTGTGTGTTCCTATAACCCATGCAAAAGTTCTCCCGTAAACCAAAAACCACAGGTGTGACAGCCCTGACCCACTGCTGGCGGATGCCTTGGGCTGCCTGCTCAGTCGCTGCCTCTCTGCAGCAGCTTCAGGGATGCTGTGACTCCCTGGGGAGGTGTTTCCATGCCACTCTGCCTTGGCAAGCAGCGAGCAGCTCGGCTCTGCTGCCACAAACCAGATGTCACTCTCTGTATCCCTCGAATTGTCCAGGCAAACTTTGGCAGCCACGGGCTGGCGTGGAAAAGGTCTGGTCCTTACCCAGCTGTGTAGGGTGCAGATGCATGCACCAGAGAGTGGTGTTGACACGGTACAGAAACATCTGCTAAGGGGTGACATCATATTTTCGCTGTGCTGCATGTCTGGATGGGCAGTGGAGCCAAAAGGAATGGGCTGGTGCTGTAATCCCAGAGTAAATCACAGCAGGCAGAGCTGGAAAGTGTTCATCTATCACAGGAGACTCTTATCTTTAGATAGATGCATGCAGGCTCAAACTACAGGGACGATAAGGGCCGTGGTACATTCCTGGCTGGACAGAAAGCCGTGAGGCTCTTTGGAAGGCAAGAAATGAAGAAAAATGTCTTTTAAAATCTTTTAAGAGTTAATGTTTAAAACAGAAGATAGCAGTTTAGAGCCAAGGCATATCTTTCCCAATCTTAAATACTGTTTATATCTTTTTGCTCTCTCCCTCTCTGGCTTACACTAAGATTGAACTGATGGTTAAATTCATCTGAAGGTTTTCCTTCTGCATTTCAGCATTTGCTTTTTGTGCTTCCCCACTTCTATTTTTCCTTCCATGAAGGCTGAGATACAGGGTTTCTAAGCTGCTGCTTAAAACTGTTCCCTCCCCTTCCCCCCACACACACCCCTCCCACCTCCCAGATAGGGCAAATGCCATCCCTGTGCAGGGAGCTGGAGCCAGGCTCAGGAACTATAAAATACAGGCAAAGATAAAACCCTACAAAGAAGGAGTCTCTCGATAGGATTTTGACACTGTGGCTGGCTCATCTCAAAATGACTGGGAGATGAAAAAAGGCTGTCCCTGGCTAGGAGAAAGGAGAGGTCTGAGGAAGCTATGATATCATGCTGCTTAAAATATGGAGTTCATATCTGGTCAACCCATTATAGACAATATATGGCAGCACTTTAAAAGGTACAGGGAAGGGTCAGAGGGCAAAGCCCATCACTAAATGATATGAGGAATAGGAGACGACACAAAAAAGGAATAGTGGGGGCAGAGCAAAGAAAGACAGGAATAAATCTGTATTGACTGTGAGGAAAAGAAGTTAATGGGGAATTTAATTAAAGCAAATACAAATGAGTGAGCATTGCAGGTGGTAAAGTAAAAGGTTATGAAATGACATTAAAGTATTGCCCTAGAAGGAAGGGCAGTTGTCCTGGGAAGCTACTGGTGTGTAAAAGAAGACCTCCCTGGCTTGGGGATCAGTGTCCAGCATGCTCAGAGCAGGGGTGTGGGTTTCCAGCAGTGCCCCATGAAGCCTTCACCCAGATGCAGCCACTTCATGGCTTTGCAGGATATGGCCTGTTAACTGGGAAAAGGGAACCTGCTCCCAGCTCACTGCCCTGACCTTGGGCTCTGCTGTCCAAGCAGCAATCCGGGGATGAACCCAGGAAAAGGCATGGCAATATTAGGAAGAGGAAAGCTGGATCAATGAAAGTGTGAGATGGGTGGAAGGGGAACAGCCTGGGGAGAAAATGGTTATGAAAAATCATAGGTGTGGGAGGAGGAAAAGTAGAAAAGAGAAACAGGGAAATAACTGGCAAAATGGGAAAAGGGTGATGTAGGTGCAGGAAAGCAGTGTTAGAACAAAGTCAAGATAGTGGTAATATGACAGAAGAAGAAGTAGGAAGAGGTGACGGGGAAGAACAGAGGGAGGAGCAGGTGGGAGGTATAAGGGAATGGAGCCTGAGAGAGGTAAAGGGAGAGAAAGATGTAACATGAGCAGTGATGTGGGAGCAGCAGCAGGTGAGGAAAGCGGCGCAAGACGTTTGGCCTGGGAGGAGAGAAGGCAGAATAGAGTGTCTCTGCAGTGTAGAAGGAGCTTTTGCTTATCGGAGAGATTCTAACAAACTACGTTTGGGCTTTTATAAAGATGTAGAAGAAAAAGTAAGAGATTAGATCTGCTCAGGAGAAGGTCAGCTAGGGATCATCTTTCCTGTGTATATAATCTTCTTCATTTCCTGCTTGACTTGAAATTTATTTTCATTTGCTTTCCTGATATACAATGAGAGTCAGTTCTTCTGTCTTTCTGGAGTGTCTCTATTCCCAGATGCTACCAAAGGCCCAGTGTTTGAGTTCTGCATTCACACGGGCAGTATGCAACCACATGGCACTCTGCAGTGGCAAATGGATACCGCCGGGGCAAAGAACTCACTGTGTTACAGAAGTGAGAGACAAAACAAGTATTTTCCTTCATCCTAATGAAGAACTGAGGTCCAGAGATGACAGACAACCTGACCAAGGTCACTCCAGAGGTTTGCAGCAGAGCTGGGATGTTAGCTGCAGATTCTCAGGCTCTTTTAACTCTCAGCTGACCCATCTTCGGGAATTTGGCTAGGGATCTTACAGACTGCTACTTTTAAGAAGCTCAGCTAAAGAAATGAACATTTTTAAATTGGGATGGCAACTGGCTTTTTTCTCTCCTTCTTTGTTGCATTTTAAGGCGAGCTGGATGTAACAGCCTTGGGCTTTTCAATCCAGCTACCTGTGGACCATTCATGGAAAGGAAAACTATGCCAAAATGGCTTAAGCATCTCAGGGTGGTGAGCAGTTGTAATAGAGACTACTGTGCAAAGAGCAAAAGCTCGAAGGAGCTTTCTCATAAATCCTGTTTTAAAGCATTTTGTACTAGGTTCTCACTAATATGTGGAACTCACTACCTACAAAATAAAATATGAAAGTGCGACAGAATACAGAAGGGCTAAGCTTAAGATTTATGAACTGTTGCATTTTCAACCCCAATGGAGACTTATATTTTCTTCTATTGTCTTAGAAAAGATGTTTTTTTCTTAATTGGCCAAAGTGGGATTAGAAGCTTGATGGCCATAGACTTTGCAAAGCCTTCTGGGAGCTTACAAAATGTGGATATTTTCATGCACATCATCAGTGGAACCTCAACTCGTGCAGCTTCTCTGTGGTACAAACTAACAAGGAGCTGGAAAAATAGGAACACAAAGAGCTTCCACAGGGCTTTTTAGTTTTTGGGCAGTGGGCCTCTTGAGATGATCCCTGCTCCCCCCAGTCCAAAGAAGAGATTAATATGACTTTTCAGATTCCCAGAGCACCTTCCACTGGGGAATGTTTCATACAGTAATGAGCAGAGGCTCTGGCTTGTTCCATGGCAATAGGCATCATTACTCCAATTTTGGAGCCCAAAGCAGAGATGTGGAATGAATTGATCTAGATCAAGAGAAGAGTCTTAGGCGAGGTTAGGAACAGAACTGACAGAGACTGGCTCCTTGTTATAGTCTTGTACACAGTTTGTGGGTGTCTTTCCACAGGGAGATTATATCTGTGCATGCCGTATTTCATACAGACTGTTGAGACAGTCTGACACCCATCAAAAAATCCCTGGTGTCTGCTCAAAAATTTTGGAGTAATTTACATCTGTAGCAATAAAAGCTGTATGCTGTTTATTTAGCAGGGCTCTTTTAATGTGCTGTTTGTTGTGTTGATAGTCTATGTCTTCTTCATATTGTAATCATATTAAAAAAGCATTCTTTTCCTGGAATAAAGAGGTAATGATTCACAAGAGGCATAATTATTCCATGCAGTGCAGGCAGGATGCTGCAGAAAGAGCCATCTTCTTTATGCGTAAGAGGCTTTTATTGCAAGTGTTCTACACAGTAATTAAATTCCTTTGAACGAGGAGGCTTGATTGGATTTTCTTTGGTTTATTGGGAGGAGTTTGAAAAGCAAGGTATTTAGCTCAATTGCTATATAATTTTGGCATCTGTCAGAGGTTAGGGAGAAAGGTTCAGAGTGTCTGATTCCCATTTCTCTTATGGGTTACGTTACCTGAACTCCCTTGATTTCAATTGAATTACACCCTATCTGTATTTGTGTGAGAATCAAGCTGAGAAATCCCTGGCAGAAAGCAACAGGACACCTGAATGCATGCTGTAAGAATCCAAATCATATAAGGGAAAAAAGCCTTGCTAAAGGAAAGTTACTTGCAGTTGCAAACGCAGGTACCCAAAAGCAAGGAAACGTCACGTTTGTAGCTCTCCTTCAAATCTGATGCTTGCCTTATGGCGAGTCCAGCCTTGGCCCAGAAGGGGACAAAATCAGAAGCAATAAAATAGAACTATGTAACAAAAATCTGTGCTGTGGCCTGACACACAAGCCAAGATGCTGGCATGGCACAGCTCTTGAGTATTTGAGTTGTCGAACTAAATCATGTTCATTTAACATCAACCACTGTACACAGCTGCCAAGTCATGGTTTGTTTGTTTTTTTTTAAGGGAAAGAGTGAAAATGTAAATTAAAAGGAAAACTCTGTAATATACAGTCTCAACATCTATTAGCAATGGAGTTTGTGTCTCATAGCATAAATTACAGCATAAATTCTGCTTGTTACTCAATAAGGCTGCATAATACATCAAGAGTAGAGTGTTGCTCAAGCCAGGAAGTTGATGTGTGGCACCATGGCAGAAATTTGACCCTGCTCAGGTGTCTCTGGAGGCAGAGTACACATGATGAGGAAAGTGGCTTTTTCAACAGTTCAGAGAAATGTCATGGGGCAATGGAAGGCACTTCCCTAAACTAGGGGCTCCCTGCCTGCCAGGTGTTAACACCCAGTGGGAGTGGGAATCTCTAAAGTGCCGGTTGCTGGCAGGGATCTGTGAAGGTTCGGATCTCATAGAGGTTTCCAAGGGCTCTGCTTGTATCCCAGTAGTGATACTGGGGCTGGGTGACAGGAGGGCTGGTTTTGCAGGGAGAATGGCAGTGGGAAAGAGGAGGAGGAAGACCTGTGGCCATCTTTTGTGAGGACGAAAATAGGCAAATAGGAAAGAGTTGGATATGAGGAGACTGGAGGAGGACAGTGACACAGTTATGGAAGTGTCAGCCCAGACAGTGACAGACCTAAGCCTAAGTCTGAGGAGAAATGGCAGAAAAAATCTGCATACTGCAAAACCTGGGGCTAGACCTGCCTCATGCCTGTGTGTTAGACCACCAAGCAAAGGCAAATATAAGACTCTAAAATAGGTCTTAAAGTACAAAATTTGGTTTATTGTGAGGAATCTGAGAAGCAAGGTATTTAGCGTGGAAAAAGCATGGAAAGTGCAATGCAGGGAAGAGGAACCATAGCAATGGTTTGCAGCTGTCTGTGATGCTGGCACGTTTGTCTGAACCTGAGTGAGGTCCGAGTGACTCACACGTAACACATGACTGTCCATGATAAACCTTGGGTGTGCTCATCAGTCATCAAGCCTATATCCTTGCAGGATACCGGGCCTGATGGATGTCTGCAGCTGAGGATGCTTCTGATTAATTTTGGTAATTGCAGCCAGAATGCTTTGGTTTATTACCTTCACTCCTTCCTACTGGCTGCCAGGCATTATGAACCCAACAAACTGCCTGTCCCGTTGTCCTCCTCTGCCTCCTTCCTTTCAAACCTCTAGTCTTGGTGTATTTGAAGAGCACCATGAGGCAAATTGGACCTGCCAGCCAGTGGCCCAGGATTTTATGGAGAATAATGTTGTAAGCTGACATAGAAGACTCATATCAAGCCACAGTTTCCCTCTTGTGACTTTACTGACTTTGAGTGGTTGTGTTTCCCTTCATTGTTTATAAATTCTCAGCAAGGATCCCTCCTGGCTGGGGCCAGCTATCTGTACAGAAAGTTGAAAATGGAGTTACACTTTTTGACCAAAAAAATGGGGATTTTGACCCAAAAAAAAAAAACCAAAAAACTTTTCAAGGGTTGAGTAAAACAGTTTCTGTTTTACTGATGTTTGTTTTGTGTCTGGGCTTCCTGAGCAGAGACAGTTATACCTGAGGACTACCTGGCTGATCCTGCGAACAGGAAGCAGTACAGTGTGGATCCTGCCGACGCTGCCTTGGGCTCTGTGTACGCTGTGCGTCAGAGTCCTGCAGATGGACATCCTGCTGGAGGCTCCTCTTCCTCCTGTAGCCATCGTCCTGCCCAGATATCCTCAGCGGGGTCCTCATCTACTGGCCTGCGGCATCAGACCTCCAGCCCAACAAGGAACGGGGCCTATCTTGAAGGAAACAGAAGTGGTAATGCAACATCTTCCATTTGGCAATGTGTGCTGCTGTGCTGGTGCTGTGCTGGAGTCTTAACTCCTTCCCAAATTCCCAAGAAAATTAGTAAGGTGGTTCTGTGATGGAATCCATCCAGACCACTCATGCTTCCATTTAGAAGGGGAAATAATCACCTGTGTAAACACAAAATCAATCTGTTCACCATTAAGGAAAAAGGTGAATGTTTTCTAATGCTGTTGTTATGTAAACATACGTATTATGTATAATTGTGTGGCAATCACAACTGTTATTATCAGCTTAGACATATGGATATTAATAATAAGGCATTCCTCCCAAAGATTGATACTGCCTACGGGCAGCTACCTGTTATTTGTGTGACACCAGCTGTGTACAAGATATGATGCAGAGCAAACCCAAATATTAGTGCCTCTCTCCAAGCATTTTAGCAAAAGGTTTTGCTTCCTAGCTGTGTGGCCCATCCTGCCCTAGTAATCACAAACCAAGCCAGATTTTGCTTGAAAATGACTCCCCAGGAAAACATATGTTTTTTGAAATCATTCAGCTCATTGCTCAAGGCTCTTTTATTCTTCAGGAAGCAAAGTCACAAGAAGTTTATCTGCAAATTCAAGAAATGCCATGGGAACCACTGCATTCAGTGATTCTTCTTCCCTTTCTTTGTATTTTTGTCCAGTTACCATGCTAGAATTTACATTTGCTGGGACAATTGCATTACATTTCCTATTGGCCATGATTTTTTTTCCTTTAGAAATAACCGAAGTTCATCAAACAGGTTAGCTACTTTGCTGAACTTCAGTTAATTTTGTTTGCATTTTCCAAATTCTCAGTCAACAGATCTTTATCAGTAGTGATGCAAAATCTCTTCACCCCTTCCTAATTATTCACACTTCATGTATGCATTTTTCATTCTGACAATAGATCTAACAAAGGAGTTGAATGTCTCAGCCATTTTTAAGTCATTAATTCTTTTCCCTTCCTCATTTATTAATGGAATATAGTGCCATGCTAGTATTATTTTTTTTCAAATCTTGATATATTTGCAGATTACTGGTTCCCCTGGCCCCTTTGTGTAAGATTAGCTCATTATACTGTCTTTTTGCCCTTGCATTTCCCTTGAAAACATCAAGTGATTCCACATATTCCTGCTTGGAAGCCGTTCCAGAGCCTCTTTCCAAAGCTTAATCTTTGCTTAATTCCTTCACATTCCTCACCTCCCCAACACCTGCATTATTTCTTGCTCCTGAACTTTCACTATGTAATATTTTAGAACAGTATTCTTTCCAAAATAGGTATTACAAGTATTTATCCATGTGTTTGTTTATCTAAGTTTGCCTTCTTTAATATTCAATACCCGCCCAAAACCATCACTGACTTCGGTGTTATTTTCACACACTTGTTTCCCTTGTTTAGGCCTGTGTTACTCTATTGTAGAGGCTGTTTGGTTCTCATAATTATCTCATTCTTCACTTACAGAGTCAACTTTACTCAAAGCAAAGTGGATAGGATAGAAATACACTGCAAACAACTTGTAAAAGGTTGTCACCAGGAACTGGTGGCCTCTGTTCCAAAGAAAAGGAAATGAAAAGCCATTTTCTTTCAGATCTTGTTCAGTGCCTCTCAGGCTGGCATAATCAGGTGCTGGGAGGACAAGAGGCTCACTGTGCAGAGGATTCATTTACCCCTCTCCCACCGCTTCCTTAGAGCCTCCTAGCAGAACTGGGACCCTTTCGTCAAGCTTTATAATTGGCAGCTGTAAGGAGCCAAGATTTAACAATGTTGTTACTTGCTTGCCTTAAAAATCTTTATCATTCTGCCTGGGATCAGTCGTTATCTCTGTGTAGCACGTATGAAGAGCCGGGGCAGTTCAGAGCAAAGGTCTGTCTAGCCACACATCTTGTCTCCAGCATGAAACAGCAGCATGCCCCGAGGAAAGGGACAAATGCAGAGCTGGAGGTGCATCCCCACTACCCTCTCTGCCTTCTGACATTTGTGGCTCACAGACTTCCTCAGCCAGAGGTGGTAGATTCATACTTAGTAACCCTTCGCAGATTTTTCTTCTCTGAATCACTTGGTAGCTTACTGAATACTTTGTGCATTTTCAGAATACACAAAACTTCCGTGCATAAGAATGTGTTGTGTGGAGAAAACCCTTGGTATCATGGGATGGAAACAATGTTCAGGGGACTGAAGCTTAAAATCAGAGCTTCTTAAGCTTGTTCAGCTGCATTATTTTCCCTTTTTTTTTNTTTTTTTTCTGTTTTTTTTTTTTTTTTTTTTTGACTTTGAATGTCACTCTTTCCCAATCTCAACCAATGTCTTGTGAAACCTCCATGTAGTCCTGAGCAGGAAGCTAAGCTTCAGGAGACACCTCCATCTCTCTTTTCACAACTTCCCACACAATTCGCAGTCTTGACAAAATGAAAGGCTGAAATATGGCACATGTTTTTTTCCAGAACTGAATCAACCAAAAGTCATCAAGTGGTCATGCAATAGGCTTTACAGGTTCCTGTATTTCTCTAGCTTAAAACTTATTAAAGCACTTTGAGGAGCAAAGAGGAATAGATTGCTTTTGAACCAGGCATCCATGACATGAGTGTCTCTGAAGCAGTCGTAAGTGACTTGACACTGCTACATATAATACCGGGGGTTAACAGGACTCATCCCAAAACAGCTTAGAAATTTTTATGTGACAGTCATTTGACACTTGCATAGCCTAGTTCCTCTGGGGTCTCTGGGTCATTTGGCCAGCTCAATAGTAAAGGCTTCCTAAAATGGAAAGGTATGCAGTGAAAATCATTAAAATTGCTATGGATTCATTGATATTGTTGGGGTTTTCCTAATTTTTAGGCATTTATTAGTCCTGGTATCCTCCATTGTAGATCAGGGTCTACCACAGAGGCACGCGCAAACCCGTACAGGTCTGCCAAGGTCCCTTCACTGCCAAGGTCCCTAACAATCCCCTGTAGCAATCCATTGTGTTCCACCAGTGTATGGCAGCACAGACAGCCAATGCATGTTTGTGCCACCACCATCCATCACACTTCCTCTAATCCTCTCAGCTGCTTTCTGGAGACTCCAGCAGTCTCCCGCAGTCCATAGCAGAAGCTGGGTCCTTTGAGGCAGAGGAGAGACATTTGCTCTCAGACGTGGCCAAGCAGTTTTCTGTGGCTGTGGTGGGCAGCACCGTGACATCCATGAAGTCAAGGTGCCCACACATTCATTATGATATCACTTCAAGCATTAAGACACTGTGATGTTTCCAGTCACAACCTGGTTTAATCTCTTTCACTATTTGCCATAGTGTCAGCTCTGTAACACTGAAATTCTCACCAGTCTTAAAAAGCATTACCCACTCCTCCTTAGAGTTAGAGACTGTATTACTTCACAGAAGGAAATCATATTTTCACCCAACATATTGCTTCCACCTCAACTGGCAATCCCAGACTTTTAAAATATACCTTTCTGCAATGGTCTTAGTGCAGCCACACTGGAGTTTGATTACTGTCTTCACAAAGTCTCCCTTGCATAGGTCTTTGGATTCTGTGTATGTGTTTTTCTTCTTTCTAGGCATAATTTATATGTTGCTGAATCATAAGTAAGCAAAAATGAGTAAGTGGTGCATGTCAGTCTCTGTCCTTATCCTCTTCAGTTTGTATACTTACGAGGCAGAGATGGGCTCATTAAGAAGAGGAAGAATTTATCTCTGAAACCTCAAACCAATCCTGTTTATTTATGGGTAGTTTTGAAAAATAGCTTGCCTTATTTATCATGGTGGGCAAATATCATGGAAAAAGCCATAATCATAAAACACATCTCAGTGCATAGCAGAACATGTCTTTCAAGCGGAATGGATGAGATTAAACCTCAAAGCTCTCATTAATGCGATCGGAAGCTTGATGCCTAATTCTCCTTGATTATGCTAAAAAATTCTGGAAAAAAAAATAGTAAAAAAAAAAATCTCATTTCAGAAACCCAGTTGGGGCTGCAAACAGATAAACATGCACTTTCCTGTCATCATTTGCCAAATTGAAGCTTTTAAATTAGGGAAGGAATAGTCAAGGACATCATAAACCTTTCCAAGCCTGCTTACATAACAGACAAAGCCTTTATCCCAAGTATGAAGAATTGTGTTCTAAACCACAATATAATAACCTTAACCTTGCCCTGTAGCTTGTTATTTTTATGGAGATTTTATTATCCAGTATTAGCAGTTAATTATTATCACCTGAGGGTCTTTGTTAAAAAGGCAGTCCTGCTTATTAGTACATGTATTTCCTGAAAACATTTGGAGGCATGTGGGTTGAAATTTCTCTTTTTCCAGAATAATGCTGCAAGTGGCTCAGGGGGGACAGAGCCAGCACCTCCTGAAGGCAAAGGAGCTGCTGATGGCATTGTGAGCCTCAGTGCTCTATTCGGCAAATACAGCGTGCCTGCTAATTTTTGAGGACATTTCAGGCTGAAAGTTTCAGTGCTTTCAGTGAGATGCCTTTTTGTTTCCCCTACAAAAGAGAGGCAAGGCAAAGCAAGGAAGGCCCAGATAAATATTTGATGTCCATGGCCACGTCTCATGCAGCTGGATGCCGGGCTGCTCTTGCAGCGGGCGGAGGAGCACCTGCAGTGTTGCATCCCCGCACAGCGCGTGCCATGCTGTCAGTGGGAGCAGCTGCTACGCTGGTGGGACAGGGACTCTTCTGTAAGGTGTTGCAAGGCAGAGGACACCAGCCAGGTGGTGCCCGACATGTCCTGCCAGCGCCAGCCAGTGCAAACAGATGTGCTGAGCCCGATCTTTGCAGAGCTCTCTGCTGACCATGGCCTGTCAACATCCTGCCCCACCCCACCCCAAATATCCTGTAACTGTGTTCTCCCAGACGCCTGCTTTCCTGATGCATCTCTTCTTCTCCTGCTCGGGGTGCCCTAGATTTTTAGAAAAGTATCTTAAAGCCTTCCTCCTTTCCTTGTTTATAGAGGGGGGTGGTTTGTTTTTTAAAATAATTCCCATTTCTCTGCACCTTTGAGCGTCTGCTACTTCTGCTTAGTTTCAGTAGATCTGCTGCTCCTTATTATCTGCTCCAGTGCAATCAGAGAGAACCTTTTAAAATTTCATTCCCACCCCCTTCCCCTGAGGCAAAGAAATCATTTAGGCCTGCAGCAATATTAAAGTTCATCTGTCACTCCCTTTCCACTCTTATCTATCAATGACTGTACTCCCTCTGGGCTCTGTTTGTTTGCCAAGAACATATTTAGGGAGTCTGTTATTTGTCTTTCCTTCTTTTGCAGGTTTAACTCCATTTTAGCATTTTATTTCCTTGTCATGCCTCTGCAGCCATTTGGTTTGTTGGCTCTGTCTCCATTCTCCTTCTCAGGAAAGTCCAGAGGTTAGAGATCAGTGGCAGAGAAAAGCCTGTGTGGGGTGAAAACTCAGACTGAACCAGGCCACCTCTTTCCCTCAGCTTCACTCAGCTTTTGTCACTGACCTGGTAATTCCAGCTGTTTCTGTGTGGGCAGTGCTCTTGACTGGGATGCCTGGAGACGTTCCCTGGCAGAGGAACATCTTCACTGTCCTTCCCCAATATCGTTTGAGGCAGGAGGGGAAAGTGCTTCCTTCTGATTACCTAAATTTCCATATCCCATTCCATTAATTTGACAAATTTTTGCCACCTGTCAAAAACAGGAAATTGGGTTTGACCTAGATTATGATCTCTAAAAATAATTATTGGTCGCAAGCACTCCCATCTCTTTGTAATCTGAGTATTCATTATCATCTTGATTAATTCTGATGACAGGATGGCAAAGGATGCCCGGGAGACATGAGACTTCCTCATTTATCTAATTCTTAGGTTAAGTGTGAATACCTTCAGATATGAAAAAAATGTATAGTACTTGCCCTGCTGCCATCAAACATTTTTGTGCTTAATATAATCTTTCACCTGAGTGATGCTATTGAAAGAAACCCCATGCCTTTGTGCAGACATGAAATGATCTATTTTCTTTTGTAAATAGAGAAATTACACGCAGATGGGTAAACTACAATGTTAAAAAGCCAAATAAATTAATCAACAAAATAAATTAGAAAATATATGAAAAAACAGGTTGTTTCCAGACTCACCAGCTAAAACCTGATATTTTGCTGCAAACTGGGGGTATCTCAGTTTTATTAATAACATTTAAAGGTAGCTCCTTTCACACAAGTAAATTAACACGCCTTAATTCGTGAAAAAGAAGCAGAGAATCCAAAACTTGATACTAGGTAGGCAAATAAAGACAAAAAATATATTTGAAGAATTAGTATTGACACATAATTCTTGTTTTTCTATTATGATACTATACTATACCTCAGGCATGGGTTTGAAAGGGTTATCTTCACCTGCTAGGGTCTGGAAGAGTTCTAGCCACGCAGTCTCTTTAGAAAGGTCGTTTATATATTTGTCTTTCAGAAATCACATTTATGCTATTGATTGCTAGATTGCAAAGGAGTGAATAGATTCCCCCTGTCATTTCAACCTTTTCTTCTCATCCCCCTTCCTTTTATTACAGATGCTTCCAATACTTGTGAAAGCTCCCAGCTGCACTCAGGGAGGGCTCTTTGCTCCCCTTTGCCCTTTCCTGGGCAGGTTGCAAGCAGGAGTCACTGGGCTGCAGGCTGCCCTTTCTGTTCCCAGTGTAAATCCCAGGCTAAGTCCTCCAGGCTTTCCTTACATTTATACAAATTTAAGGGTAAAAACGTGCTCCTCAGCAGTGGCACATCTCCCCTAACCACGTTATGGCAGTAACATAGAAACTTCTGCAATCTTTTGGACACAGCCAAACCTTTCTCTCCTCCCTCTTTTTTCTGACTAGTTTGCAAAAACCTGGTCTTTTTCCTGACCTTTGGTTTGAGGTGGTGTAGTTCCCAATATCTGCACACATCAGCTCTCATCCAAAACACTGACAGATCGTGAAGGGGAGAAATACCTCTCTGTCTCCAAGACAAGTCTCAGTTCTCCCACTTGTCCCTGACAAAGTTCCTCAGTGTTACTGATGATCCAGGGGTTGGCCAAGATTACCCTGTTAGTTTTGCACTCTCTGTCTTCATTGTTTCATGCCAAAGGCTCCAGATGGTGTCTGTACCGTTGTGTATTGCATTTATTCTGTGAGCGGAGCCCAGGGTCACCTGAGTCCATACGAACACCGCTCCTCGCTGTCTAATTAAAAGGACCTGTGGCTGTTCCTTGTCCTTTGTATCCAGAACAGTGACTTAGCAAATGAGAGTGCAATTATCATGATATTTACCTCTCATCTCATTATGGAAACCATCAACCAGATTTGCACATTCGTAGCACTGCTGCTTTCTGGGGTTCATTCTGAGTAACTGCAAATACACCTCGTTACATTATACTGTAAGATGAGCACAGTGGCAAGGAAAAAAGGACCAGTATGCACATAAAACCATTACTGGGCAGATATGGGCAGAGTCTCAGCTAATATAAATCAGCAGAGCTCTATTGAAATCAACGGAATGACAATCTACATAAGCCCCAAACCCACCCAGCACATTTACTCATGTGCATTAGGATCCTGTTTTGAGTCATGCATTGGGATTCTCACACATCTCATCTGTCTTTATAAGCTCAGTATTTCTCTGGAGAGCTCATCCCCTCTCTCCTCAGCAGTTCTGATTGCCTCTTGGTTACTTGGGGTATTTCCAGGCTCTAGTTCACATGTCTGTGGTCCCCCTCTACACACACTCTTCTGTTTGATTTCTGGTCGTCTGTGGTGTGTACCTGCCTGCCATTTGCACATCTCTCATTAAAAACTGGGCCTTGACAGCAAGAGATGAGCAGATGTGAGCAAGTAACATTCAATACATCTATGTGCTGCTGCTGCCTGCTAATGCAAAATTTGCTTGGTATGGATGTAAACAAATGGAAACAGCTTTCCTGTAACCTAGCATAATATAGTTCTTGTCATAAAGAAGCAGCATAAGTGTGGGTACAAATTATATTCAGGTGGAGATTGAGATTTATAATTCTGCAGAGACTAAGAATAAAAACATAAATGCACTTTCATTCCAATGTGCCTTTATTCACTTGATTTAAAGCTACAACAAGCTGAAGTCACCTTAAATCATCAAGGGCTTATACCATTAAAAAGTCACACGTGCAATGTTCATCTTCACATGTTTTAGTAACTTTCCAAATTGGCATTCACTGGGGACCATCAGCTTTGTGAGAGACTAAGATTAGGAAGATGGGGACTGAAAACCTTCTGCTAAGCTCTAAAACAAGTATGAATATCTGAATGCAAATTAAAAAACCCTATTTGCTAAATCCTGATTTTATCCTCTAGCCTTCGCATTCAGTGGCAAACTCCTTTGTTTAGTGCTGAAGAACTTTCTCTCCAGGTGTGAGGGTAGTGTCTTCTTGAGCCAAGATCCCTGCTGCTGCAGATCAGACAGCAGGGGCAGCTCAGTTTAAGAGCCTGGCAGCTGGCACATTTTTCCTTCCCCAGCAGGGACTTGAGGGCTTCATGTTTTTTAACACATTTCGCCAGCTGGGATCATGTCTTCCAATAAGCAGTCAAATTGGAAACTGCTGCAAGTCCCTTTTTCTCCCTATGCCACCATCTCAGGCTGATCCTTGCATGCACAGATCCAGTGTCCAATGCTGCAGTGAGGCTGCCAAAGCCCTGCACACTCACAATCACAAACCAAGGGAACTTCTGCGTGCCACTGTAATGCACTGTTGTGGGCTTTTTTGTACCGATAGCCTCAAGTTCTTCACCTGAACGACAAGATGCAGCTCGGCCATCAAGCAAGAATCCTTTGACCTGGACAGTGGATGATGTGGTTTGGTTTGTGAAGGATGCAGACCCTCAAGCTTTAGGCCCTCACGTGGACCTCTTCAGAAAACACGTATGTAGAAGGATGCCCTTACCACTTCTGGGTGATTTAAGTCACAAGAGACAGCCAGCACGTCACACACACAGCCCTCAGCTGCCTTGGGCTGCCATAGGCAGTGTTTGTGCTCAGCCAGGTTGAATGCAGGGCCTGGCAAGGAGTTCAGCACCTCTGGGGCGTTTGGGCTAAAGAAATTTCACTTACCCCTTGCGAAGGGGCTTAAATACTGGGACGGGCTTTGTGAAGAGATGGATAATGTCCCAAGCCTGTCAGCATTAAAAAGGCATTTGGAAAGTGCCCCTAATAACATGGTGTAATTTGGTCAGCCCTGAATTGCTCTGGCAGTTGGACTACATCATTGGAGGTCCCTTCCAACTGAAATAGTTCCATTCTCTTCCATTCCATTCTATTCTATTCTATTCTATTCTATTCTATTCTATTCTATTCTATTCTATTCTATTCTATTCTATTTTGTGCTATGCTATTGCTATGCTACTCTATTCATTTATACTTCAATGGGGAAACGCTAACAGTGTCTTTAGAAAATGCTCACTGTTTGTTTCCAGCTACTTCAGCATAAATTGTTTCTGTGCCAAGCCTAAGAGAAAGCACTGAGGATCTGCTGCTCATTTTTCATTGTCAGATTCACACAAAAAGCCTCGTTTCAAAGACAATTTTTTTCACAGGATACATATGATTCTTCTCTGAAGAGCGTTTTTTATGTGTCTCTAGATATTTAGCAGGAGAAACCCAAAACAGCCAATATTTTAATCATTTTCCCCTCAGTATTTTGTAACTACATAACCAAATTTAACAGACCTGCTGACTCACTGGAGGATATGATAGTCGCTTTTGTGAGGCAACCTCCAGTGATGGAAATTATATTATCCTTAATTAGTAAAGGGGAAGACAGTAAACTTGTCTGATCTGGAGCTTTTTGTTCTGCTGGTATATATGGAGTTGACACTAGTGTATCTATTAGCATTTTTGGCCTTCTTCATCTCTCCTTAATCAATTCAGTCTGGGTATGAAAAATGGATTTTACCCTGAAAGGGACTTGTTTGTGTTCAGCTTGAGGTCATAACTTTTCATGTTAGTGCCTGGACCTAGGTCTAAATGAGGATTGCTCCCCAGCCCTGAGTCCTGATCAGCATCCCCAGTGCTGCAGAGACAAGAAATGGGCTTGATATCTCCTTGCCCCAATGCCAGCAGAGACAAGTGGGGCTGTGGGGCTGAAGATGAGAGCTGAGGAAGGTAAATGGACTTCCAGCTGCTCTCTGCATCCAGGGTTTCCAGATACAGGAGAGGAGGTGGCTGAGGGGCAGCTGAAAATGAACACAGGCCTTGGTGTCTGCTCACCCTAGGAAGGTATTGAGGCCATCTGCTGTTCTGTAGACAGGTCTGTGGGATGAGAACAACATCAGGCACAGCGGTGTAGGGCCAAATCTGCAAGTACAGGTCAGATGCTGGCCTACTTTTCCTGCCTTCTGCCTTATCAGCTGATAATGAAAGCATGGCCAATATTGGTCATGTGGGCAACCAGGCAGAGAAACAAGCCACCTTCAGATTTGAAGGAACTTGCTATAGAATGAGTTTCTGAGAATATCAAAAGGGGCTGTGCATCAAGAGAAAGTCATCATGCAAGGGAGTGAGAATTGACATGGTCTGAGGCATACTGGTCTATCCCAAAGGAAAAAACCACCAACTTTAAAGTTTGTCTTGTAAATATGGAGAGTGCAAAAGCACTAATTTTGTCTAGTTTCCCTTTGTAGCAAAGTATGCTTTTATGTAGCAGCAGGGCAGGGGAACACTCCAGGCAGTCATGGGCCAGCTGCACTGGAGAATGCCATGATACTGCAGCTGCTCTGCGACCGAAGAGATCAAGCTAAATTGCCACTAAAGACTGTCCCTGTCATCCTTTGTTGCACACCCAGCACCCACGGGCTCTACTTATCATTGGCTTCCTTGTAAAATATGCCATAGGTGTGAGAACCTGGGTATGATTGCCACACAACTCAATTCAATTACACCTTTGAGTTATATATGTCCCTGCAATTTTTCAGCCTTCAAACCTCATCTGGATTAGCACAAAGACCCCAGGGGTGAGAGACAAGTGATTAGTCCATTAACCTCAGCCATATCTTCCTGTATGTTCAATCTTTCTGTGAAGCAGGTGCATAATTTACTTAGAAGCACTTACTGTCATTGACAAGGCCCAGCTACTGCCCGAAATAGTTGCACTGGCAATCAGCTCTTCTGAGCTGGGAGAGAGAGGCTGTTGGGACCAGCAGGAAGAAAACAGCTGGAGGATGTATCCTGACTGTGGGTAATGTGCTTTCCTGCTGCTCTATCAGGCCATTTGGGTGTTGACCTCAGTCCTCAGATCCAGCTCTTCCAGCATGCAGCCCACATCCTTCACTGCCTCAACAGGTGCTGCAGGATACCCTGGCTCTGTCTGCTCTCCCCACCAGGAGCAGAAGCTTTGCTTCTTGCAGAGATACCCAAGGAGCTCTGTCACAGGTAGCTCCTGAGAGCGTCCACCAAAGACTGAGAAACTTCCTACCTAGCTCCCCTCTGCTGTTCCCTGCTCCCTTAGCACATCTGTGTGCCAAGGACAGCTGAGCTCATCGCTGATAGAGCCTTTGGTCCCATGGAAAAGAGCCACTGCCCTGGCCAGGGACCTTGTAGCAGCACTGCGTGAGAACTCATGCAGACTCTATCAGCAGGAAAGTCTTGGTAGAAAGACTGGGGGAAGGGAAATGGAGGAGGTGAAAGGTGGTGCTGATGGCACTGAATGTTACCAGTTCCAGACTTGGTTCAAGATCTTATGCTGGGGCTATTGCAGATGTGGGAACCACATTATCAAAGTCTTCTTTTTTAAAATTATTTTTAAAAGAGCTGACACAGTAATACTGTAAAGAAGTCAAGCCAAGAATCTGCACAGGGGAATGGCTAATATGGGATATTTAATTGGATATGAATGCTCCCTCTGGCATACTATTGTCATGGAGTTTAGTTTTGACCCCTACACAGTAATAATAATGGAAATAATAAAATGCTGAACTCAACATTTAGAAACAGCTGCTTTCACACCTGACCCTTGACAGTGTTTTTACCCTGTGACACCACAGTTAAAGGAGTTCTTATTTTATTTCTTAGGCAAACAGTAATTATACGTAACACTTATTCTTAACTTTACCTTAGCTTCCTTAAAATAATGGCAAGGAGAGCGGAGAGGAGGTGAAGAGAGTTTCTATTATGGATAGGGTGGGGGTTGCAAAACGAAGAACATTAATTGATTGAGTTAATCAGAAAGTGACCTTAACTGCTCATCAGATAAATCACCTAGTGAATGGAATAATAATGATCAGGGCAAATTAGGATCCATAGCGTTGCTTAATAAGTAGGCAATGGATCACAGTGGAAAGATCTGACCGTCAAAACCACAGAACACAATACAGACAGCATTGGGTTGTGTGTATCTGTGTATGTATATCCAGATATATGTAGTGCTTGTGATGTTTTAGCTCTGACAGTCCAAGTGTGTAAATGTGCTGGAAACTGTGGGGATGGGTAGTAATTTTTGTCAGATCCACTGAAACAGTCAGGAAAAACCAGATAAGCTTTGGGTCCAAGGAAGAACAGTATAGCTGAAAGCTTCTGAGTTCTACAGCACACAGTAAAGGAGAGTCTGCTTCTCTGTGGGCTCAGGCTACTTTCACAGTAGCACTTCGTAATTTCAAAAGGTTTTCAAGCCAGCAGTTCTGGGATAAACAGCTGAGCTTGGTGGCAATTTCTTCCACTTACGTGAGGGTTAAATTAAAATTTAGCAAATTTTATTAATAGATGCAATTAAATAAGCAAGTTACTACTGCCTTCAATTTGAGAAAAAAAAACCCCATATATAGATAGATAGATAGATAGATAGATAGATAGATAGATAGACACCCCCATGTACCGTACACTCGCATCACTGGAGATATGTGGAACAGGCAGATAGCTGGGGACAAAGCTGAAACTGAGATCCAGAGGTGTTCTATTAGCAGTTCAATGTGACTACATCCTTCGCTGTCTCCATCATTCATACCTTTCTCCCAAGGCTGACTGGCTTTTCTCAGAATTGCGCTTAGAACAACCCTGATTTTTAACAAATTCTACTTTTAATTGCAAAATAAATTGAAAACCTAGACTAATCTTATAGTTCCTTGAAGAATAAAAAGTAGTATTTAATTAAACCTTCCTTTACAGCTTCCTTCTATTACACCTCAGATTTCAATTTTTTTAATGAAATTTCAAAATGCATGACATTTCAGGTAGCTCTACCCTAAGTGACAGGCTGTTTCTAATTCACCTTGTTTAATGTGTCAGAACACAGCACTTAAAGGGGGGTTAACACATTTTGATTCTCTTCCTCTCTTTTGAAACCAGGAAATTGATGGCAATGCTTTGTTACTGCTGAAAAGCGACATGATCATGAAATACCTGGGGCTGAAATTGGGACCAGCACTGAAACTGTGTTACCACATTGATAAGCTCAAGCAAGCCAAGTTCTAACAATTTCTTGAACAACAGAATCTGAGCTAAATCTAGATGGAAGACTAAAGGTAACATGTTGCCTTACAGAAATGCATTAATTTGAAGATTGCTTTTCCTTCTTTTTTTATCAAAGACTTTGTCTTTTTTAACATTTGTGCATTGTCACCTTTTTTTAATCCAATGGGATCTTTTGGGCTGCTTTGTGTTAATAATTTGCCAAAAAGTATGTAATTACAATAATTATTTTGTATCATTAATATTATTATGATTATAGTAAGTCCTATTTTTGTAATCGGAAGTGGGAAATCAGAACCAAACACAGCTACAGCATATGCTGAGAACCGCTAGAAGAGAAACCAAGAGTCCCTCACTTGCCACGGGTCTGCCTTGGAGGAGTAATCGCTGACCTGCGTTGCCTGGGCACCAGCTCCACTGTCCACGCTCAGGGGCTGGAAATGTGCGGAGTTTGGTCACCTTTGTCTGATGGGAACTGCCCCGTGTCTTGCACTATCCGGAAAACTTGAATTATTCACTTAAACAAAACAAAAACCAAACAAAAAAAAACCAAACAGAAAACGCCCCAAAAAAACAAACACCGCCCCCCCCCCCAAAAAAAAAAAACAAACCAAAAACAAAAAAAAAAGGGAACAAAGAAAAGAAAGGAGGGGGGGAGGAATAAAAGAGGGAGGGAGGGGAAGGTTTTTTCCCCCAGCTGAAGTACTTTTTCCCGCTAGAGGGAGCAGCCCTAGCAGACTTGTGGCTGGAGCTCCGACGCTGCTTTCCATCTGATGAGCTTTGACCGTCATGACTCTGCCGTCGAACACGTCCATAAACACCGCCAAGGAATCACAGGCACCCAGCAGGATGCGCCCGTCACCGTTTACAGATAATTAATTCAAGAAAAGCCCAAATGCAGAGAGTGTTTCTGACAGGATGTTTCCCGTCACACCAAAGAGGGGGTGGATGGCTCCCACGGTGTCTGGCGCGCACAGCTGTCAGCTCCCTTCCCTGAGCCGCCTCAGTCTGGCGTGTACTTCGTGGCACTCCAAGAAAAATCGGAATTTCTGGGGCTTTTTTTTGTTTGCATCTTTAAAAAACGAGGAAGCTGGGTGGGATCGTTCCTCACAAGGACCTGGGCTCATCCCTGCACTTTGCAATGACGGCCAGGCCCAGGGATGCCGTAGGGTTGGCTCCTGAGTGCGCTGTGGCTTTCAGTACACAGACAGATGTGCTGGACTTTCTCTCTCAAGGGAATTAAAAATTCACTTCCACCTCTTACACAAATCTAAAAGGTGCTTATTGACACTCCAAGTAACTGAGGGGGAGAAAACAGGTCTCAGGCTGAGGAAGTAATCTGTGGAATGGGTATGTCCTTGTTTTCATCTACAAGGACGACTATGAAGGGGCACATCCATATAGCTCAAACCCTTAGTGCGTGACAAGGAGAGGTAGCAAGTGTTTGTAAGTCACGCAGGTGATTTTAGAGCTAATTAGCTCAACTGAATTGAGAAACAGGGTCCTGATAATCTGCAAGATTTTTCGACCCTGTTTATGCAGAAAAGAATGTTACCATAAATACCTCATGAAATAAAATTCCACTTGATGCATGTTGCTAGACTAGAACTCCTACAAAAAGATACCCATTCAAGGGCCTACTCCTGGAAATCCTTAAAAATAGGAGAAACCATATCCTACAAGACTTTCACTAAACTCCTGGGGACTACTCTCCTAATTTAAAAAACTTGTCGTAAAGTTGGAGGATTGGATCTTTACAGGACTGACCAGCTTTCAGCAAATCCTGTCTGCATGTTGAAGCACCCAAAATAGGAATAGCTGAACAATTGTATTAAATGAAAAGTCATACATGTCATTGAGTGACGTAATATAGGGAACCCTAAATATGCCAATGCTTGTAACATAACACCCATCCACGTCACTTTGTGTCTGTGGTATAAAGAATGGAAATGTCTTCAGTCAGCTATCTGGTTGAGGTAGAGGTGACTTTCCATCAACAGCAAACCTGTACAGTTCATTTTTCACTCTTACATTCCCAAAATATGTAAAAATCTTGCTGCATTAGTAATATCATCTTCAAAGAGTCCTTAAACAATCTTTTTTTCCCCCTTATAATTGCAAACTTAGTTAACGTCTCTTCCTTTTTCAAAATGGGATTTTAATTCCTTCACTCAAAACCTCACCTTGCTGTAATATATCAATAATCAGAGCTGGTTAGACTTTATCAGATGGCTTCAATGCTGGAAAATCCCGCTTTGTCAAAATCAAAACTCTTCATAAAAGCATGTCACTTTCTAACATTAAATTCTATTTAACTGAAACTACAGCTTTCAGTAGTGTCAAAACATCATTTTGACATTTTGGAAGTGGAAAATTTTTGTTCCAAGAATATTTTTGCATTTTATTGTATTTTCCTGGAGGATCTGTAGCTTCACATTTTGTTCTGACAGTGGGGGAAAAAAACACAACCCACAACTAGACTTTAAGCAAGAATCCTTCCCACTCTGTTCTATGTCTCACCCCTTCCTTTCACTCCCTGTCCCTACTCCGGATGTCACAGCCAAGGGGACTGATCATACCAATGCAGTATGAAGAGACTCCATGGTGGTAATGATGTTCATACATATGATTTAACATGCTGAAATAGCTTTCATGTGTGTATCCGATGTACACAGTCAGTGGTGCCATCTCATTTGATATCACACTTGCAGGTACATCAGGACCGCCCAGGTCATGATATTTGATGTTCTGTTTTTCACAGGGGAGACAGTTAGTGGATTCATTTTTTGTGTTAAGTTATGAAAAGCTTAATGTCATAAAAGCTTATGACAAAAATTCCTCATTGCATGGTGTTGTTTTGTTTTATTTCACTTGAGAGGCAATTAGGAGACAAACATTATTGCAACTGCTGTAATATAGAAATTGTACCTAATTTTTATCTTTCAAGTCTTGTCAGTGAAGGTAGTTAAGCAGCTCTGCTCTGCTGAGGGTGTCAGGCCGTTTCCTCAGAACAGGCACGAAAGAACCAGAATATGCAGGTCAGCTGCTTCTCCATTGGCTGCTGCTTTAGACAGCACCTGTACAAATTACTTCGCTTGCTATTCCTTTCACAGCTCTCCCTTCAGACTGTAGCCAACCCAGTTGTATTTAACTGTTCCCAACAGGTGGGTGGATGTGAGATACCTTTAAAAGCAACGTGTGCCTCTTTTCTACATCTAAGCACTTGTAGTTGGATCAAAAGCCACTTTGATTGCTCCAGGCAGTTTCAAATCTTTGTGAGCTTTCCGTTTTTGTTGGTTGTTTTTTAAAAGCAAGCAGTCAGAGTCCAAGGACTTGGGGACCACTCCTCCCTTGCTTGAGTGGTGGTTGCAGGGTATTGGGAGCACAGAGCCAGTGCTCCCTGGCAGACCGTCCTCTTGGATCTCACTTGGCTGACCAGCTCAGCCTCAGCTGCCAACACAGTCCAGCCACGCCACACTGCCTTCCCATCCACCTGCCATCACAGCCTCTTCTCTCGCACCAGCAAATGCCTCCTTCCCCGGCCAGACCTAATTGCATTTCAAGAAATGCCTCTGGGAATGCCTCCACCTCACTGAGCCCACTGTCTTCCTTGGCAGGCTGAGGAGTGCAGCAGCCTCTGCAGCGTTAGCAGCTTCGCTCAATGTGATTAATGCAGGCAGGCACCCTTGGGACCAGCATGTAAAGCATCACTCTGGGCTGTTATTGCCCTTAAACTGATGGCTGAATTTCTATAGGTTGTCAGCAGTCTTCATGAGTTACACTTCCTTCGTAAGGAATGGATGGCTGTGAGAGATTAAATGGAGCATTATTAGCAAAACCAGCAATAATTAGTAAAACAAGAAAATGGCTGATAAAGTTTTTGTATGGGAAGAATGCCTCTGTTGGCTCAGCAGCAGGAGAACACACCAACCTTTGAAGCCTGGTCCTGACTCCAGCAGCCCTGGGTGGCCATTCCTCTCGCCCTGGCACAGCCACCCCAGGGTTCATTCCTGCGCAAGGGATGCAGCACCCCCCCATCTCTGGCTGCACTGTTTGGGGGCTGCGCATGCTCAGGGAGGAATCTGTCAGCTCTTACTTCCCCAAAACATACCCAACCCCCTCAGTTAGTTAGTTAGTGCCTTCTATATTTGCCTCCCTACTCTCTCTCTTTTCACTTGTATAGCTTCTGATTGAAAAAAAGACATCATGAGGGAGATTCCCCAGGTCCTTCAAGCAACCTGTGAATGACCCCTCAGCTCACCCCACAGAGAAGCATCCCCAGGGTCAGACATCCACCTAGACACAACTGATCCTTCCTCCGCACTGGAAAGGCAGGCAAGAATTAAATGCCCCCATTTTACTAATTAAAATTAAAGGCTTTTCAGGCCCTTCCCCTCTCTGAGCTATAGCCTCCCTCCACAGGGCCAGTTGCTCACTGCTTCCTAAACCAGCAAGAAAGGAGACAGAGGAGGTGCCCAAAATGACTGCGTGCTGCTGGCTGCTCCAGCAAGGCAGCAGCTATGAAAGGACCAAAACCAGCCGCTCCCCTGGTTTGAAACTGGTTTGGCTGGGGAGAGGTGTCATGCCCAGGGAATTGGTCTGGGGGATTTTCCTGTCAGATGTACACAGGTTGCATCCCAGCATTTCAGACCGCACCTTCAGTCAGTTGCGTGTTCAGTCTGTTCCAGTGTGGATTTTGTCTCCAAATCCACCTTCTTGAGCTTGTGTTATGGGACTGCTCTGCTGGCACAGGCTGCTTCCACATCAGCAGCCTTGGGGTTGCTAGGGGAGTAAGTCATAACAAGCACACTGAGGGTAAAATTCAGGGAAATGGCAGGTCAGCAAGATCCTCCTTCCCTTTCCAAGCAGTTCTGTGTGCAGAACTTTACTGCAGCCACTCCATAATGGGCAGAATGTGCTGATTTTTGGCTGAGGTAGAGTGAAAACACGACACCCACACACCATTACACCCTGCCGCTGGCAACTGGGTCATATGGAGTCATGGGGATTTTCCTTCTCTCACCAAGAAATATGGTCCCAAATTCACACACCTTTACCAGAGAAGGCAGGCAAGTAAGTGCACGCACTGCCTTTGGTGCCTTGAAGTAGCTGCGTGCTGTTCTCCAATCCATGCTCCCTTCATGGGCAATTGGAAATTGATTCCCTTGGAAATCTAAAATTTTGCTTGAAAAAGAATCACTTTTATTCACTGCCATGAGTTAAATATTATGGAAACACGACTGCTAACAATTTGCTTCACGTAATTTGTACTAATGCTAATAAGCAACAGCTGCAACACTTCCTGTTGTAAATTCTTTTGTGGTTGCAGTGGAATTATCACATCTGTACTTCACAAATCTGATAGACTCGAGCACAGCTTGCTCATTCTGGCTCCAGCTCCAGCAAATCCCCATGCCTCAGAAGTATGGCTGCAGAAACTGTATTTACAGTCTCTGTCTCCCTTCATTCTCAAAGCTTCTGCTTCCCACCTGGTACCTGGAGCAAGAGGGATCAGAGGTGCGGGGGGAGGTGGCAGCCTGGGGGTCAGCCAGTGCATTCATGGTGTGGTTGGAGCAGATTGTTTCAGCAAAGATATCACTGACCAGCCAGGTTTATTGCAGTTCAAGCAGACAGGTTTTGGTCAGAGGCTAAGTACAGGAGAAAAGTGATTTATTAAAGAAAAAGAAAGAAATATGAGTGTGCAATACACTGCCACCATAAGACTTAAGCTGAAACCCAAGAATCCTTCAACTGTAATCTAAAGAAAAATGTTTCCCTCACTCAAGACTCTAAATAAAGCATGTTAGGCCAAACCCAGGTCCCCCTGAGGTCCGCATAAGTTTTTCTATTGAATTCATAAGACTGGGGCTTGGCTCATAAACCAGGTCAAGCTTTAGCCATGTCCCATAGCAACCAGAGCCTAACAAGCTATTCCATCCTCTCTTACAAAGAGCAGAGACAGCCGCTGCTGGCCAGCCCCCTCTCCCCTGCTCCCAGGAGAGCTGCTCTCTTACTGGAAGAAAAAGTTCTTACAGCTGCACCTCTACCTGATCCCAACACCTTCTCCTGTTAGCTTTGCATTTTAGCTATGAGTTTCATGGAGGGTGGTTTGGGTTTTCCACTTTGGAGCAAACCAAAGCTCATGCCCCGAGGATTTCAGCCGTGCCACTAGGCAGAAACTCGCACTGATTTGAACATGACGCTGCTGGGAGATTTCCACATGTTCCTGAGGCAAAGGCTGAGGTGGAATTTAAAAATGAAACTTTTCAAAATTAGTCTCACTGACCCACAACTTTTGGCTCCTTCAGCATCCACCACACTTCATCATACTTCAAATGGTCGAGTCTCTTGGTAGTGTCATAATCGGACAGGAATAGCTCACAGGACTTCAGAAAAGACTCCATCTCTGACTACAAAGTCTTGCTCCTCTTGGTCTATGGGCAGCTGCCAAAAAGCAGCATTTGGGGAGAATGTGTGAGTGTCTGTATGTTGCTCAGAGAGCTTGACTGGCTGCACAGACAGGCTGTGAAATGAGTGAATTAATAGCAGGACAAGCAGCTAGGAAGGACGAACTTTAAAAACAGGAAAGCCCCAGGCTTCACTGGGATTCCCATGGAGTTTGTGCCCTGTCTCCAGGTCTGTAGTGAATTTGCCCTGCATGGCACAGTATGTCTTTATGACCTGGAGTCTTCCCTTAGTGTTGTGTAAAACTGGGATGATGCTGCCTTTTATGAACATGAAATACATGCAACCAACTTCAAACATCTCTAAAAGGGTGGAAAATTTGACAAACCTGAAGTCCAAGTGGTACAGGACCGAGGACATTTCAGAGTGGAAGCAGTTTCACAGGTTTCAATGTCTTTCATCTGGACAACGAAAGGAGAGAAGCAGAACTTCTGAATTGCAGCGAGTGCAAGCCAGTGAAAGACTAGTGGTTAATTTTATCCCTCACTTTGATGGTTTCCTGATCAGTAGTGTGTTTTATGGCCCTGAGCATTTGCTGTAGTGGCAGTGTGGTGAATTGATCTGCGTGTCCAGGTTCCACTCAAACCAAATGACTGTCTCTAAAACCTACCCATCTCCTTCATGGCTTTTCTAATAAGCTGTAGCATCCAAAAAGCTTCTTATCAGCTTGGTAAGAGTCAGTATTTAAGGAAAAACATCTCTTTTTTTTTCTTTTTTTTTTTTTTTATCTTGTGGCACAAAAGCTTCAGAAAGCAGCCATAGCCACAGCTGTGTAGCAGGTCAGCATACCCAGCTTTTCATTTTCTGCCTCTCAGAAACCTTGTAGTAAAAAAACTTTTGCTTACTCAGTCAATATACATACAAGAAGCCAACCTAGATTCCAGTGTTCCACTGACTCTGTAAATGGAAGTGTTAAATATGGTCGAGTTACTGACATTGTGAATTTAGTAGAGTTACTACACATTTTTACCAGTGTAAACAAAATCAGTATCTCATTTGGTAGACCTGTCCTCTGACAATACTGAAGTTTGAATGCAAGCCTGTTTGGCTGCTGTTATCAAAACCCACTATCAGAATTTGTGTCACAATGACACAAACTGTGGGATTGTGTCCACTGCTGTGTGAGGGTACTGTGAGATGCTCAGCCTGCCTTGGAGAGTTGACAGCTTCATAAGGCAAAAGGGACAACCTAAGGAGAAGGGTTTCCTAGAGGCAGTTTTCCTTTCATATCGCAGATAAATGCTGAAAACAAATAGAGGTCAATGGCAGGAATTTCCCACAGTGATGTGAGTGGAAAATAGCAGAACACTGAGAAAGATGAAGCAAAACTTCCCTGAAGGTGAACACCATTGCCTCCTTCCCAACACTGTTGAGCCTGGCCTTTGGTGAAGCCAGGAGTGCCTTACCCACAACACCCTCTACTCTCACTGTATTCCAGCTTTTCTCCCAGTGCTGTCCACATCTGTGTCCTCACACAGCTCTTGCCTACATCTTCCTTATCTACCTGAAAAATAGCACCCAAATGGGCCTTTCAAGGTCAGTTAGTCTTTCACCCTGCACTCATTCTTCTCCACCTCAGTCTTCCTCTGTTATCTAGTCTTTTCCCCTGGAGCTTCCCACACCTTTCCATTCCTATCCTCCCACTGTAGTTACTTCATTTTTTTGCCCCCAGTTCCATTCTTGCAGCACTGTCTCTTTTCCTTCCTTTCCCTCTTTCAGTAACCATGTACGTGTCTCCTTCACCCCTGCCACAACTCCTTCTCTAGCTTTTGGCTATTTCCTGTTCTTCCATTTGCCCTCTCTCTTTGTCTAGTTTTCTGCAACCCTTCCTTTCCTTTCAATCAAGTGCCCTTCACAGGATAATCTTGCACCAGTTCTGCTGTGACAGAGACTACCATGCACTGACATCTTTGAATTAGGTTGTCTGTACATTTTTTGACACACTCTTTATCTCGCACAAAACTCTTCCACAGCTTTCATTCACCAGCATGAAAGGCACTTCTTGAGGATGGTTTTTAACTAGTTGGCTGATGACTATTTGCAATAAATATCTCATTAAAGGCTCAGCACTTTTATGCAGAGTAAGTGCAGTTTCCCCATCTAGCTTCCATCTTTTCCTGTGCTGCCTACTGATATTCAAGCTGCTTAAATTCTCCATGTTCAGAGCAGTCCCAGTTACACTGCTCACTGGGATGAATCCTTGGCTCCCACCCTGTTGCTGATGGCCACATGGACCAGGCTTGGACCTGTGAATGACACACCATTAGGCAGGTGTGAGCACTGATGTGTACAGAGCCACCAGCATTGCTTCCCCAGGCTTGGAGAAGGTCCAGCTTGCTTTCAGCCAGCATCAGAAAGTTGGTTGGAAAGAAGAGGTGCCCATTGCCAATGATAAGGGCAACAGAAGGTAGGAAAGAGCCATCCAGTTGGAGGAAGAAGAGAAGTGATGTTGGCCAGCTGGAAGGTGGTGGTGGGATAGACAAAATCAGCAGTGAGGGAAGGCCGTGCTTGTAAGTCTGTATTGAGAATGGGAAAAAAAGTCTGTGTGGCAACTGGCATTTCAGTATTTACAGCATCATCCTTCATACTGAAATACGTGCAATAATGCGAGGCAGGTTCACGCATGGGTGCACAAGTGTGAATTTAGAGTAATGACTGTAGCTTCTGTGGGGCTACTGCATACTTCTACCAGGAGAAATGAGATCAGATCTTGGCTCTGGGTCTCTGTTTCCAAACAGTGCGAAGGACGAGAGCAGAACAGTTTCTACCCAGCTGGAAAGTGGAAGCCTTAAGTCAGGCCACAAAATAGAGCAACTCCTGCTAACGCTTTTTTATTTTTTTCTTTAAATGCTGCTCTGAGCTCTCTTCCAACTCCTCAGCATTAGGTTCCAGGGCTAGTGAAGCATGTACAGAGCTTTTTGGATGTGTGTACAGCTATCAGTTTTTGTATTGCTAATTAGGCTCCAAGTGTGTTAGCTTTGACTTTCAGTGTTCTGTGATTTGCTAGATAAGCCTCCGTTTCTGTAGCAGCTATATAGGTAGGGCAGCTTTCATCACATCTTGCAGGTACTTTATAACGTTGGAATATTTTATATATCTACTAACCATGAAAGGTGAATGACAGCTCTTTCCTGGTACTGTACAACCTTAGGAGTAGATATTTTGTAACAGGCATCAGATATTAAGGGATGATATAGTTATTTTAATCTTTTCAAGCATATACAACATCTGCTAGAGAGAGCAAAACCTGACTGGACAAACAATTTATTTACAATCAAGAGTTCAAACTCACAGTCTTGCATTCTGACACTCCCAATTTGATTACAGTCTATACCACTTACTGTTGATAGACACAACATCTCCACATTTCACATCATTAGAAAAACACATTTGTGACTGCTCTCATCCAAATCCCATAGGAGATAACAGGTGCTTCTTCGGCACACGGCACAGGCTTCTCCTCAGTGACTGCTCTCAAAACAGGGAAATCAGTTTGCATGCAGTAGCTCACCAGGATTCCCTCAGCTGCCAGCCTGTATATTAAAAACAGAATGTAAATAATTAGATTTCCTATTTAATAAAAATGTGCTGTCATGATAAGGTTATGGGCTTGAATGATGCTGGCAACTCAATCAAACTATTTTATGATTCTATGATTCTATGACTCAATGTGAGGTGTATATATAAGGCTGAGGACTTCTGAAAGTCCTTG
Organism: Machaerirhynchus nigripectus; assembly: GCA_013397975.1. Lineage (NCBI taxonomy): Eukaryota > Metazoa > Chordata > Aves > Passeriformes > Dicruridae > Machaerirhynchus > Machaerirhynchus nigripectus. The sequence continues at coordinate 1,601,805 of VZRQ01006119.1, read as the reverse complement.
GCTCATATTGTCCCTCTCCTTTCATTGTCCTGTGGCATTACCACACTGGTGTCACCAGGCTCCTGCTCTATTCCTGCTGACAAAAGGCAGCAGGAATTATTTCTATATTTATTTCTATATTTCTATATTTATTTATTTATTTGTACTGGCAGTACAGCACTGCTGGTGGCAGCCCCACCGGCTGTGACAGGAGTGATGCTGCCTGAGTGCCCCCTTGGAAAGAAAAGACCACATCGACTCCTCTCAGTGCTCTCCCACCCCTGTCCCCAGTCCACAGCACCACACAGCTCTACAGGGTGTTTGAGCATGCGCTGCTGTGTAAATCTGCCTCGCTGCTTCTTTCCTGATGCTGGTATAAATCTAGATCATCCCCACCGGCATCAGTGCGAGGCTACCCATGGCACACTCGCTGACGAGAGAACAGTCACGGTTTCTGTATTCATCTTTTACTCTCCTTTGCCTTGGTGCTGTTATGTTTTGCTCTCTTTCCATGAGAGAGGAACAAGAAAGCACCGTAGCCTGTGAGCAGTTTCAAGGCCCCCACGCAGCAATGCAGTTCTGTGCCAGTCAATGCCAAGCCTGAACATTTGTATCATTGCCATAAGTCTTGAGCTTTGTCTCAAGCTGAACACTCGACATGCTGAATATAGGTGGTTTCTGATTCTGGAAGGCCTAATGTTCATTCTGCTGTCCACTCATTTTACTTAGCACCATATTTTAACATTATTTTCCTCTTACTGACAGGAGATAATAAACCACTTGGGTTGCTTAGATGCCTACATAGATTTAGATGCCTACAACTCTTCTTCATACAAGCCTTCTCCGTTTTTGTCCAAAAAGTCTTACTAAAGATAACATACAGGATATATTATTAATTATGCCAGGATTACCATATGATGCTAACAATAGTCAGGAAAAAGACATCTGCCCCTTAGTTCCACTTACTGAAAAAACAATGCAAACCCTTTCATACTTTGCTGTTTCTCAGCTATCAAATCCTCCCCCAGTAAATCATCTCTAACAGTGAACATTGCATTTTATTGAATAGTTTTGTATTCACTTTGCCAGTATGCAAACAAGGGAGAGCTGAGGTAAAATGAATGTGGAAATTACGAGTGGGGATAACATGTGAATAAAATGCCTGGAGTCGCAGGAGTGGCTGGATTATGACAAACAGTGTATTAGTATTGCTCTGACCCTGCCTCAAAGGGTTTTATTGAAGCAATTTGTCTTCAGCTGTGGAGGTGTGTGCCTTTGTACGTGTATGTACGCACCGGTCTGATGTATGTACACAGATATACACCTGCCCACCGTATGTACACCTCATACATATTCATGCATCTGAGCCAAATAATAACTCAATTTAGCGTGTTCTGTATGGGTGGGTCCAATATATTCATTCTTCATATGTACAGTGCTTCAATACATGTGCAGCCATTTACCAAATATAGTGTCAAACTGTGATTCTTTTTCTTCAGACATTGTTCTTTATTAGCTGCAACTTCTTCCTTCCAGTGGATTCTCTGTAACTATTTAGAGGCATGTTTTAATGTATAGCTGTATATTGCCTGTTCCGTGTGCTATATTATACTGTTTGCATCTTCAATAAGCTGAGTATGACTGGTCTAAATGTTCCTAATTTTGTATAAGAGACTTTTGCCTGGGTTTCACAATTTGATGGAGTATGTTTAACGATGTAGTATGGAAGGGGACCAGCTGTGATAAAGTAAAAAGTTCCTAAATCTTCAGATTTATGTTTCAGAGAAAAAGCCAGTGCTTTCTTTTACTATTACAAAATTATTTCTGTATTTTTTAATAAAGAATTGGATTTACTTGGTTCTATGTATGCTTTCTCTAATAAACCTTATTTTTAAAATAAGGATCTGGGCTCAGTCTTTATGCATCTGCAATGCTCATTGTGTTCAACATACAAAGCACTTTTACCTACCACACTCCCTGAGGCTGAGCCTGCAGCTTTCCTAATGCCAGAATTACCTCCTATCTTGACCAGTGCAGGACTAATCTCATGTATTTATTCACCTTTCTCTGCTATGCAAATAAGAGATGGATACTGAGGCGTCAGACTCTTGATAAATCCCCACTGCAATACATTAGCATCAATGCTCATTTGCAGGGCAAGCAGTTTCTTTGGTTCCCCACTGAATTAAGGCTGGGGTGTCAATTTGAGGCAAGGGTACAACGCACAGGCAGACGCCTAATCCCTCAGGCTGCCTCTGCATGGGCAGGCCCTGCTCTCATTTGTGTTGATGTAAATCTGAGGTGGCTCAGCTGAAGTCATTACTGTTATTCTGGATTTACACTGGGGAGAAAACAAGAGCAAAAGTTGTCCCAAGACCATAATATTTCAAGGTTGATCTGCCCCTTTGTACACTGGCAGCTAGTGGAATACTCTAGCAATGTCTCAGAAAAAGCCTGAAAAAGAGCCAAAAATCTCAGCTCAACTACCATTAAAAAACTTCCCCTAGAAAATAAGAAATGCTTTTCCTGTTACGTAGAGTCAGCTCTAGCTATCCGAGAAATACATTGCATTGGATGATTCCCCTCTCTTTTGCCTTTTAATTACACTTTCCTCCATTATGCTATCAACTCTACAGCATGATGAAGCTTCCCTTGAAGTCAATTTGCCATCCACATCAGTGAAAGCAAGTGCAGACGCTGGATAATAGTCTTTGGGTCCTATCTTCTTACTGGTCTCCATAATCAGATAGATATCAGGTGCAAAAACTACTGTTACAGAAGAAGTAGATGAGTCAGGACACCCCTTGATTTAATTGATTCTGGACTCTCTTTATGAATCCTGAATTTAAGGCAGACTTAAAAAAAAAAAGTTTTAAAGCTGTTTCTCCTTATGCTAATGCCTATGCATTCTAAGACCAAAAATGAAGGCTTGTGAGGCATACAGCAACCCAGCTGCTGCTCGTCCCCAGCTGTGGCTTGTCGCTGTGCTTCTGTTCCAGGGACGGGAGAAAGAGCAGGAAAGTACATATCCCAGTGCTGAGAGGCTGAAGACCTCGGCAGAGTTGACAGGAGGCCCGGGGACAACTCCTGCTGATGGCCAGAGGTTCCTCTGCCTGGTATGGATGCTCATATTTCGAGTGGGTCACGGAATTAGGTCCCAGTTCATACAACAAGCCTGATTTAAGCCATATATTTCCCTTGTGCCCTTAAACGATCAAGTGCAGAATTTTGGCTCTCCTGACGGGGAGAAATTTGCCTTTTTTTTCACCAGACAGTTCTTTTATCTCCAGGCTTTAAAGCCAGAAGAAAGTTTTCCTTCAGAATGAATATATTTAGAAGCTGTCTGAAGTAATTTAGAGCCTGGTTTCTGAGGTAAAGCAATTTAACTTCATCGCTGGTTTATGTGTCTGCAACGGCCTCCGTCGCCTCAGTTTGAAGCTCAGACACTGTCTGTAATAAATAGTGGAGGGAGGGAGAAAGCTACTTCCTTTGATTATAAGAAGTGTATAGAGTAGACTGGACTTCAGGAAGCCAGCATTGATCTTGAAGATCACTGAATAACATGGGCCATGAGGCACTTTCATTTACTATTCTGTCTAAAGATCCCAGCTGGGCCTCACATCCCAGCTCCACAAGGAATCACACAAGGAAATAAGACATCAGCATTCCTGCCTTGCACAGCCAACAGACCATGATTTAGATTTTGGGCAATGGATGAATATATATATTTGTGTGTGTGTGTGTGTGTGTCTATATACATATAGAGACATGTACATAAAAACATATACATGTACATACATGGAGAGAGCAAAACACCTTTTGACAAAACTGGTAGTGCAAAGCAAACATGGATGCCTTCTATAACTATTATATAAATTATTATTTTGTTTTTCTTCCCCTAATTACCCAGTGTGATGGCAACAGGGGCCTGGCTGTCCTTCCCCATATGAGAACTCACCCCATACAAGACCATATGAGTCACTTGCTCATGCAGCTGTCTGCCTCTTGCACATCTGTCAGGAACCTGTGGTCCAAGAGCTGGGATATGGAAGGCAATGATGTTTCACACAGCCCTCTGCAAAGACTGCTTATCTGGTATTACCAGGGAAATGGGGAGTGTAATATGCCAGGGTGGTTCCAGGTTTTCAGATTTCTGGAAGGAAAGCCTGCCCACTTTTGCCATAGTAATTTACACTGAACACATCTGGGAAGGATTTTCATATGCTGGTATTTTGAGAAAAACTTCTGGTTTAAAATTATGTCCAACAAAAATGAGTTATTATGCTGGAAAAAACTGTCGGGAGATGGGAGTCGCTTCCCATGCCCTGGCCTCACTCTGCACATCCAGGAGAAGGATCAGAGAGCTCCAGCTCAGCAGATATTTACTCTGGAGGCAATGTTGTGCACTTTTACAGCATTGTAAATAATTGCAAGATCTGTCTGTATGAGAGCTCTGGGAGGAAGAAGCAACCCCTGTTCATGCCCCAGCAATAAGACGTGTTCTCTGAACGCATCTATCTGCCCAATGCCTTCTTGATTGCACCCATAGCACCGACGGCTGAGCAGGACTTCCCTTCCCAGCTGTGAGTAGGCCACTCTGACACCTGGCACAGAAGCGAAGAGCAAGAGCACACATGTCCTTTGTAGACTTCCTCGGTGCCCTGTTAGTGCCTAGAGAGCACGAAGGAGAAAGGCGTATCCTGAGCAGGGTTGCAGAGCTGGAGGGATGGGGTAGTAGGAGAATTGATAAAAGCCTGGAAATAAATGAGAAACTGGGAACTGGTGGTATTTCTTGAGACTGGGAAGAAATAGGAAAGACAGGAATTTTAAGCATGATGGGAATATGTTGAAACAAACAAACATACAAACAACAACAACAAAAAAGTGGGGCAAGTTGGTGAAAGAACTATGGACAAAGAGAGAAGAGATTGTGATGGCCTGTGAGAAGACACAATGCTGGTTCTAGGGGTCTCTGAACCTGGCAATCACTGCAGGGACCTGGAGCACCTGTGAAGAACTGCAAGCAGCAGTGACTGAATCTGTGTGGGCTCCCCCCAGTAGCATTTCAGGAATAGCTGCAGCAGGGATTGAAGCCCTGCCAGCCCACAAACACACACTCCCTGTGACACCATGCCAGTCACTGGGCAGTACAGGGCACTCTGGTGCACCTCCACCCCCCAACCAGTAACCCTGGCACCCCTCTCCTGGTCCCACTCAGATCCCTGGCTTTTCCTCCCCAGTGCTGATTTTTCCATTTCTCTCTTGCATTCATTTTTATCCCTCTGGCTTTTTAAACTGAAGGGAGCTCTTTGTTCAAAAATAAACCCTCTTTTGAAATAGTGTTACTTCTCTCCTTGAACTTTTCCCTGTGAATGACTTGACATTAAGCTGATAGTTGCTCTTAACCAATTGTTAACCTATTAGTGGAGACCATAAAAATTACTGAAAGGCCAAGGCTAAAGCTGTTTAAATGAGAAATATTTCTACAGAACTCCCCCGAGACGAAATAAAAAAGCTCCTGCCGACAGAACGGCTGCCAGTTTCAGACTAACGGGTTTGAAGATGATGTTTTGCTAACAGCAGTTAATCAGTAAATTCCCATTACTAATAAGGCCATCACTCTTGGCTGAAGCTGCAAATTACATGTTATGTTTCTCAGTGCTGAAGATAAAGTGTTCTTTAAATTTTGCATCTGCGAATGTAGCACAAAACACCATCAGGAAAACAAGAGGAAAATTGAAAAAATGTCACACACATTCTGCATCAATTTGCTTCTCTGTCACTAAAATTACGTATCTTTTTTATTTTGGTATTTACTGCCACCTTGAAATTTATATTTAGGAGGGGAATGGAAACCATGGGCGCTGAGTTTTGATCTCGGGCATGCTGCTGCTGCATGAGAGGCATCCTAAAGTCAGACATAGCCTGATGTGAGTGAAATCAGAACTGGCTCCCGCCACAAGATAAAATTAAAAAGAAAACAACCTGAAAAGTTTCATTATAATGCTGCATCTTGATTGTCATCCAGATCTTTTGCTCGCTTACAGCATTGCAAGTCTGGCTTCCTTCCACTGATGTAATCATCATTCCAGATTGCAACTCTCCTACTAGAGAGTAGGATTTTTGCCATCAGTGTCCAAAGAAGAGTACAAAAATATGTTTTATTATAGTTAGAGAGCTGGAGGCACTCCTTGATTACCAGTCCCTTTTGTACTGCTTTCCCCATCCCAGAAACAGCCAAATTCAGAATCCGTCCAGTTGCTTGGAAATGGAAGATGAAATGTGCCAATAGCTAACTCGACAGCAGGGCTTTTTTCCAGTAAGAAATGTTCTTTATCTACATTTCCAGAGACGGTCATACAAAAGTCAGCTGCTTTAGGCAAAACTCCTCCCTCCAGTGCCAAATGAGGTTTGCAGGGACACAGCAGCCTCACTTCTGCTGTCCACTTACTTCATAAGAAAGTGTCTACATGCCTGACACCCCTCCATGACCTTCAGCAGCAACTTCAGACTTACTGGGCTGTTGGTAAGAGTGGGATTTTGCCCTGCAGTCTTCATTCTGCATAGGACCAAGTGCACACATACGGGCAGACACATGCCAACCCCACAGCAGTGACCATGGTCCCACTCAGTGTTGGAGGATATTGGTTGGACTGTGGAGCACATAGTTCAGCCTCTGTGCTTGGGTGGGTGCAGGCAGGAGGCCCTTGCTATTGGTGCTCCTGGGGATGTTTTCCTATTCTCCTCTCTTTCCCTATCAGTGCTGTGTTTGGAACCAAACCCCCCTTTTTTCCAATGCTGCTGGGCAGCCACTTTCTGGAGCACGTGAAAAAGCCATGAAGGAGGCTGGTGTAGTGGAGTACAGGCAGCAGACAGGAAATATTGTGCTTTGGTTCAGGGGAAGTTTCTCCCTTGGGGAGAAAACTGAAAAGGGGAAAAGAGGGGAAAAACTGAAAAGGGGAAAAAGCTGAAAGACAACAGTTGTTTTGAAGGAGAAGCACATGTGGCCCGGGAGAATACAAAATATGTTGTGCACTCCGTGGTATCCTCACTGGAGCAAGTGGTGCATGCCAGAGGTCAAGAAGGGCTCAAGACCAGAGGGTCAGAGCCTGGTACCAAAGTGCCTTTAAAATCCCTGGCGCTGTGTTTTCTTGGCAGTGAAAAACTTGCCTGTGAATTTCTCAGTCAAGATGATGCCGGCTGGTGATGTCTGGTGTTTTCTTCTTACTTTCATTTCTGTTAACACATCTTCTGCTTTCTCTTAGAGCTATGTACAGTTTCCTTTTGGGTGGAATTCTGTATTTTCTGACTGTGCTCTACTTTCTACATTTTCTGCACATATTTTCCCACTTTTGCTTGCACCTTTGTATCCTTCCTTCACTTAGCAGCTAACCTTGTATTAATCATTGCTTCCCTGTCCCTTGCTCTCCTCACTTAGAACAGCTTGGTTCTTGTCTTACAACTTAGTATTTTCCACCAGAAAATCTGCCTCCAGGTGGATCCCTCCTTCAAGATCACCGTCTAGGAAACAAAATGTCAGCTAGGAGTTTTCTGCCTTGAACCCGGAAATGCTGACAGCCATGAAATTCAAGTTCCAGAGAAAGCTGGGAACTCATTTTCTGTTGCAGCTGCACAATATGAAGGCTGTAAGTGGCCTCAGAGCAGGCCAGTGACGTCCATTGCAATTCTGTTTTCCTCTTCCTGTTGCCAGGGATGCTCAATGTTAAGTGAACTCTGTCAAGTTACCTCAGCTTTACCTCAGTGCACCTGCCTGCACAGGGCACTTAATAACAATTCTCTGAATGTGTGTTTCAGACAGCAGAATACAGTATTTCTCAGTTGCTAGCATCCTCCTGAAGTTTTAGCTGCCACAAGCTTAAAATTAGGCACAGTGAAGTAGGATAAATTGTCTTATATAGAGACACGTATACATACACACACACACGCACAGAAACATGCATACACATGAATGCCTATCTGCATCCCGACCCTGAGCAGTGATCACCACATACAGCAAACTGCACATCCCAGAGATAGGAGATGAAGCTGGTTTCTAAACTGCAGTCTCTCCCAAGCACTCTGATTGATGAAGTGTTCAGTTTTCCCAAACTGCTGCCTCCACGTGTTGCACTGAAAGAGCTCCAGTTGGACCCATGCCAGTGAAATTCTTTCCAGCTTTTCTTCCTGAATATTTTCCTGGCTATCTCCTTTTGACCTTCTACCTGCTAGCCCTTTGACCAGTTTGCATAGCTCAGCCAGAGGATAGAGGCTCAGGGATGCTGAGATCTTTCAAGTTTTACCCAAGAAGTCCCTACACTGACACAAAACCCTTTCTCTGTGAGGCAGCCAGCCTCACGTTACTGTGACTGGTGTCTCCATTGCCACGAACAGCTACTTCTACTTCAGGGACAAACGTCCCAAACTGTGATCCTCGGGGCTGTTTGTAAATGTCACCTCCACCAAAAGGTCCCTAAGAACCGCATCTTTCACTGGGGAAGCGTCCTGGAGACCCTAACAACTTGAGCATGGGCAGTGGTTTCTAAGCCCTCACCAGAATAAGAATCTCCACCTTATTCACACTTTCAAGGTACACAAAATAAACATCCTTCTGCCTTATGTCATCTAGCAGGGATTTTTTAAGCTTTCTCCTGGGAGATGCAGATTCTAATCACCTCACTGGTTAGCATGCAAAACAGAGAAATCATAACACCCCTCGCCGGGGCTGTAAATTTATGATGGCATATTCCACACCTCAACAAGCCATCTAGCCACCAACCTGCCAAATAAAAGACCTGCCACCACATCACCAGGTTGTCTTTTGCAAGGGCTGGGCTCTTCTGAGCTTCTGAACAAAAGGGCTTTCACCTCTAGTTCCTGTAGGTTTAAGTCTATGAATCCTAATTGAAATAAAGTAGCTACTTCAGCGAATGGAGTTCATCCACTCTGGGATGAAGGCATAAAATTTAAGACAAGCCCTTGTCTGTAATGCTTCTTCTCAGCAAGCTTCATGAGATCTCAGCCTTCACACACTCACAAATGAAGGGGCATCTTGTGCAGTGGCAGGAACATAAAGGTCAGATGATAGAGTTTTGAGTACTGTTATGAAAGGGATGGATTACAAATCTCCTCCCGGGCATTTAATAGAGTCAGCTAGCCCAGCTGAGTTGGTAGAAAGCCCTCATCTGAAAACAACAAACTTACAGTTGACTGCAAGGATGGAGAAGGCAGGAAGGGGGTGTTTTTTCTCTAAATTTCCAGATCTTGATTTTCCATTTCCACACATGAAGCTGTCTCCTGTGTTTTATTTATCCAGTTTGAAGTATTTCTGCTTGGTCTTGATTTTACTGACTTGGGTATTTTTCTTGGCTCTACCATCCCTCATCAGCAGGGACTAAGAATAGGTCCCTCACAGCCAAACCCCTGTCCTATTACTGCCTGTGAACAACAGGCATCAACAGTGGCCACGGGCAGCAGTGGTCTTCTGCCTTCTCCAGAGGAAACTACCCGAAAGAGTATGCAAACCTCCAAGGCAATCGGTCATATCAGAAGGGAAAAAGCCTCAGTTAGAACAAATGGAGTACTCTGGGTTTCCCTTGGGGGTTACCAGCAATGTTAATGAGGTGACTGGTTGCTTCTTTTGCAGACAGCTGTGAAGCAGAGGTTTTCAAATGTGAACTGGTTCATTTTAAGCCAACCGTCTAGTTCCATGCACCAGCTGCAAGGACCTAGAACTGCAACCCTTGTTTAGCTCAGAACCAATTTCAAATGAGCAATCTGGGTAAGAGGCTCTCCAGTTTAAGAAGTAAACTGAATTAGAAAGCATGATTAATTGCTACAGCTTACTTAGCTTCAGATTCGTTTCTTTGCATGCTTACCAGAGAAATCACAGCACCTACATTTGCTGCAAATAAAAACACTATTCATGTTAATTGATTTTTATATTGTAGTTTTATTACCTAGAGTTTCATGCTACGTGGCCATGTGGTTTAACAGTCTGCAGCCCACCTCTGGCTCAGAACAGATGCTTGTATTAAAGCTCCACAAGGAGAATATTGCAACTTCAAGACCCACCACAACACAGAGTCCAGCACAACAGAGGTTTCCCAAATGCACCAGACCTATCCTAAGGTGATGAGCAAATGTGCACTGAGGGAAGAGCCCTGCTGGTCACAGGAACCATCCAGGCTCCGGCTCAGGGGTTTGAGAGGAGCTCCAAGTCACAGAACCTGTGTCAAGCCTGGAACTGTGGACAGAGAGAAGAGGGAGCTGGAGGCTGAGCAGCACAAGGCAGGCAGCACTGCTTAAAGACGGCTTGAACTAAAAGGGAAGGATGCAGAAAAAAGGCAAGTAAAAATTAGTTATATCTCTTAGTAATAATAAAAAAAATATTTGGAGATTCATCCAAAATTCAAAGTGTCAGTCATTTCCGAGTGCACAATACCACTGTTTGCTTTTATATGTTTTGTTCTCTTAAATTATGACCTCTGCCTGGATGTTGCCATTTCAAAAAGAGCAGAATTATTTTTTCCCTCTCTTTTTATTTTTTTTCCAACTTTCCACAAAACCCTTCACCTCCAGCTAGAGAGGAGGCCTGGAAAATTTCAGCCTTCTAGGTGAAACTTTTGGATAGTTGCAAGAAAGTGAAAACAGGGAGATATAACATCATGGAAACACTTTGGCAGCCTTAGTTATAGCTGTCACCAACGTTCCAGCCTTAATGAAAACTTTCCTGAAGGGAGGCTGGGCTAGAAGCATTAACCCAAAGAGGGCCTTTCCTGACCTCGCTGTGGTTTGCAGGCAGGCTGAGCCCCCCGAGACAGAGAGAGCTGCTCAAGCAGCCACGTTCCATATTGGAAGAGGCTCGCATCTGTAAATCAAAATGTTATTTCTGCCCAGGATTTAATTCCCTTCACCCTGGGGTGAGAGGCCAGGATGATCTGCCCACGATGAGAGCTTTCTGCATTCCTGGTTTGCAGAAAATCCTGTCTGGTAATCCCCGAGCAACAGCAGTGCAGTTCTGGCCAGCTTCCCTGGACCTGCCATCCCACCGCCCGCCAAGTTTCCATGGAAAGGACACTCAGCCTCGCCTGACAGGAGACAGAGATGTTGTGTGCTAAACTGCTGGACTCCCAGCAGACTCTGACAAACAGACCTTGGCTCCTTGCTTGCCTTCCCTCGCAGGGCACCCCTGACCCTGCAAGGTCAAGAGTGTGAGCCTCAGTGCAGCGCCCCAGCCAAGCGGGAAAGGGTGCACCAAGGCTTCTCCCACCACAGCTCTGTCCACAGCAGGCCCAGGCAACAAAACAGAGCTCCACCACATCCAGCTGATACAGTTCAAGGAGTAGGCACCCCTGGCCCCCAACAGCTCTGCATTTGGTCTGGATGACCAGCTGGCATTTCTGAGAAAGGTTTGTGGTGCGTTCTGCACTGTTGGCTGGTTTGCAACATTTAGAAGTAAAATGTGCTCTAGGTTATAGAACCATAGAATATCCTGAGTTAGAAGGGTTGATGACCCACAGGGATTATCAAAGTCCAACTCATATTATACCCCACTGGCAATCCACACCAGCTGTATGGTCTTGAAGCTCCACTGTCCCAGTGGCTTCCAGGGAGAGCAAAACCCAACCAGCACTTCACTCGTCATCACTTGTAACTCTGTTACCTGAGAATCTCATTCAGATAAAACCAAGATGTTGATTTAGTATTTGTCACTTAAAACAATTAATTTTTGGCCCAGACTTTTACAGTGCTGCTCAACTTCAAGAATCCAAATAAAAGAGTTTTCCTCATTATTTTGCAAGGTGCTGCACCTGGGCTGGGGAAACTCCCAGTGTCAATACAGGCTGGGGGATGGGGAGACTGAGAGCAGCCCTGTGGTGAAAGATTTGGGAGTTCTGGTGGTTGAGAATCTGGACATGAGCCGACAGTGTGCACTCACAGCTCAGAAACCAAATCATGTCCTGGGCTGCATCAAAAGAGGTGTTGAGGGAGGGGATTCTGCACCTTTGCTCTGTTCTTGTGAGACCCCACGTGGAGTGCTGCATCCAGGTCTCCAAAGACAGGATATAGAATTTTTTGGAGCAAGTCCAGAGGAGGACCACAAAAATGGTCATAGTGCTGGAGCACCTTCCCTATGAAGACGGGCTGAGATAGTTGGGGTTGCTCATCCTGGAGAAGAAAAGGCTTCAGGGACACCTTAGAGCACCTTCCAGTACCTAAAGGGCTTATAAGAAAGATGTAGGGGACAAACTTTTTTAGCAGGTTCAGCAGGCCTGTAGCAATAAAACAAGGAGTAATGGTTTTTAACAAAAGTGGGATACATTTAGGTGAGATATAAGGAAAAATATTTCTCAATGATGGTGGTGAAACACTGGAACAAGTTGCTCAAAGAGGTAGTGGATGCCCCATCCCTGCAAAAATACAAGGCCAGGTTGGGTGGGGCCCTGAGCAACCTGGTGTCATTGAAGATGTCCCTGCTCACTGCAGAGCAGTTGGACTGGGTGACCTTTAAAAGTCCCTTCCAGCCAAAACTATTCTACGATTCTATGATTACTTTCCTATTATGTGTCTAATTGTCTTATAATATACCTAATTTCAAAAGTGGCCTGGGGGCTGATTCTGAAGAGAAATAGCACGATTTCCTGCTGCTGAAGTGCCTGAGAGGAGAAATACCTCTGTTGCAAACACACCCCCATGATGGGTTTAAGTGGCTTCCCCATGAACACACTGAGTGAGTACCCTTCACTCTTTTGGGGCCTTTTCTCTACCCACAGAAGCCCCCGTGTTGCTCAGAGCCCCAGTGCTGGACTTCAGGGACCACTGCAGGAGACCCACAGCTAGAGGGGGTGTCATTACCAAGTCAGAGTAGGTAGGCACGGTCCTGAGCTGAGTGAGAGCCGAGCAGTCATGATGACCAATTTCTTGTCTCCTCACCCTCATAACATGAAATAGTGTTGCAGCTTTCTGGGACAGGAGGGCTGCAGCACAGGCACAGAGCAAACTGTAAAAACATCACAGCCTTGGGGCAGCCATCGAGGCCAAAGTAAGTGCAGGTGTTCTTGGTAAACTACCATTTTGTCACTGGACTGATAACCATGTATGCAGTCCCAACCCTGTTAATGAAAGGCAGAGCAGAAGGAAACACTGTCCTCTTGACTCTTGGGTCCTGAGCATCACTGAGGTCCGAGGATGTCTGGTTGTGTTCTCATATGAGTGTGTGCTGCACATTACCTCTGTGTCCATATGACTCTGGCATGTCTACAGACAGAGTACTGGTTTATACTGGTACACACAGATTTTTTTTGGTGTCTGTCAATCAGGAGTGAGTCAGGCTTGTGGTGACAGCTGCCAAATTTGCTCTGTAAATGCAATTGATCATTGATTTGGAAGAATATAGTAAAAAACAATGACAGCTTTTGTGTTGTTGCTCCTGTGCCCCTAAAAGAGGGAAGTTTCTGGCCCCACAGCTTGAGGATTGGAAGAGAAACAGTTGATTTTGCATCCAGCATAACTGAGGTATGGGAAAGAACAGGTAAAGGATCCTCTAACAGCAGATCTACCATGGGTGGAAAAAGTTTCTGTTGTGTCAGAAGCTGCTTGACACAAAGCTGCTGCCTCCCTCGTTCCACTNTCCAAATCCCTTCCTCCCCCAGGATGAACCAAACAGCAACAGCAATTTTCACAGAGTAAAACCAAGTCAGGGCTAAAAGCTTCCAGGAGAGGTTTGGAACAAACAGCTGGGGCTGCTGGCAGAGGTTAGAGGAAAATGTAAAATAAAAATAAAAAACAGTTATCATTTGTAAAAGGCTGACTGGCTACTGTTTAACAACCCTACCTGTGACCAGGATGACACTAATATTAAAACCAGGGATATCAGTGATGGCAAGTGCTTGGAAAACATTACATTTAAGCAAAAAGGCTCTTATAGGATCAGTTCACATCTCGCTGACATACAGCTATCAGGCCACTCAGAGTCTCTAAGATATATGAAGCAATTGAAAGGACACATACTGTAATTACAGGGATATACAGATATGCATGTTTCAACCTTAGCTTCAGAGCAATAAATCCTTGTGAGGTAGATAAATCTTTGGTTGGGAAGAGAGGACTCTTGCCGCTGATTCCTGTAAAGTAAACGTGCTCTCACATTAATAAGCTTTTAAAGTGAATAGTTTCATTGATTTTGGTGGGGTTCCTTGCAGAAGTGAGTATTGTAATGTTTCTTCCAAAGAAATCTGACTGGGACACATTTTTTGCAATGTATTTCAGGCACATTTGCAGTAAAATGTAGTAACTTTTCCAAATTGAGGGGTCAGTGTATTTATTTTTCATTATTAAGCCAGTGTTCTACAACAGACAGCATTTTTCTACAGAGCAGTCCTTGATACATTTCCTGCCAGCAGGTAAGACGTGATGGTTTTCCTGTCACACAAGGGAATAACCATGCCAATATTATTCTTTCTTGCACCCTGCATTTACTACACCAATGGATGAAAAATAAGGGCACAGGGCTCACAAAATGCCAACAACTGAGTGTGTGTACCTTCAGGGTTTACTATTGTGTAGTCAAAGGATTGACTTGATCTGGTTTTTACATGTGCAAGTGGTTGCCTTAGCCATGGCAGAATTGCCTGGAAGCTCCAAGTCCATTTCAGACTGTAGCATCTCTCTGACTGGCACTCTATGGAAGCATCAGAAGAAGCTGCAAAGACCACAGATATATCCAGGTGTTTTGCCAGTCCCTGTCAGCTAACAGCTGGCTTGTGCTCTGGAAAACCCAACTCTGTTTGTCTTTCTGTAAACATGTTATCCTTTCAAAAATTCCTCTGCCTCCAAAGTACTGTGGCAATGGTATCCTCAGATTAACATGTAATGCTAAGAAATCCTCATACTGATTTTTTTCTTTCTTTCCACACCTCGAAGGGTAAGTAGCACTATTTAACCTACTCCTCCTTTGCCATTATTCTGTGATTCTCTCCTTGCAGGGATAGTTGTATCCGTCTACCTCTCCTTTGCATGTGAACCTTTTCACACTTCAAACCGATTTTGCTACCCGTCCTTAGTACACATTTATTTTCCCCACAGTTGTGTCCAGGTAAGCAGGTCCAGCTCAACCACAGCACGGACTATTTCATAGTATTCCTGGGCCAGTCTATATGTAGTGGCTGGCATTCATCTTATTCTGTGCCAACAAGATCTTTGGATTGTTTTTTTCTGTTCTCTAGACAGGCTGTGACCCCGAGGGGCTCAGGCACTGGCAGGGACTGTTTAGACAACACAAATAATTAACCCTTAACTAGCTGAAACCTCCAAGTCTAGCCGAACGCTTAAGCTAGGCTTAAGTTAAGCTCACTGAGGTTTGGGAAGCTCGGCGGCTTAAATTAAAAAATCAGATTGTATCTTTTTATTTCTCTGAAGTACTTTCCCAATTAAGCAGTAGTTCAGAAGAGGCTGTGCAGTTTGGATCGTTATAGGTGACAGTCCTTGGGAGCTCTGAGGAAAGGGCCGGAGGGAATAGTCCCCTCTTTCACTTGAGCAATGAGGTGACTGCCCTGGAAATCACTTCTTTTAGTGCCTTATTAGTATTCTGACAGGCTGCTCGTCCTATTAAAAATTACCTTGTCACCGGTGCCTTTACTAACTGTCATAAGCATGGATGGGGCATTAACAGGCCATTCATTAGCTGTGCTCTGTTCCAACACTCTGAAGCTATCCACAACTGCTGAGGAAGGGTTTCTTCTATAGAGGATGGAGCCTGCCCTAGAAACAGCCATAAAGATGCACGCACCTTTAAGTAGGTGGCCTGGGAGTCACAGCATTATTTTCCCCAGTGTTGCCTGCTGAACAAGATCAGGTCCGTTTCCCCTCTGAGACAAAAAAAGGTGGGGAAAGCCATAAAAATAAAGGGACTGTCAAGGACATGGGCAGGATAGGGGCAGAGAAGTATTTCAAAGAAGCAACATCACGGCTCTTCACCCCAAATATTTCTTGTACTTTTTCAAAAAGGGTTCCTGGAGGAAAAAAAAAAGGTGCAGAAAAGTATTCCATTTGGCCTGGGAATCCAAATTCATGCATTAATTTTTCTTTTCTTTTAAACATAGCGGTTTTTGGTACTTTGTTAATTAATTTTAATGGTGGGGATTAACAGTACAGCTAAAGATACAGAAACTTTACAGAACTTCTTAAAGATAAAATCCCAAAGAAGTATGTGGGAACTAATGTTTAAAGATCTACACCCCCTTTTTAATTTTATTAGAGGTGTAGAAATAACTGTTTCTCTCAGTGCACACTTACAATAATAACTCTTTGGACATGAAGAAATATCAATTTTTAGTTTCTTTTTATCTTTCAAGCTGCTTTCTACATCCAATTTAGGTTAATTCTGATCCTGAAGTGAAATTTCTTCTATTAGTTTCTCTCTTTAAGGCTGTGGTGCCTTGTGCACCCCACCTGACTCAGGGCATCCTACAAGAAAGATTATTTTTATGTGTCTTCTTTGGTTTTGCTTTTGTTTCTATGGAATATAATATGCAGGAAATCTGCATATGCCTTTATGTTTGAGAAACCTCCTTCAGTGAGGCATTCTCCATGCTTAAATTTAGAGAACAGAGTATAAAAGCAGTTACATGGAAGCACAATCCAGAGTTATTTTCTGCCAAAAGCACCATCTCAGCTCTCTGGCTGTAACAGACCATACAGGGGGGAAGCAGCCTTCACCCTCTGCTCTACAAGCATAACTCAAAAGGAGAGCCATGGAGAGATCACCCTAACATCATGTGGGATTAACAGAGCTAATCCAAGAAATCATCACATGTAAAGGATTCTTTGGATCAGATGCATTCACAGAAAGGGCTCATTTCCTTTTAAATGTGCTCTGCTTTGCATTTCTTTCCAGGGTCTGCATTTCCAGGTGCAGACAAAGCATTTTCTGAGACATCATTTAACCACTCACAGTCCTGCAAAGGGGTAGCTGTGGGTTTATGCACAGTAGAGGCCAATGTCAATCTGCAATGAACTCTAGAGTTCATAATGAAGAACAGGTGAGAAACCAGTTTCCTGCTGTCTACCTGGGGGACAAGGAACACTGTTTCAGGACCTGGCTCCTTAGTAGACATCATAAATAACTACACACAAAGCGGGGGGGGGGGAAAAAGCTTCTTTATTTCCATGAGTTAAGCACATACTTTAGGAATAAGTTAATCACACGGTTGTTTCCCGTCTCCTACCAATAAAAGTAGACTTTTTTTATGGTACATACTGCTCTCCAGCAGAGCCACTCAGTTTTTACAAAGAACTGTTGGATCATGTTGGCAAAATTCACCAACTCGCTGACTCCAGGTTTATTGGAGCTGCCAGATCCTGTGTGATGGCTTCCCAGCAGGGAATCACGGTCTAGAGAACAGAAGCCTGCAGGACTGCCTACAGAAATGAGAGGTATCCCATGGCAGGGACCTTGGCAATGTCATTCCTTTGGAGACCAAGTGTGCCAGTAGAGCAGCCCTGCAAGAGACGCACCTGCCCCCAGCAGGTGTAAAACCCTGCAGCCCCACAAACTTTGTTGTGACCCCTTTTCAGGGCCAGTGGACCTGCACTGCCAGTTCAAAACACGGCAGGGCTGGTTCCAGAGATCTGCGGTGGCACTTCTGCCCCTAAAACCCACACACTCTGATAACATTTGGGTCCCTAATTCCTACTGAAGTGCTTAACTTCCTTGAAACCTCTCAGAGATTTCCATGCCTTTGACGCAAGTAGTTTCCTCCGCAGCTTCGATGGATCCACCCTTAACACCGAGCTTTTCACAACCGCAGGACCCCGCAGAGCCCCGGGCATCACCCACGGCCGACATCTGACGGCTTACAAGCCACCCTGAGAGCAGGGGCTGCAAGAGGCGTCGCTCGCCATCCATCACTCCACGGGGAGAAGCGGCGGAGGGAGCGATGGGCTCCGACGCCGCTTCGGGTCCCGGCTGCGCACCCCGCGGAGAAGCGGCGGAGGGAGCGATGGGCTCCGACGCCGC